>CM063720.1:8535000-9129364 GCA_032441835.1 Slavum lentiscoides | reverse complement strand
ATACCCGTGAAAACTGTTTCAAACAATAATTTAATAATATACTAATATTTGTTATTCGTATTCATCGGACATCATCCGTAGTAGAGTCAGTGTTGAATCCAGATACACATCAAGGAGGCTACTGCACCCCCTGTTAAATGTGGATAAATAAATAATTAAACATATAAAAGAATAAAGTTTGTGAATTTGTATATTATATTAATTCCACACCTCTTATAGTGCCCCCTTAGAAAAAACGTCCGAATTCAACACTGGGCAGAGTCAGTAACCCGTCGCGGTCGGTCGATAAAAATCTAATGATTGTTTATTTCCACGCTTCTCTGTCACCACTGGACCTTACTCTTCAATTTTCAAATATGAACTACATTCTCGGTCTTATATAATTCGGTTAATGTATCGTAATCGTGGTCTTTCTCTGTGGTTTTTTTCCATCGACCATCCCTTCTGAGAACAGTCTTAGCGATCCTTGGCGTCTTATGACCTATTGATGTTTCTTTAAAACATTTCCACAGTGATCTTTTCAAAACCCTTTCCGAAACTTCTTCGTTCGCGATCTTATCAGTGACGAAAATATCGTGTAAACGGTTTCTGTACCAAAGTTCGAATACTGTGTGATGAATCTGGCGATCGTCAAAATATAATATGAAAATATTTTTCGTACTGATGTCGCCATCTATCGTGTGACTATTCTCGCGCAACACGTTTTATATTGTAGTCGGCTATCAAAAAAAAAAAAAGAATAGTTTTCGTTTTCGGCACAGACACGGACCGTGCGTCGGGAGAGACGTTCAGCGAGACAGAGCTACGAGTTGAGAATCAGTGTAGCCACACGGTTTCAACACAAAATTATAGGCCCGATTGTCTACTTATCACTTTCGTTTTTGTTTACCGACTGCTATGACAATTTATAATTGACATTTATTGATAAACGAATAAAATGTTAGTACGGTTTTATTTGTAAGCTTTTACGTTCGATTTTATATGCTTTACAGGAAAAACTCTCACGCCTCCTAGATTTGTTCGATTTCGACGATTTTGTTGTTGTTGGAACGTTTCTTACAGGGCGCGTTGGACTTGGATTTTAGAAAACTACTGAAAAAAAGAAAAATTGTGAAAATTGTTCGTAGGTATTCAGAGCTTTTTGAGAATCAAAGTCCAATGCGCATTGCCTGTAAAACGTTTTCCTCTTTTCAACATAAAAAAATCAAAATCGGTTCACTCTACATGGCGTGAGTTTTTCCAGTAACGTACGTATTTGAGCGCGAACAGTATTTATACTTAAATATTGTTCGGATAAAATATTTTTCTGCTTAAATACGGTTCGATCAAAATACTTTCGTATGTAAATAAATAGTAATAAATAATTAAAAATAATTTAATGAAAACTAATGTGGCCAGGAATGAGTAAAATGATAAAGAATTTGTATATGTTTTTTTTTTTTTTGGTAAGTTTTTTGTACATTGAATTCTATTTAATATTTTTGGCTCAGTTGATACTTTAAGTTTGATACACTTGATGTAAATAATATTAAAATCGCATTCAATACTTATAATAATTTTAATTCTGGAATTTACAAACGTTACAAATTACATTTACAAATGTAGCTATAATAAATTTTATATTGTAAAACTAATGGGAATTTTAAAACTTGATATAAATTAACTAATTCCAATTCAAATTTTGCTAAACATATTTTAGAAAACAATCGTATTACTTTTAATATAAATAATGACATAGAATAATATTTACATTAATTCAATTATGGAAGAATTACATATTTATAATGAAAAAAAAGAGTTTAAAATAATAAATTTAATAATATTGATAACACACCATAATATTATCCATTTAATATTTAATTCACATTATACCCAATTTCTTTATTATTATTGTAATTTTTTTTCTATATTCATAATTTTGTCTATTTATTGTTAATTTTTATTTTGTATAAACAACCATTCCTATTAACTTCATATGCTCTATAATAGTTTTATTTATTAACTTTTTGTTATATATTCCATTTTGATAGTAAAATATTCTTATTTATTGCCATCAGATGGACACTGAAATTTTAATGAAACAATTTATTCTACAAATGGGTAAAACTATATAAATAATAATAAAAATAATAATAATAAAAAAAACTATAAGTAAAACCATATCACTAGAGTTAGATGGTTTCAGAAGAAACCATTAATTCATTACTATTACAGTCAATAATATTTACAATCATTAAACAGAAAAATTTCTGTTTAAGACATACGAAGAAATAGTCATGACTTTATGTGCTCTAGTGCGTCTATATTACTTGTTGTGTTTGTACTATGTATTATACATTCAGGTGTTGTAAAAATATTATGAGATTTTTTTTTTTTTGTGATGTGTGAAAGCACATTAACTAAATGAATTAATATCTGATACTAATATGACTATTTTATAAGTATTAAATGAAGTTAAAAAATTGTGAATCAAATTCACTTGATAAATTAATTGAAAAAAAACATTATTGTTTAACTTTAAGTTACCTTAAAATCGACAATTATTTATATTACAGTAATTTTTGGAATAATAAGATGAGTCACAAGTTCAAATGACCATCTTTAATGTCCCTCTTTTCTCCAACTTTATACAATGCTCTCGGTCCATTCACTGATCGAAACTCTTAAAAGCGGAAATCGTGTAATGTTTGAAGGTAAGAAATTAAAAAAATATAATATACTGTTTTAAAATTGTTGGATAGTACTCCTGTTATACTAACAGCCGGTTTACAATAATTTATGTGTTTACATATTACGCTATGAAATTGTAACTATAAAAAAAGAACGAATATGTGTTTAGTTTATTTTAATGGATTTATTTACCAGTAGGTACTTTACTAGATACATCTAATATTACTGTAAGTGCATAAATGTTACATTTATAATAATAAAATGAATACATATTGTATCGATAAAATTCATAAAAAGAAACGTATAGGTATTACGTTTAAGCGAATTCCAAATGAAACGCGATAAAAAGTACATAAATATTGCTACACTTACTGATTGTGCAAAATAATCTAAACGCTACGCAAAAGACAAAATCATATTTTTCTATAATACAGACTTTACAAATGGATTTATAATTCTTGTTTTACGTTTCTTGCGTCTCCTTCGGATAAAGGCTCATCCAAGCACGACGCATCGTTACTTTTCAACGCACGGTCTTTGCATAAATAAACCGTCAAGCTTACGGTCTGATGATTGAAATACCATTCTTGTATATCCGTCTCATACTTTTTCAACAAATATTCGCACTGAGAATAAAACGTACCGCGTTAGTGTTTGGGAAAAAAAAAGGAAATCAATTCGTCATTTGAGATAATAATATAATATAGGTACGGTACTTGCGCTCTCATAATCAGTGTTTCGATAGAAGGTTTTTTTTTTTTGCTTTTATTCCATAGCGCGTTTGGCATTCCGATCTCGACTTGTTCGCTTTTATCCCTGTGAACACGCACGGTACACCACATCGTATCGTAACAGTATCCACGATAATAGGTAATAATAATAATAAGAATAAATACTCACACAAGACCGTGTAACGTCTGAAACGTCTGACTCGTTTCCATAGCCAGCCGCGTACTGTTTGTTCTGTCTTTACGGACGTTGTATTCTTCTAGTAATTTTTCGCAAAGGTGGTCCAACGACTGGAATAAACGCAGTGCCCTCGAGAACACAAAGCGAGTGTTTTTTTTACAGACCAATAATTATTAATATTATATCAGTGTCGGCCTGGCACACCAAAGGCCCCTGGATCTTTTTTTATTTTGGGGCCCCCTGCCCCTTGGTTTAATATGAAGTTAAAAAAGACATATCAATAAAAAACAATTCATTATATAGGGTGTCCCAGATCCAAGGGCGGAGTGACTAAAATTCTTACCGGGCAAATAAGATTTTTCCGGGCCACTTATGAAAAAAATTAATTTTTTTTTTTTGTTGGACTTGCGCCTTCTGTTTCCATATAGAGTTAATACAGATTAATAAAAGAACCTATATGGTGAAGTTAGAATTTGGTGGTTGGATTTAATTTTTAAGTTAAAACAATCTGAAATTTGACAATTTTATCGTGTTTCTTTAATAGATTTATTTTTTCCGTTTTTCGGCTCGTACTATAATTAATACAAGGCAAAGATTATAAAACTGGTGAGACATGGCGTTCAAAAATATTGGTATATAAAAAAAAAAAGATGGGGCCCCGGCCGCATTCGCGGCCTAGCGGCCATGGCCAGGCCGACCCTGTATTATATAGATATACAAATAGTAATGTAACGCTCACGATTTTTTGTATTCTTTTTTCTTTTTCGGCGCGTCCGCCGGGTATCCGACTTCCAAATATTCGCTCGTTTTACCACCGGCGTCTCGTAAACGGTGTTCCAGTTCTACAGCTAGTATTTTACAAACTGAAAACGTATAAACGGTTGTAATTTTTTTTTTTTTTTTTTTTTGTATCATTATAAACGCCGAGCGGTGTTGTCCGTTTGCAAACCTTCGCATTTGTTCGCGAATTCGAAGCCGTACGTCCAACTCAATAACGATCTGCTCAAGAACAACACAACAACGTTACAGTGCAAAAACAACATCGTTTTTTAAACGAACACTGCTTCTCAATCAATCGCTTAACACGACAGCTATTATCGTAAAAACGTACTTCGCCAGTAACACTTATTTACTGTTTTTTTTTTTTTTTTTTGTCGCATACAATACAAGCACACACGATATTATCTGAGAGTTGATACGCCGCCGCAGCGCTAGCGGTAGCTGTAGCATTCTAAACACGATGAGTATTGATTTTTTGAACAAATACAAAATACATTATAATAACGTTATTACAGAAAACACGATATTGTTTATGAAACGTTCTAATGGAAGTCTAAATGGACGGAAAAAATTTTTCGTTATAAAACATTGGCTGGTTACGGAGCTTTTTTTTTTTACACTTCTCACATTTACTTTCACGTCTGTTTATTTGTCCGGAATCAAATCCGAGAAGGTCTATTCTAGACTGCATTTTTTGTCTAGATGAAAAATTGTGAAACTTTGCGTAGACCTCGGTTTTCGATGAAAATATAGAATAATCCATGGTCATCTATATAGCACAAGGAGTCCCAGGAATAAATCAGGAGGGTCCCAACAGTTTCCTATATAGGTACGAGTCCCAATTTAGGAGTCCTAAAATGTGTATTCAGGACTTTTATTGAGAACTTTTGAGAATAATTCTATATTAGGAGTCCTATAGAGCGACGTTAGGCTTTCTGACTATCCGAGTTACTCCTTATGAGATGATTAAAACGCGGACATAAGGAGCTTATGAGGAAACTCCCACAGAACTCCCTGTGCTATGAGGGATCCAGCCATCCAGGTCACAGGATGTCCAGGACAGTGGCTTGGTCAAGTAATGCGCAGAAACGAGGAGGCGGTCAGAGCGGTACTGGAATGGAATCCTACGGGGAAGAGACCTAGAAGGCCTAGAAAGAGATGATTGGATACAGTGGAAGGAGATTTCAAGCAGTGGCGCCGAGTTCAGTAAAAATAAGTGGTTCAATTCCAACCAAGACCGACCCACCTACCCGCCTAACTTAACAAAACTCTACATTGTAGACATTTTTTTTTTTGAGATTTAATTTTTTTTTTATAATAATATTTTTAATACGTTAATACAACATACAATATGTATATGGTAGGTATTTACTATAAAAATTAATAGCAGAAATGAAAAAAGTTAAATGCATAAACTATTATTATTTATAATCTATTCATGAGTAGAAACTTTTTTTAAAATTATAAAATGTAACACATGCATCAAATGTATTTATATTTTTCGTAAATTACTTCAAATAGGCAATAGAAACAAAATAAAATTTCTCTAAAGAATTAAAAAAAAAAAATTGACACAATTTAGGTTGTGGACGGGTCTTCAACAATGCCCAGGTGACTTTGAAATAGTGTTTTGTATGAACGAATTTTGAGGTTCGCTCATCCTTATTTTTATACTTATTATTATTTAATAATAATGATCTATATAAAATTATATTTATGCCGCGCGGCAAAAGATGCCTACGTCTGGACGCGGTTTTATACACAATATTATAATATATGTACTCAAATATAGCTAACGCATAAGAATTTGTGGTTCTTACATTAATACTCGTTCATTTTCATTACAAATTTACATATACAATCACTAATCAGTGGTGTAACTAGGATTTTCTTTTTTTTGGGAGGGAGGGCTGAGGCTGATAATTAAGTAATTTATATGTTAATTATTAATATGTATAGACAGTACCCACTAAAAAAACTGATTATCGATTAATTTCGGGGGGGGGGGCTGCAGCCCCCTCGCTACACCACTGAATACAATATTCTAAATTCTTACACATTTCTTAATTAATTATCTTACAATTTTTGTTTTTTCTTTTACGTAACGAAATAGTTTAATAGACCAAGACACACCACCCAGAGAAAACTCTTAAAGAGTAACGAATGTCAGCAGAAGAAAACATAGTACTACTTATAACATACAACCAACTGTACCCATTACAGTATTTAATTATTTTTTTTTAGAGTGAAAAATAAAAAAATGAATAGAACAATATAGTTATTGCATTAATCAAATAGATCTGGTACACTCTGTAGACATAAAATAATATTTATTATTGACAATATTATTGATCGCGTAGCGGCCACTTCGTATGGTTTTTTTTTGCATATGAAAAAAAAAAAAGATTACCACCCGTTTACTATCGGAAAACCGATGATCGTGGTAACCTGATTATGGTTAGTGTGTTACCACCACAGTTGTGTCTGTGGTTACCACAGCATTTCATTGGTCATCGCGTATCAGCACTCACTATCATACAATAAGACATATTTATAAGTTTTTATAATATTGTTACTCGCTACACAGTACAGGTTACAATAATTTGCGTTCTACGTACGAAATCAAAAATGTACAAATATAAATTATTTGTTACGCGTTAAATGTCGACTTGATATTCCACTTGAAATTGTTTTAAAAAAAAAAGTATTTTGAAACGGCTATGTTCGTCAATAGTTTCAAAAAAAAAAAAAATAGGCTTTTACCAATATTGCTATACCCACCTACATTATTTACAAGTAAGAAACATTATTTGTTAAATTTATTACAGTATGGGGTAACCCAATAATACATAATATTATATAACTCGACGTCATAATATTAGAAGTGTAATTCATCGTTTTTCTAGATAAGACGGAGACTCAAACCAGTATTCCGTCACGCAATCGATATTCGAACATAACGAGATCTAAATTTCTGCAGCTTATGACTTGTTGGTGTATCCTTTAGGTCTAGATTCTAATAAGTGATGGTAAGTGTCTAGTATAGTATTTATTGTGCTCAAGTTTTATTAATACCAGATATTTCCGATATAGAAACAAGTTTCTTATTATCATCGTCATTCGATGGTATGTCAGTTCCAAACAGTATTTCGAGTTGACCCATAGTCTTTTCAAAAACATCCTGGTAAGTTATTAAAAAGTTTCCTGTAGCTCAACGATTTTTGTTTCTTTTTCCTGAATAATGATATTTTTATTTCATTATTTGTGATTCAAGGTTCTGTAGAAGTATGTCCGACAAGACTCCAAGAAAAATATTGTTGTGGCAACAACTAAATATTGAAAAAGAAGGTCGAATATGGGCCTGCAGAAAACTTTGTAAAAACAACTTTGTCTTCAAGCGTTTTAATGATAACTCATTTATTATGTAAAACAAGAAATCCAAGTGACTACAGGTAATTGAATGATTTAAAACAATTAGCTTTATCTGTGCTGTTCCCTCTGTGGCGGTCCTTCTTTTGAGAAAGTTTTTGAAACTGTCAATGTGCTTTTGTGGCTAGCTATACAGTGACTTCAGTCGAGAATATTCGTTGTTATCGTAAACTGGTCGTATTCGAGAACGTTTGCAACCTCGCACTAGCCGTATTTTCTAGAAATGTCTACTATCTATATAAACCGTGTCATGCAGCACAACAACAGTCCGATATCGCTCGCATATTCACATTTATAGTGTATTTATAATTTAGTGTTGTAAAAGTATTAATAAACTTTAGTTAGGTAAAGCAGTGATTTGGTTATTTTCCCTTTAACAACCACCCTACACGTCTTACTATTAGGACATTGAGCAGGGTGATTAGTACATATTTATTAACCTCTGACTTGAACGATTTTCTGTTTGATTTATTAAAACTTAAAATTTCTAATTTTGATTCTTGAAGCAATCGATCATATATTGTGTGCTTATGAATTGTCACTGAAATCCCATTCATATTATTCACTTTCCAAAGATAAAATAATTAGATTTCATCAAACAAATCGTACTAAAGCATATGACACAACAAAGTCATGTAAGACTAGACCATTTGAGGAAATGAGTCTATTTGTTAGCATAAGTTTTCAGTCAGTCAGTAGCTGCTGGAATGAAATCATATTCATTGGTTAATAACCTAACCACTAGAATTAAATTTCACTATTCAATTTATTGGGAATATGGATAAATTGTTTGACATTTTTAATTCGTCCAATGTTTTGAATAGTAAACGTTTAATGCGACCCTTTAAAAACACAGGTGAATAAACAAACCATTTATTAGTGATTTATTTATTGAATTTATGCTATACAACATTTTTAATATAATATAGTGTATATAATATAATGTAGATACATAGTGACCATTTTGATGATAATGTTGTTTGAAAAACTTTGAGTTGTTTCAGTGGAGACATCGAGAGATCATTATAAATGATTTACAGAAACGTTTCAGTGGAATTGCTGAAAATTGCCATTTTCGTGTACGGTTGATTTCAATTTGTATTTGTTGTTGGGTACATCATTTTGGATCTGTAGCGCTGTCAACTGCCAACTACACACTTTTTGTTTGTCTCTGGTAACTATCGTTCACACAATGTCGATCGACTTTCAATTAATTTGTTTTTTTCCAATTCTAGGATGGTCAATGGATTACTGGTGGCGGTTTATGTTTGTGTGTCCTTGTGCTCATATTATTAAGTGTTGCCTAAATGGTTACTCGACCAGCAACTGTGAGCATATATTAAATAGATAAGATGAAGTATATTTAATATGGAAATATTTAATGGAGGCAAGTGGTTGTTGCGGCAATGGGCCTAAATGGCCTGTAAACGCCTGATGATGATGATGATGATATTTAATCTACACTGTAACATAATGAACAATCGCACACGTGCAGTGTCTGTAATTTTATTTGCTTACCGATCGCAGTACTGTCAAAGTCTTGTTTGTTACAGTCATTAATATAAAATCATAAATTATGATAGTCATTTGCATTTAGAACTTAGTTGCATCCAATGAGTTAGTTATTTAAGTTATATATTGTCAAACCAGCATTTAGTTTATATAATATTGTCAACAGAGAATTGTTTAATTGTATATTGTGTTATTGCTATCTTCTGACATTGTCAATATTATTTCAATAATACTTGTATGTTATCGCCTTCCTATCAGTAGTAAAAATTGTATCGTTTTGCCAAATCTTTTCATACTCCAAATGTAATTTAAGTTGTAAATTTTGGTCAGTAATTATGTATATCAATTTTAAAATTAAGTATGCTATTGTTAATTAAAATATTACAATATTAAATATATTTTAATTTGGATATTAGCTTTACAATTTTGAACACTATACAATTTTAATAAATTAATAAAATGTAAAAAGTAGATCACGGCTATCTTGTATCTTTAATATTACCTAAGATGAAGTTTAAAACTTGGCGTATCTTTGTATCTTTTGTAAATTCTGTGTCGAATCGCATTCTTCTCATAAATACTACACCTGACCCGTCCAATATAATTATAGGTGATCCGTCATCTATAATTATATTGACTCTTAAGAGCTTATAATGTTCAAAAATTGGATTTCCAACAATATGGATAGCACTATTATTATACTTTTTTATTTTGTTATTTTATTGAAATTGTATGTGTTTTAAAATTGAAAAATTATATGTGTAATGTGTATATATATATATATATATATATATATATATATATATATATATATATATGTATATGTATATATCACAAAATTAATTTCTCCTGACTTGATTAAAGTAGTATTTTAAATATTGTATTATTTTAACTGTCAATAATACGTTTGATTGTTGTATGTTTATAATTATTGACAACCAAAAATTACTATTTGGAATATTGTATTTGGTTGGCAATAAACACAAGTATAGTTTCAAGTTTATATTTTTATACCAGCGCTTAGTAGGAGAAAATATATGAACTTATCACAGTGTATATTATTTTGATAAAACTAAATAGGAAACAATTTTATTTTATTTTATTGTCTTCATAAATGTTAAGTTAACAAATATATATATATATAATATACTCACTCGTATATATGTAATTTTGTTCACAACATTTCCATTTACCATACAATTATATTTTTATTTATAAAATTTGTAAAAACATTGTTGATTAAAATTATGTATGATAAATTCAATACAATTATGACAAATCGTAAAAGAAATTATTTTCTTACGATTAAATTTAATTAATTTTTATAATTATTAAAAAGAAAAAAGACTGTATAGTTATTGTTTAAATGGGATAATGAAAGCTGTTGTAAAAATGATGTATTCTATATGTAAAGCAATGAATTAAAATAAAAACAAAATTCAAATCAACCATTCCAAATATAAACATTTTAAACAGTAACATTTAAAAGAAATTAATTTTGTTTTAGGAAATATTAAAAAACTATAATAAATAAATAAATAAATAATGTAATTGATTATTGTATAAAGTATCAAAATATATTATCAGAAAAATTCGCTAAAATATTAAATAAAAATGTAAATAATATTAATGGCATTTAATACTAATAATAATTTAATTTTCCTGGAATTCAAAAACTTAAGTGTAGTTGTAATAAATTTTATATTGATAAAACGAATAAAAATGTTAATACAAGATATAAAGAACACATCTCTGAAATAAAATTAAAAAGAGCCAATCCAAATTCAATCATGCAAAGAATTTTTAGAAAATAATCATATTATTACTTTTAATTTATAACTTAGACATTTTAAATGTACAACATAACATATATACTGTTTTGGAAGAATTATATATCAATATATATTTGATTATATTTATTTATTTTTTATTTATTCGTATGGCATTATATTAATAACATACCATAGTGTTATTTGATAATAAAAAAAAACGAATTATAAAATGATTGTGGTGCGTTTAGGTACATATTATTATAGTGTATATTTTGTGTATTGTACAGTAATAATTGGCGGTGTATAAACATTTTAGACTCTGAGCGGAGTGATGTTTATTTATTTTTCTTCTATCCTGTGTACAGATTTTCGACCAGAAGGAGTGTTCCGATCTTTTCGTGTAGCACCTTTTCTGAAAGCAAATCACATCTAGTTGGTACTTTAAATAGGTCATTTTTCGATTTTCTCAATAGTTTTTTAACGCGACGCGATAAACTATCGAAAAATTACGAAAAACCGCTAAAAATGGGATTTCGTCAATATCACGTAGGTACCTATAGTTTTTTCGCTATAATTTCGAAAATAATCATTCTATTGTGTTGACATTTTTAACAAAATTGTATCTTTGTACTATATAACTACCAAAAAATTTTCAAAAAATTTCATTCAATTTTAGGCTATTTATAGATGTTGAGGTTTTTTTATTCATAAAACAGTTAATTTTGAGTTTTTTGACTTGAAATTTGGACACAACGTCGTCAGACGTATATTACTGTAATTTTGTACAAAAAATAGACAACGTGTATTACACCGAAGCTCCGCTCACAATCGTTTTATCGAATGCAATGATTTATCAATGCTTTCAAATTTATAATAAAAACGAAACTCAAAAATTTTTGTCCAAGTAATTCATTTAAACGATATCCACAACACCCCGCGGCTCGCTACCTTTTTTAAACATTAAAACGTTCTCTGACGCGAATGCAAAATAATATTGATAACTTGGAAACAAAACCGGAGATCCTTTCGAAACGTGTATAGTAAACGACAAATATCAAGACCTGCATAATATTGAAATAATTTTAAAATAATAGTACCTACCTACCTACCTATCTATAATTCGAGTGTGTATTAAAGAATAACAGTATGAAAATTAAATCTGTAATACTGCGCAGTAGGAACAAAATATGCGACGTAATATATATATAAATTATATTTTTAGCCAGGATTTTATTTTGTTATTATTTTTAGGGGGTGGGGTCTATTTAAAAAAAATTGGAAATTCGATATATTTGATTAAAGGTATCGAATAATAGGTTTAGTCAATTGTTATCGAACATTTAATCGAATATTTTATTCGAGACCAAAACGTTTCGATTGAAAAATCATCGAAAAGTTTCACGAACAAGCAATATTATTTATTGACAATATAATATTATTAAATTTAAAAAAAATAAATGTCGGGTTATTAGTAGGTATATAATATGTTAATATAAAAACGAAAACATTTCGGGAGGGTCCGGACCCCATGGACCACCAACCCCTTGGATACGTCACTGGTGCCTATAATATTTATCATTTCAGTGCGTTTGGTATATTCGGTGTTTATAAATTTAAAATACAATATATTTTCATTTTAATTTAAACTTCGAAATGCACCGTGTTATCGAATTCGATCGTCCAGCAGTATGCATAATCGCAACAACGAAGCCTTTTGGCTTTTTTTAAAGCTCGATAATCTTATACAAAAAAAAAAAAGCGAACATAGTGAACACGCGTAAATAGCAGATCGTTCGCATTGAGTATACGGTTTATCATGAACATTTTGATCGCAATTATAGCTGTGAAAACGCGTGGACTTGAACACAGTGCGTTATTTATTTATATTTAAAGTAAACATTCTCCGTTTTTTTTTTATTTGTTTATACAATCAAAGTTTGTCTTCGAGTTTAATCAGAGTTTATTAATTCGGTAAAATAATTTCTACAATAAAAACGTACAACCGGATGTCGGATTTTTTTTTTGAGCTTCAACTACAAAGTTTATTAGCTCACAAGAAGACGATGTTACAACGTTACATATTAAAATATTTACAAAGGCTTTACCTACCGAGCCAACAATAAAATGCAAATATTTGAACGTATGTATAGGAAATAATAAATTAGATTAAATTATACAGTTTAGTTACGTTTTAAGAATCGGATGATTTTGGTCAGGTCCCAGTGTTTCGTGGGTACGTGTTCAGGGATGTTTGGATGTTCTATTGCTGCATGATTGCGACAGTACATTAATATGTGTTTGTTGGGGTAGAGCTTCTCCACAAGTTTGACGTTGAACTGGTTTTTCTCGTCTCGTGTAAGGTGTCCATTTGTTAGCCACGCGTGTCTTGTTCTTAGCCCGTTAATTATTACGTCGTGGCGTTTTTTCATACATGATGGAATGTTGGCCAACGGTGTATCGACGATTTGATTTCCTTTAGTTTTTCCAACGTCGTTGCCACAGATTCAGCGTCTTTATTCGTATGGCTCCCTTGATGTCGTTTAAAGAACGTATTTGGGCTAGGATAGATTCGGGAGAGCTTATGGCTTTTTGGCAACAATGTCAGCCGTCTCATTGCCAGAGATTCCGATACGGTCAGGAATCCATATCAACAGTGGTGTCTTGATTATTTGAGGGAAGAAATCGGGTTTTGAATTATTCTAGACGTCGTGTTCGGTTGGTTAATGTTAAGGATACTTTTTATGGTACTCAGGGTGCAGGCCCGTACTGGCTGCTCTTATAGGGCGGTTGCTGAATCCTATAAGGGCGCCTAAAAATTTTTTTTTCATTTTAGAGGTCTAAATATTACCGATTAAGAATCTGAATTGGTTTAGAAGGACAAACGAAAAACGAACAAACCGCATGAAAACAAAATGGCAATGACGACACCAAAATGTCTATGCGACTATAAACGGTGTACCTATTATATACATATGAAAAAAAAAAATTTTTTAATAATATTATATCATTGAATTTTATCCAGTTGTAATTGGAAAATTATCGAAGTCAATATTTCTCCAAAATTTATTTAGTAATTTCTTTAAATTTAATGGGCGCATTGTGCCTCGTAATTTTAAAGGGCGCACCGTACATCTGTCCGGTTGCCCGTTGGGCCAGTACGGGCCTGTCAGGGTGTCGCTTAGCACGATGGCTTTCGATATATTTGGTCGTGTTTAATAAATTTCGAGTGCGTGGAATATTGCGTAGACTTCCTCAGATGTCTTCCGGATGTCGGATTGTAAATAGCTTGATTCGTGTTTAAAACAACTTTTTAAATTTTTGACATTATATCTATAATAACGTAAGAAATATAATATTCTCCGTTCTGCAGCGGCCAAATGAAAATAAAACGTATTGAAAGAAATATAACGCGTATAATCCGTGAAAATAGCACATTTAAGAAATAACGATAATAGTTACAAATAAATAAGTATAACTATACACGCGTCATGTTTGAAACATTTTTTTGAGAATATATTTGGAATATTTTTAAAAAAATGATGTAGGTAGGTAATTTGGAGTAGATTCTAAGGGAGAAGGCGGGTTATTTAAAAAAAAAAATCATTAAATATTTATTTCGATTAATGACTTACATAATAAAATATTAATAATAATTTTAAAAAAATAAAATAAAATTTCGACGGAAATTTCAAAGATTTCCTCGATTGGAAATATATACAATTGTAAAATAAACGAGCCTGCGAGTACGGTGCAGGATGTCGAGTGTTTTAAAATTGCGTTATAATATTCTAAATTTGAATGCGATTATGTAAATCATTGCATTGTGGGAAAAAAACGATTCTAGGTATTAATTATACAAAAATCACGGTTCTCCGGTGAAAATCAAATAATAATAATAAGTAATGTAATGTCTAAATAAATTTTGATTATAAATTATTTGTCTGTTCGTATTTGTTCGGCTTTGGAAATTTTCAATTTTGATTTAAAAAAAACGTTACCAATGTTACCTGTACCGCACACGACTTTATAACGACATTTCAATATAAATTTCGGTGTACCTACGTCAATATAATATATCTATTAATAATTAATAAACATATACTATGCTATATTAGCTATTAGCCTTTAATTAATTGAGCTATATATCGAAACGTCGAGTATTTCGATTTTTTTCGCTCGTAATATAAAATCACACCGATCTGTAAAATTCTTG
Source organism: Slavum lentiscoides (assembly GCA_032441835.1). Taxonomy (NCBI): domain Eukaryota; kingdom Metazoa; phylum Arthropoda; class Insecta; order Hemiptera; family Aphididae; genus Slavum; species Slavum lentiscoides. The sequence goes on along the minus strand of CM063720.1, from coordinate 9,114,079 downwards.
TTTTATCCCTGACCGGTTTTTCAAGAAACAATTAAACTTTGTATTGTTTAAGTAAATATATATATACGATATAGGTGCATGTGCACATATTATAGAACACTGTACACAAAATTATCAGCGTTTTATTTAATTTATAAACCTAAAAAAAACAAACAAATTTAATCGATAAAAATAAAAATTTGATTAAAAAAATATAACAGTGTAATATAGTCCTATAATAATACATACTCATACTGAGAGCAAACTACAATCCAAATAATTTACTATAAACGTTATAAAATATTCGAGTTTAATAGGTATGTATTGTGAATACTATATTTGTAGATGTTCGAGTATTTATTTTAAATTTATATTGATTAAATCCAGACACACTGGGTAGATGCGGTCAACGTTTTTAGTACAGGTTTTAGCAGTAAAAAAAAAAAAAATTCTTTTAATTCTTTAACATATTTATTTTACTTTATTTTATATATTCCTATATATATATATTTTTTATGAAGGGCTTAACAGACGTATCGGATTAATTTTTTTTTTTACAACAAATTTACTACATAAATAATAATATGTTTTACTTATAAATGTCATAATATGAACATTTCGTTAACGTTTAATTATTTTTATTAGAGAATGCATTTACAATCATTTTTTTTTCTTCTTAAATTATTCATAAACTCGCATTGCAAATTTTTCTTGTATAATTCAAATTATATTGTCCATTTTAAAATATGGATAAACGAAAAATTTATTGTCAAATTAAAAAGAAACCAAATGTGAATTTTACCGTTGTATTGTATTCTTAATAAATTATTATAGATTTTAAGTGAAATCTTGAAATTTCGTTAAAATTCTTACAACTACGTTCATTTCTTAAATTTTCTACTTAGCAAAACGTGTCGCACGTTAAAATAAGCGTTGGTTTTATTCAAACGGAATAGATTTGTTTGTTTGATTTACTCGGATTTACTGCAGCCAGTGGCGTAGTTTGAATTTCTCTCTGATTTATATAATCATATCTATATATGATATATATGTAATATATCTTAATTTATATCAAATATCGAAACTTTGTCCACCATAATATTTCGAATTCAACAGTGTTATTTCAATAAATCAAATAAAATATATCGAATATATATATATATTTGTCGAAAAATCTGAATTGGTTATGAAAAGAAATTGTGACTTAACGAGATTTTTTTTTGGAAAATTTCTCTCGTTAATACAGTTAGGTACGTGTTTGATGAAAATTTCAGGTTTCCACGATCGTTTTAAAATTACGAAGAAAAAAAAAACGATAATCGATTTTGACGAAATCGCGTTTTTACCGTTATTTTCATGTAATTTTTCCGGTAGTTTTTTCTGACGCTCAAAAAAAAAAAATAGGATTGAGAAAATCGAAAAATGACCCGTTTAAAGTATCAAACTAGACGCAATTTTCTACCGGAAAACAACACTCCTTCCGGTAGAATTTTTGTGGTACAAACATAAAAAAAAAAAAACACATAATTGTTACGACTATATAATTTTTAACCTTTTTTTTCTTTGGTCTTTAACCCGAAAACACCCTTTGTAAGTATAAGTACGCCACTTCGTTTTCGACTCGTTTTCGAGAAATCGCGTTATGTTTTGTACATTTTGATTATTTTTTTCTAGAGACCGATTATTACGTTTTTTATAACTGCTGCGCGTCATTATTGTTAATCGATTCGAATTCCGTCATATTCGAAAAGACATTGTGAAAATCATTAGGAGGCGCGCGTCTAAAATATATTTAATATTAATAATATTATAATATAGTGTGTGTATCGAAAGCGATTTTCAATTCGACCGGACCGTTCAATAATAATATATAATTCGTAAATAAAATTAAAAAAATTAAAAAACAAAAATAAATTAAATAATTTTAAATTTAAAAAACGTTACTACGCGTGTTCACCGGTTTGTGATTGTTTCTTATTATTTATTATATATCCTATATATTTTGTTCGTTTGTTTCATATTTATTTTATATACCTTTTTTTGTTTTTTTATTATTCATTGTAACCCGATGATATGACTCACGGTCGAGACTAGCTGTTACTGTATCTTATAATTTACAAATATTCTCGGCATTTTTTCTTTACATATACATATATTATTTTTTGTATAAAATATATTAATTTTATTATATATATATATATTTATTTATTTATATAATTCGTATTGTGTATGTGTGTGTACACGAAGTCAATTCATTTGGTTGATTGGGTGAAGTCCGTTGATACGAATAAGTCGAAAACCTGTACTAGGTTTAATCGCCTTTGGAAGTTTTGCCGAATATTAAAAAAGAAATAATAATTCCGATGTTTATAATAATGTTTTGGTAAATAGCTAAATAGGACTCGTGTCGATTCGGCGCCCTTTTTTTTTTTTTTTAAATTAAAAAAGTAAAATACGTGTTTTTTTTATATAAATAATTTAACGTGTCTCAGTGGCGTATTTAGGGGGGCTAGGGAGGGCAATCGCCCCGGGCATCAGTTTTTTGGGAGCAATACATTTTTAAGGGTTTTATTTGAATAATATATTACTATTTGTTATTGAAATATTTTTTTTTTGAAAGATTCAGAATGAAATTGATTGTTTGAAATGTTCATTATGAATAATTTGTCCTTCATTATACGAACAAAATGAATTCAGTCTTTTGTGAAATACTTACTCAACGGATAAGTTAATGATATATATTTTTTTTAATTTTAGATACATCAAGGTATATTGTAATAAATATTTTTTAACGTCAATAATTTACTAAATGCCTATTGCGTGTGTTACATATTTATCCTCTTGTTCCTCGGTTTCTTTATTAATTAATTATTGTCTCGGGCATCACGTTTTCGAGGGCAACACGATTTTAAAGGCGTTATTTGAATAATATATTACTGCTTGTTTTTGAAATATTCGATGTTTTTTTTCACGGTTTGGACTGTGGTTATAAAATCGGTACTACTAGCACTGTGTTCATGAAATTTCGGAAACTATAGTTTACTCATACAACCTTCTTCCTCTTCCTCCATACGAAATTTCAAGTCCATCGGATGTGCACGTGTAGCTGTTCAGTAGCAGTTCGCGTGATAGTATCAAATTTCACGATGATTAAACATTTTTTCGCGCACACGACTTGCTGGAAATGATTGAAACACAGGCGAATTGTTTTTTGAATTTATTATCACGGGCGACGACGAAAGTTGGTGTTTTGCCCATGATCTTGAAATTAAACGCCAAACGGCTGAGTGGGTCTCCAAAAATTCGTCACGACTAAAAAAAAAAAAAATGTCTTTTTCAAAAATCAAAAATCAAGACAATGTTGGTCATTTTTTTTTTACTTCAAAGGCATCGTCTACAAAGAATCTGTTCTTCAAAGTACTACTGTGAATGTTTCATTCTGCCTACAAGTGCTGGATCGCCTTTGCAAAAGAATTGCGAGTGTTACATCCGTGTCGTGGAGTGATCGTTCTTTTTCCCTCTCGCACGATAACCTGCGATACTCACCTGATTCGAGACTCCCTGACTACTTCCTGTTTCCCGAATTAAAGATTGACTTGAATGGGAACCATTTTTATTCGTCGTGAATTTACGACCGCGACCACTTTGATGCTACCACGCGAATCGCTGCTGAACGTGTGCAGATCCGATGGACTTGTGACTTCGTGCGGGGGAGAGGAAAGTTTTAGTGAATAGTTTCTAAAATTTCATGAATATAGCGCTGGTAGTGCCGGTTTTATAGCCACAGTCTTATGGGACACACTGTACACATGCTCTTAACTTTTCGTCATATTATCGAATAAACTTATTTTGTCAAAAAAAAAAAGTGGAGTTGTCTAGTTGACCCAAACCCTTCAAATTGCCATCCTCGATCAGCGCTAATTATTCATTATTTTTTGGTTTATTATATAATACTAAACGAAAAATAATATTGCGCTTCAAAATTTACCTAGTGTATAAAGTATGCTTTATAAGTAATTTTTTTTTTACATGCAGTCAAATAAATGTGTACCTAGTGCAACGGAATTCTAAACACGCCACTGACGTGCTTATCAAAACCGTTGTATTGAGAGAGTGCGTCGCTTCCGCGTCTATCCGTGTGTCTTATACAGGAATCACGTACCGAAAATTACACTATACTGGAGGATATCGTATCGTTTTTTTTTGTTGGTAAAATATTGTTTAACAAAAAAAAAAAAAATTAGCTTCTAAAAAAAAAAGAAAGAAAAATTCGAAACGCTCCTAACTACTTAGCCGAACGATATGTTATTAAAAAAAAAACCCCCCCGTATTATGACGTTGTCTGGTATAGAAAAGAAAAAAAACCATTGCCCTTTACAAAATCAGTAATTTCAACTCTGATTTTAACGTATCGCGTAGTAGCTATTTTCCTATATATATTTCCTATATATTCCGAGGCAGACGGAATATAACGAATACGGCGATCTCTCTTAACGCTTATTTTTCTTCACTTGCGATGCAAATTTTTACCAGCAAAAAAAAATGCCGAATTATATATATATATATATGGACATTTTCAGTGACGTTATATAAAAAAAAACTTACTTCAACGCAACGCAATGATGGAAAATCGTCGACTCCAAACGCTCGTCGTATACGAACCGGTATACAAGTAGTGTCTGAAATAAAATCGCGACAAATTGTTTGTGTTCGTCGATGCACAAAAACGATTCAGAGTCCAAACGAGGAGAATTTATAGCATTTTTTTTTTTTTTAAAACAATACGATATATATTGACAAATTTTTCGCTTTTATTTACATTCCCCGTACACACATAAAATACAAAACAACATAAAATATCGAAAGACGGACGTGCGTATTCTTATGTACATATAATATTATTTTTTTTTTTTACTAAAAATTAAAACAAAGATTTATAAACTTTTGGGATATATATTTTTTTTTTGCGATTTACAAGGGGGAGTGGGGGGAAACGCGCGTAATCGCGTGATATATAATAAATATAGTAGTAGTCGATAATAATTTAAAAAAAAAAGCGAATAAACCATGTAAATTTTTTTTTCTTCTTCAAAAACTCCAGTAAGCGTTTTAATAGACATAACGACGGGGAGAATGGGGTTTTTTTTGGGAAAATTTCAATTTTTTTTTCAATGTGACGGGGCGATACAACGGCGCAGGTATCACATGATGGAACATCCGCACATTTCCACGGATAAGTACACGCATTCCATACAGCAACCGGTCTTCGGTTGTTCGTCCGGCGCGACGTCGTCGTAAATCGCCTGTTCGCGTTCGCGCGGCTGTCCGGCCGGTCCGTCCACCACCACCGCCGTCGTCGCTGCTGCTGCTGCTGCTGCAGTTCCGCCGTCCACGACGACGACGACGTCCGTCGGTCGCGGTTCGCCGCAGCCGCAGCCGCAGCCGCAGACGCAGCCGCCGTTGGCCGACGATCGCGGCGTCCGGCCACGGTGGACGTCCGGCACCGCGTCCGGACGTCGTTTGCGCGCCACGGCCACCGCGGCCGCCTCCTGCGCGATCAGTTTGCCGACCCGCACCGAGTGCGACGATTGCGGCCGGTAACGATCGGCGACCGTACGGCGGCCGCCGGCGGACGGACCGCCGCAGCCGCCGCCGCCGCCGCCGCCGCCGCGTCCGCACGTGTTCAGCGGTATGCCGGCCGCGGTGCTGTCGAACATGAGCACGCGATCCGCGACGAACGGATTGTTGAGCCGGTGCCGACGGGTTTCGACACTCGTTGTCGCGAGCCGTTCCTCGAGCCGCCCGGGCCCGTCGACCGTTTCCCGCAAAAACGGATTGTTGTCGCTGTTGTTGGTCGTGACGTCCTCCCGCGGCTGCGGTTGTCGCTCCGACCGCATGGCGCAAAAAAAAAAAAAAAGCGAGAGAAAAACGGACACAAGTCGGTCGGACAAAAAAAAACCGCGGTTCCGCAAAACACGACGGAACACAACCTACTACGATGACTACGACGACGAAGACGACGAGCGGTGGTTCCGGGAGAGCCGACGGCGACATAGACTGCGAATAGAACACTGACGCGCGAACGTTTGTCGGCGGGTGACCCACGGACGCATCGCGTAGTAGTAGTAGTGGGGGAGGGCAGCGTATCTCGTAGTGCTGCGCGCGCGATTATTAGGTGCCGGGTCGACGGCGATACCGGTGCAGCAGCAGCAGCAGCAGCAGCAGCAAAAAATAACGTTTTCTTATAATTCGTATAAGACCTCGGCTCGTCGCTCTATAAATATATATATTTTATAAAGCCTGTGGTGTGTGTGTGTGTTTTGTACAGGTAAGGCCATCCGTCTAGCCAGGTATATGCGTGTAAGGAAATACGTATAATGTAAATGTGCAAGATGACGCGTTATTGTTGTGTTCTGTCGACGGACGCTGTCTCGTCCCTGCCGTGCTAGTGGCATTTTAAGGATGCGACAGTATACAGGTACACCGTGTTTTTATTATATATATATAAATAATTTCAGCAGCGTGTCGGATACGGAGGAGGGGGGAGGTGGAGGGATTCACGAGAAGCGTTCGTGTTTCTGTTTTTTCTCTTCTCGCTTTAAATGTGACGGAAAATCGGACAAAAAGAAAAAAAAATATTAAATGAATACATCGAAATTCTTTCCGACAGGTCTGTGTCGTAAAAATCGACAAAACGCCGTTTTATTATGACGGCGAGTGGACACGCGCGCGCCGCGGGGGGCATAGTCGCGCCGGTGGTGGTCGGCCGGTTTTTTTATTTTATTTTTTTTCCTCTCTTTATACGCGAAATCATCGATACGGCGCTTATTTCTCTCACCCCCCTACCCCCGTTATATTTTTGGTACTGCGACGCTACAGAAAATACGTCGAATTTATTTCTCTTCAAAAAAAAAAAAAAATTCAGAATTTTATTTAAAATTAAAAAAGATCAGAATTTTTTTTTAAATTAAAAAAATGTAGAATTTAAAATCAAAAAAAAAAAAAATTGAGAAAATTCGCTGTTATTTGTGTGGAAGGCGCTCGACGGCAATACATACTGTATATATATATGTATGTTTGGGGATATCCCTAGTGCGTCCCAAAATGATCTTTTTTCGATGTCTCGAGTGCTTCCGGCAAAAGGTATCGTCCGAGTGCGTCCCAAGAAAAAAATGGTAGTTTTTCTTATGCAGTCCGTATATGCGTCCTAGTTCATTTAGAGTCACCCAGGGTGCATCAGTTTTTATATACGCTTTACAACTCTTTAAAGAACGATTCCAACTTTGTACATCATTTTACAATAATTTGTGATACCTTAATTTATAACCATGCTGGCCCATCATATGTTCTGGCAATGCCATTATTACAATTAAACAAAACACACGTAAAGAAACACTGGTAAATTATAACGGACGGGCAGTTATCAATCTCAACGGTGCTGTGCGACTGAAACTCAGTCATATATACTCGGTTGGTATACCAGTGGCGTTCTCAAGAAATTTTCAAATGGGCGGGAGGGTCGGATAATTTCTAGAAAGATATGTGGGGGGTTCTGGGCTCACACCTCCCCTGACGTTTAATATTATTTTTAATAATTTCAATATATAAAAAAAAAAAATAATAATACAGTATTCGATACAATTTTTATTTTTTATAATACAAAATCTAATTTTCTTGGTTTTTTTTTTTGCCGGACCATCTACAACTTCCACAGCTGTTAATGGAATTTCTCCATGAATCGTTAACATTGTATGTCCGCATTGAGTCGAGTCTACTTTTAATTACGTTCAGTATAACAACTAATAATAACGAAAACGCATTTTAAGCATTGAAATTTTTTAATTTAATTAAAAGTATTTTTTAGGCGGTAAAACGAATTCGGAGAAACGCCTAAAAAGAAATATTATAATAATACGCGTTATTTTTTCCTTCCAAAAAAATGTTTTGGATTTCGGTCTTCACTATTATGTTATAATAAGATTGCATTTATAAATATAAATTATATACGATAAGACAATAAATATTCATATGCCTTACAAATATAATACGAATTGATTGCAAAAAAAAAAAAAAACACGGCCGATGGGGGAAATTAAACCACATGACCCCTCCCCGTGAGTACGCCCATGGTTAGTACAGGACGTCATTTGAGAGGATCAGGGTGTGCGGTTGCACTCCTTACTTTTTATATAATACAAACTGGCCTGTTTTGGCAATGGTACTTAAAAGAAGAAATTAATAAATCAATTTAGAAAAAGCTGTAGATGTGTAATTGTTAGACTTAAAAATCGCCGGTATCAGGTTATTAAAAATATTAATTTTTCTTTAGAGCTTTATATGCTGTGGATAAAATTATGTAATAAAGGCATTTTTTTTTTATGTATAGATAAATACGTCTCACCGATGATCTTCAAGGAGTTTTGTATAGGCAATTCTTACGACATTTTAAGAAGAAAAAATCTCGAGAAGATCCGTTATTTCCCAGTCGGGTATCGTTCTTACGAGGTTCGCCAACCGGCGGCGGTGAGGTCGTTGGACCGACACATAGAGGTATGCACCGGATTTTTATTTTAACTTTATTTTAAATTAAAATCTGTCTGTTTCATAGATACGTATAAAAGATAAAAAAATATATTAAAAAAACAACTATAGATTTATATAATCTCATAATGCTCGTTTGGGCGTAAAAACTCAGAAAGAGAGAGAGAGAGAGAGAGAGTGAGAAAAATCAAAGAATCGAATAAAATAAATCAATACTGATAATGATAATAATAATAATAAAAACAAATTCATTACACATATTATATGTAATGAATGCATATAGTATCGTATAATATTAAAAAAAAAATAACCTCCGGAGGGGTGTCTTACGCTTGTGGATGGGGACAACATTTACATAATTGACTCGGTTCATTTAATACATGCAATTTTACATAAAGAAAATAAATGTAGAAAACTCGAAAAGAATTTAATTTAATTTAATTTAAACATTAAAAAGAATATAAATTTTAATTTAAAAAAGTCAATTTAATTGATTAACACAAATATTCATACCCGTGGTCGCCTTCGATGACGGCCCGGTTGATTATTCCGCGGTTCGCGTGACGCAAAAAAAAAAAAATAAATAAATAAATTCCAAAATCGAAAAATGTAAAGTACATAATAATATTTTAATGTGGTAGACCGTGGCCAACGACAAACAAAAATAGAATTAATCAATATATATTCTGGCCGATGCACAATTTCGAAATTCTCAATTGAATCGGTCATTTTGAAAAGGGGTCGAATCCAGTTTGTCAAATTTTACAGGAGACGCGAAATGCCTTTTCAACGCTTTGTATTTCCAGAAAACTTGGAACAATAATTTTCTTTTCTTTAATAAGGTGCAATACTGAATGCAAAAATGTATTGCCCGTTTTAATATATAGGTACGGAATGGATTAACCTACACATAAGTAGTGTAAATCTAACAGAAAGCCAGTTTATGGGAAAAATGGATTTTTTTCAAAACGGTCGATTCAATGAATTATGAAAAAAAAAAAACTGATTATACACTTGCCGATCGTGGACAGTGGAGGCAGCCACCATATAAATAATCGCCGCAGATATATAACGTTAATATGGAGCAGTGAAGGGCTTCGGTATACATTTAATTAGGGTAACTATAATAATGATTTTATGAAATTCGGACGTCATGACGTGTCACGATCTAAAGATTTAAAAATATTTAAACGTATATTAAAAGTCATTAAAAAATAATTCTTTATGTAAATGGTGTAAAAACGTGTTACAGGTGGTACTGGCGCGCGATCGATGAATCAAACGACAAAAAGCGATGTTGCAAAAAAAAAAAACAGAAAAGAATATCCTTCGAAGTGATTTAAGAGGTAAATCGCCTATAACGGAAGACGATATTTCGTATTAATATTCGTCTGCGTTTTGCATTACGTGTTGTGATGAACGCGAAAAATACTTTTTTAAAAAAAAAATAATCTTTGCGACTATTTTAGATTCTGAGCGGAGCGAGGAATGTATATTGGTTTTACAATGATGTGTTTTTTTTTTTATGTCTGTACCCAAAAATTCTACCAGAAGGAGTGCTCCGATCTTTTCGTGTAGCACCTTTTCTGATTGCAAATTGCGTCTATAGTTTGTACTTTAGAGAGGTCATTTTTCGATTTTCTCAATACTTTTTTACAAAAGTCAGGAAAAATTACGGAAAATTACATAAAAACGCTAAAAATGCAATATTTCGATTGTCGTTAATTTCTTCGTTTATTTATCACACCGAAGCTCCGCTCAGAATCGTTTTATCGAATGCAATGATTTATCGTTGTTTTCAAATTTACAATAAAAATAAAACTCTAAAATCTTTATCCGCAAGTAATTCACTTAAGCGATGTCCACATCACAATAAGGGGCTCGCTGCCTTTTTCTACTCGATATTAAAAAAAAAAAAACGCATACAAATTTCACTCTGAAACGTTGTATTTTTTTGTTTATTTGCGCGAACACGTTTTTTTTTTTTGTTTTACCACACTGAAAATCATCGGCGAGACGTCTTCTCGAATAGTTCCTTATTTTTGTTTTTGTTATTTTATTAAATATATAATTGTTATTAATTAACGAAAATATACGATTGTATCGATTAAACGCGAATCAACAAGTAAATTATGAATTAATTAAATGGAAACGACTGTTCTAATATGAATAATCGTCGTCGAAAAACCGTAATCGAGAAATAACTACACGGGCACATTATATTCCAAGTATTTACATATAATATTATATGTTACCGGCAATACCGTATATATAATGTCTGAATTTTTTTTTTTATAAAATTACTGAAACAACCGGGCGAAGTAATACGCACATTTTCTTAGACATTATTGTACCCGTTTAGAGTTAGGCGTAATACGCGAGCCCGGATTAAGAAAATGTTGGGCCCGGGGCCAAACATAATTTGGAGGCCCATGCCTGAAGCGGGTTTTGTTACTCATAAAGGAAAGGATTATTTTTTAAAAAGTTAATTTTTTAGGCAAGAAAATTCACCAAATGAATGAAAAAGTATATTTTTATATCGTTGTCTGAACAAGGCCACAGTGTTGAATTTCGTTTATTCCAAAATTAAGTATTCTCGTACGAAGGAGCCCACAATCAGTTGGTTTTTGGTGGACCCGGGGCCATGGTCCCCCTTGCCCCCCTTAATCCGGGCCTGGTAATACGTATTGACCGGTCAACAATTAGAAATACAGATATTAACGAAATAAAGAATCGTTCTTATGTATGTACTTTGTTAGGTCATCGCGGTTTATTGTTTCTCGCGCAAGATCGTAGCCAGCCAAAATTTTTTTTTTTGGCTGGAGGAAGCTGATAGTATAAATATGAAATAAAATAAAAATAATAAACTAATAATGGAATATAAATCATTCAGTTTTAAGAAAAAATTTCGGGGGGCGGGGGATCTGAACCCTGAACCCTCTTCCCTGGCTACGTTCTTATGGTTTCTCGTGTAAAGAAAACCACTGTTGGATTTCGATGAGATATCAACAGAGAAGCTGTCGATGATCGACAACCGACTGGATCGAAAAGGGTTTATAAAACGTACCTACGTGTTTTAAACGAGTTGCCAACGAGTGTAAAATAATAATTGTGTGCGAAGAACAGTGCCGTAGTGTTGTGCATATCTCTCGCTGCCATTCTAATTCGCAACGAGCGTGGAGGTGATTATTATTATTTAAAACATCGGAATTTCTATATAACATTATAATTAAAAAGTAATCGCAATATTACGACGCACGTAGAAATTTAATAATAAATACATTTAAAAATAACATTGTTTTTAATAATAACAACGTTTTTAAAATGATTTTAATACTTTGCTTAAATTCGTTAAAAAAATTCTATAAAATGTATAGGAAATATATGACGTCTATAAGTAATTTACACGTTGAAATTAATTAAATTTTTTTCTTATACACTTTGTAATCGACATTTTATAAAATGATTGAATTATACGCGTTGCCTGTAACGCGTATATATTATCATGTCAACGACGTAATTAAGAATGTTATATATGGCCATATGGGAGGGGATATAAGATTTATCATCGGATAACTCATAATTGTATAACAAGCCTTCCAGGCTCCAGCATTAATATCAAAGTGATTGATGTATTCGTATTTCATACTTTTGTTATTTTCTTTAATAAAAACGACATATTTTAATTTTATAACAAAATGTCTACTTTTCTTCGATTTTTAGCTATAATTTATTAAGTTCTTCGTTCAGTGGCGTACTTATGGAGGGGGTTGGGGATACCCCCCGAAAATTTTAGGAAGTATTAATTTCTTATAATATGTAATCTGACCGGTCATCCAACTTGTTTATTTAAAAATCAAACCCCCTCCCCAAATTCAGGTCTAAGTACGCCACTGACTTCATTATATAGTATATGTACGTTTTTACTTCAACATCTGAATACGAGTAAATCTTTCTTCGGTGACCTAACCTAATCTAACCGCATAACACCAGTTGGTAGTTACCTGTTAATAAACTGAGGAATATTATGAATATTACCTATGGTAAATACTAACGAATTTTGTTTACACAAAAAAATATTATTTTTATTTATAATAATTTCTTATTATATTTTTCATAAATCAGTTAATATGTTATGTAAAAAAGAAAGCTCATGGGAGGGGATAGACGGATACTGTGCATAGACGGAACTAGGTCTCTAAACTAGGGGTCGGGGCTAGAGCCTCAGCTGTTTTTCTCAAAAAAAATTTTTTTTTTAATTTTATTGAAGTTTTGTAGAAAATACCGTACATTTTTAATGCAGACAGGTTGCCTTTTTTGGGAAGGAGCTAAATTGGTGACTGGGGGATAATCTCCTCTAGCCCCCCTTAGTTACGCCTGTGGTACTGTGACGCGATGAACGGGTTTTTGAGAGGCCATCTGAGTATTTTGGTGGTGAGTAAACGAGTTCTCTCGGAAACTTAACATTTATTAATATTATAGTCATACCTTTCACTATTGAAATCAATTATTTTCCTCGTAATAATTATCGTGTAGCTTCTCATGCAGGTGGTAGGTGTCTCAAAATGTACTTGGACTCATAGATGAAAAAAGTCCACGTCACGTCACTGTATAGACATCCGGAAAACTCGTTATTGACTGCAGTGCAGGCAAAATTTTCAATAAGAACAAGATTTGCTGGCGCTTTTTTAATGGAATCGTTATTTCTTTCTTCTTTTTCTTCCCAGCGCAGAGTTCCGATTTTTTTTTTCTGAGGGGTACAGGAGAAGCTTTCCCTTTGTCACTGTTCGCCTCATCGTGTGACGTCCAAGTAAAGACACCAAGCAAAGGACTCTCGAATGTATTCAAATGCGTTCGCGTTTCATTTCATCGTACTGCGTTTAGCCGCGAACAGCGTACTCGTTGCACCGTGGTCGCCACTGAGACCACTAGATCGCGTAACAGTTACACCTACGCGGCGTCTCTGCTCTGAGATTTTCGAACGGATTCGCCAATATGCTGTCGTCGACCAACGAGAAAATAATATTGTAATAGCGTTTTGGATCGTGTTCACATTTTCTTTCTTTGAATGCGTGCTATGAAATTGGCGAATAATAATGTTTATTTAAAAATAAATAATAAAAAAAAATTGGTACTAATACACTGCAGACCAGTGACGTAGTCCTAAAATAATTAGTGGGTATGCGCGAAATCCTAAAAATATACAAGGTGGGGCTTTACCCCCCCCCATACCCCCCACCAATATCTTAAATATATTAATGTTAAAAGTAATTCGCATATAATAATCAATACTTAAAAATAAAATATTGACTAATTTTTTAAACAAATTACAATTTTAATTAAAGGCGTTCAAAATCTTATTTTTCTATTTCTTGAATAAAATGGTAAATTAATTAATAATAAATGGTTTATTTTCTCGTACTATTTGTCCCTTGCCTCCCTCAAGTACACCGAGCATGTTATTTAACAAAACTATAATTCATGCTATATTATTGATTTAGGTATGCCATAGTTGTATAAATCTAATAAAATTCTCAGTAAAATTCAGGGTATAATTTCTTGGTACATATTATTAATTAAATAAATTAGTATCGTTAATTTATTATTGTATCGAATATAAAAATCGATTTATTATCAATATTTCATCAGCACATTATTTATGAAATATTTGTTTGACATTTATTAATAAAAATGTCTTTTTTTTTAGCGGGAAGTGGGTATACGCACGTTTTCTACCGCACATACCCGCGGTCTTCATTTTTTTTTCATGGGTATACGCATTTCTTAAAATTTACGAAGTGGGTATGTGGCGCATACCCTCCACTACATCACTGCTGCAGACCCTTCAATATCGTAAAATATTTACTGGTTATAGTGACACATTTTACTATTTTAGATTTTATGCGAATTTTGGTTTTACAATGATTTTATTATTTCTGTGTACAACTTTTCGACTAGTGTGTGGAGGGCTCTTATTACACTGGTAGATAATATTATCCATTTTCCGGTTGCAAATATTTTACACTGGGACGGTAGGTGTTTATAAGTACAGCTTTACTTTAGGGAGTCATTTCTCGATTTTCTCAATAGTTTTATAAACGCCAACGATTTTTGTCAAAATTCGTTATTATCAATAGGTGTATACTAATAATAAATAATATTATAGGTACCTATATCGAAGGTCCACTCGGAATCGTTCTATCATTACTTTCAAACTTATGAAAAAAACTGTAAAACCTTCAAGTAGGTAATTCACTTAGATAAGTGACATTCACATCGCCCTCGGTTCGTTAACCCATTTTTGTTTGTTTGCGAACACGTTTTCGCACGGAAAGAAATTGTAGTAAATTGTACCTACTTTTTAAAAGTGTAATATTAAAAACAACCCGAAAAATGCAAACTCCCCTCCCCCCGCTATCATTTTCGTATTATTATTCGTTTTGGACGTGGTCTGCGATTTTCGTATTTCTTAATAGTCTCTTATTGTTAAGAGCTTGAAATGTAATACAAGCTTATATAATATAGAGGTATATAATATTTGAACAAAATGTATCATAATATTCATTAATATAATTATAATAAACTATTAACTTCGTTCAGAATCATTTTTCGAATACGATGATTCGAATTAATAGGACAACTCAAAAATCTCTGTTTAATCATCTCGCTCGAGCAGATATAGGTACGTGCAGCTTTGGAGTTTCTTGCAAAGGGAATAATCGACGGGCATTTTGTAATTAATTTTCTTTTCCACTACAAAACCCGATTTTATGGATTCATATAACTTTCGGAGATTTCAGCGGCTTTTATCAATGTTCGCGAGGAAAATTCAAATGGTTTTTAAAGTATTTTAAATTTTAAAAAGCGTGTATGTTGAATTCAATAAAATGTCCACGAGCTATCGCCAACGACCATACCACGTTGAATACACCAGTTCTCGTCCGATCACTGAAGTTAAGCAACGTCGGGCGTAGTTAGTACTTGGATGGGTGACCGCTTGGGAACACTGCGTGCCGTTGGCATATTTTTTTTTTATTTATAAAAAAAACATTTTTCATGTCGAATAAAATTGTCAAATTACCTTTTTTGGATTTGTGTTTTTTTTTAATCAGAATTTCCATTATCAGTACTGTAAACGCCCATGTTTTGAGTTCATTATGTTATTTAATGTGCCGTTCTTATTTCAGATACTTAGATTTTTCGCGAAACAAATCGATTAAAGACTTATTACTAAACGTTTTCGAACTGGGTCGACAGTTAAATGTAAATATTACTGACAGTGTAGAGAATTCGGGGACACTCTATACAATGACCGGGCAGTCTATAGAATGCGCCCTGCAAGGTATATCGATCAATGTAAATTGTCAAATATACGGTATAATACCGTATACGAGTATTTGTCATTCTACAACATCAATGCCTATTATGTGATTACCGACCAGAGTAATACGTTTATGTCCCGATAACGCGGATGAAATGCAATGTATTCAATAAACCGGTTCTCGTATAATATTTTCGTCTAATCCGATCTAAGTTTTACTTTCGTTTCCAACACGCAGTAGCCAATCCATCCACTGCAATCACATATTGTCGTTGTGCGGTGTCTAAACGTACCTATATCTTTTCCCTATATATTTTATTAAAAACGAATAAAATTCAATATTCCGTCGAATTGGTGGAGAAAAAAACAATACGTATTTCATTAAATATTGCAATGAATTAGGATTGCATCACGCGTAATTCGAATAAAGAATAATATTCTGGAAAATTAAAGCCAAACCCGTTATAGTTTCTCGAAGAGAAATATGACGCGATTAAAAAAAAAATATATATATATATCTGAAATTAACAAATTAATTGTTCTAGTGACTGAGGTGAGTCACCTAGGACGTATCATGTAGACAAATTTCACATTTGTCAAAATTGAATACGGACGTAGGAATAGGATGGAACACGCGAGATCATTAAAAAAAGTACAAAAAAATTAATTGGATAGATAAGCTATACTTGAATAACTGCGAATCGTGTCGAGAAAAAAAGGAGTACGGTCAAAAAAAACGTTGATTGTGAGACCAATTATGTATCTTCCGAAACGAATTTTCGCTGTCATCCTGCAGCAGTTGGCTTGTTAGGCATATATTCAAGCACAATCAGATGGTTAGGTTACGTTGCTCGACGTCGGGCGTTCTATTGAAGAATTGTACAGAATGTCGGAATTTTCTATACGTCGCCTTAACTTGTATATGCAGCTCTTAGTACGGATTTCGACCATTCGTCGTTATTCGGACGAGTCGCAGGTCCGGACCACCAGTTCCGGTATAAGGACCGTGACGGGGATTCGATAATTCGTACTTTTTCATAGACCGCAGCATCACGGATGACCACCCATGGACCGGACTATATGCACCGTAGGTATAGGAATGACAACAATTGGTATTCAGTCGCTCGGAAGGCAAACATTTGTCAGTGTGTATCGCAGGATATAATAACGAATAGGCAGGTAAAATACATGTATCAGTGTGTATACTTGAAACTGGAAAATGCAGTTATTTGCGACGTCCCACTGCAGGTTATACATCCTGTTTTACCTTTACTGACGTATTATTATTATTACACAATGTCAATGGCGTTGTGAATGAAATCGTATTAGTCGCGGTTTGCAGAGCGGTGACCGCATAAAAAAAACCGTATATATTTATTATCGTGTTACAAATGCTTTTTGTCGACAAAGAAATGCTATTTTTTTTTTTTTTTTTTAAATTTTTCACTTTCT
The DNA here is from genome assembly GCA_032441835.1 of Slavum lentiscoides. Lineage (NCBI taxonomy): Eukaryota > Metazoa > Arthropoda > Insecta > Hemiptera > Aphididae > Slavum > Slavum lentiscoides. The sequence continues at coordinate 9,096,786 of CM063720.1, read as the reverse complement.
CTTTACACAAACATATATTTTAACGTTTTTTTTTTTTTCGAATAATATATAAAAAAGCCGTATGATAAACTAAAAATACTATATATATATCATAAGAATTACTCCCGTCCGGAACGAATGCAAAGTATGTATACTGGATTGTAATATATGACAGCAACGGTCAACTCAGGGGCGTAGTAATAAAAATTGAATTAAAAAAAAAAAAAATATGATCTCAGTGCAAAATATTATTATTACACTATATTTTTAATATGTTTTCGAGTTCGTACAAAATCGCGTGTGTCAAAACAGCAGTATAAAAACTACCTGTATCTAAATCAAACTAAAAAAAAATTGTATTATTTCGATTTTTTAATGTATACAACCCCCCCCCCTTCCACCAGAAAAATTTTCTTACTACGCCACTGGGTCAATTATTATTGACGTGTCCATTTTGAATATTGAGAGGGATGTTGCGAATGACATCATGAAAACAGAATCAGTGTTTAGATAATTAATACACAACGAGAAAACAAGAAAAATATTAGGTGATTCCTTTTTCCATATCATTATTTGACCAACGTCAAACGCGTGTCTTTTGTATTTGTTATATTATATTGTATGTAACATTATAATGTGTAAAATATTATACTCGTATTGTATAGTAAGACGATTATTATTCACTTTCCAAGAGCAATATATTAGTAAATATGTATACACAGTGGCGTATTTTCAACTTTTTTCTGGGGGTCCAAATTTTTTTTTGAAAATTCCAACAGGATATATTGATATAAGGTGTTTAATAAAAAATACCTTTGGATAATCTTTTTTTTTTGGTTCTGGGGGGGAGGGTCCATCACTCCTGGACCCCCCCCCCGTAAATACGTCACTGTCTGTACCTATTATATAGCAAGTCATTTATGACTTTTGAACCGTTTTTTTTCTTCTGGGGGGTCGAGACCCGGGACCCCCCGAAAATACGCCACTGTGTATACAGTAAGTTCCCGTTACAACGAACTCAAAGGGACCGAATTTTTTTTCGTTAATAACGGAAATTTCGAAAATTCGAATAAAAAATGTTTTAAAAACATTATGTTATTCAAATACAAATACGTAAATAATAAATAAATAATTCAAATGTAAATAATTTGCGAGAAAAAAATAACTTTATTTATAATTATTAGAAATCGTGTTTTTCTTCTGTTCCAACGAAAATTGCTTTCTTTTCACTGTAGGACTCATCACGTACGTAAAGAAGGAGCGTAAAATACGAAAAATGAGCTTTATGAAAAAATTGGCTGTTGCCGCTGTATATAATATGCGGATAAATATTTTGCTATTTTTACTATAGCACGCGATATTTATGTTATAATGACATTATCTCAAAATTCTGCGAGAGTCCGATATCGCAGGTATGGCCATGGCCGTATTGGCCATACCCGCATAGCCGTCCCGAGGGGGGGGGGCAAATGAGGCAAGTGCCCTAGGGCGTCCAAAATATTATGAATGCAGGGGGCGTCAAAAAAAATGAATGACAAAAAGAAAAAATGTATTGTTTTATTTTAGATATTAATTTCCCTTGTATAGTTGTATCTACTCGTATATGATGATTTCGAGGATGAGTGTATTTACTATAAAAATATATAAACTATTATGTAATTAGATATTACGTTAGTTGTAAATTTTTTTTGGGGGCGTCAAATATTATTGCCCTAGGGCGTTATTGGTAGTTAGGACGGCACTGCGTACCCGTAAACGCGCCTATGAGTATAATACAGGTACAAGCAGAGACGTATTTAGGGGGACTAGATCGCCCCGGGCGGCATTTTTTTTAGGGGCGGCATTATTGTTTTCAGTGACACCGAACTACTTTTTTAAGTATTGTGGTGTCAACTATACCCGTCAAAATCCAAATAAAGCAAAAAAAAAAGGTCGTATAAAAAAAAATGTGAGACACAAGAGGACTGTATATTATAAAGAGATGAAAAAAAAAAAAGTCGGGCTGGGTAGAAAGAAACCGCGAACGGTATTTTCGATTATGTAATAATTATATTAGCACGGTCATACCGCGTTACCGCCTGTGGGAGGGGTGGGGGGTGATGTGGACGACGACGCGCCACGTCCACACAACAGGTAGCCGCGCGCGCGCGCGCGCGTTTCCACGGATGCGGCGACGGTATGAACCGACGAACAAATGTCGCGCGCGGGCGGTATGACATACCCGCGCCACCTATACTATACGCAGCACCGCGTATTTGCTACTTACTGTACTACTGGTGTTACACTGTGCGCAGAAAGCAAAAAAAAAAAAAAAACGCGTTAATAATTTGACAGCGACGTGCAGTGCCGACGGAGCAGGGTGGATTTTTAACGAGATTTCGATACGCCGTGGTGTGTAGTAAAGGCGTGTGTTGTGCGTGCGTGTGTAACGCGTGTTTCGGGTATAACATAAGAGAGAGAGAGAGAGAGAGAGAAAAAGTAGCCTTCCTTTTATACAAACCTATATAACGAAAAAAAAAAAAATTCCTCCTTTTCACTCGTTCGTACGTCGTCGTATTATTAATAATATTTTATATAATAATCGAAAATAATAATATACGAGCGCGGCGGAATATAATACGGGGTCAACAAACACAACGCGCAGTAGATACCCGTATATTATGGCGCGTTGGTACGCTGCCGTACGCGTATACAATTGATACGTGAAATGTACACACACACACACACTGCACACGGCACAGCGTTGATGTGTGAAATGAAATAAAATATCCATAGAATATTATTGTTATTAAAAATGTGGGAGGGGATTCGCTGATGTGACGGTGCAGGGTACGTGTCACCTATAATACGGTGTGTGTACTGCGCGCTCGGTGCACCCCAGTGTACGTGTACACACCGGATTCGGACGCGAATTGATATGTGAAATGTGTGTACACACGTAGAAAGAAAGAAAAGAGAGAGAGAGAGAGAGAGACGGACATTATATTATTATTTGTTATTTACGTGTACGCGTTCTATTCATTCCGCGGGTAACGCGGCGGTCGTCATTGTGTATTGTCACGTACGATCACCGGTGTGTGTGTGTGTGTGTGTGTGTGTGTGTGTGTCTTCGTCGTCCCACTGCCACTATTACTCACTTACTTCGTGCATACGCCGCGCACAAAACCGCGCCTGCAACACCGGGCGCGCGAAAGACGCCTTTGTTCGGGGGCGAGACGGGGCGGGCCGGGGCGGGGAGGCAGCGCACTGCACGACGGAATGAGAGAGAGACAGAGCGGAAAAGGGCACGTCAGTCACCGGCGTGTATTGTAAGCGCGGGGGGGGGGGAAAGTGAAAATCTTCCGTAAAGTAAATACGCGCGGAATTCCTTTTTCGCGTTTTTTTTTTCTCTTTTCTCCCACCTCCCCTCCTCTCCCCCGCGTCGTTTTATTTATTTTGCCGAACTCGCGGGTTTCCGTCACCGCAACGCGTACTACGGCAATTATAGTTTTTTCGCGTTATAAAAAAAAAACCACCGCCGCGCCGGTAACGCAGTTCATGACGACCTCAGGCGCGGTTATTATTATTGTACAGTGGCGTGCTCAGGGGGTGGGGAGGTTAGGGGTTATATCCAGTGCCATCTTAAAGCACGGGCCTGAAGGAGGAGGCCCAGGGCCCAGGGCCCCACTTTATTTACAAAATACCAAATATTAATTGATTTTTTACTTAGATATTTAAATTTTAAAAAATATTTACGTTTTAAAATAAACGATAAAGTAACGGAGATTATTATTATAAAAATTGGCATTTTTATTAATAAAGTATAATTTTTAACAGCTAATACAATATGCTATGTGTTAAAGGAAAAAAAAAAATAGTATTTAAAGGCCCCAAATACGTTGTGCCCTCGGGCCTCGCATAACCTTAAGACGGCTCTGGTTATATCCCCCCAACCATTGTCTTTTTTGCCGACCTACAGAAAACAAGTTTTTAGTTATAAGAGCTGTTTTAGACGATGTCATAGATGAAATTAGTACAAAAGCCAGGCGGTCGAATTTCCGTTTGAAATAAGTATTCTAGTTTCTGAGTATTTTATTTTTTTTTTTTGTTTATTTTCAAAAATGCAATAAATTTTTTCGGTTTAATGGTGTTATGTTAATTGAACAACTTGGTATTAGTGTGTTATATAATTTAAATTCATTTTAATTATAGAACAATTTACAAATGTACACAATTATAAGCTAGAAACGAGTTTGGGGAGCTCGAAACATAAACATTTGACTTTTTGCTATTACCATGACAATTCATTAAAATGTATTATTACTATTTACTTATAACATTCCCCCATTGAAAATTCCTGGGCACGCCACTGATTGTTGACGTGTATAAACACAGTATTGCGTCGGTACGAGGGTACCTAAATCTCGGGGAACGGGACGGAAACGTGTAAGCCGTTGTCACGACGACTAATTAATATTATTAATTAATTTCCACGCAATATTAATAATATTGATTAATTTCCACGCAATATTAATAATATTGATTAATTTCCACGCAACTGTAAATTAAATTGTATAAGCTGTTGTAATGACAACTATAATAACAATGTTTATTATCGAAATTCAGCGATTCTTTTTAAAAACAAACTAGTTCGAGTTCCAAGCGTTAAACATAAACTAGTTCTAGTTCAAGTTCATTGTTTTTCAAAATCAACTAGTTCAAGTTCAAGTTCATCAAATTGTCGTAAACTGCATTGTTAATAATAATATTACAATTCTTTTAATGATCGTGTTCGCAAAATATAGGTAACAAAAATTACATTACGTAAAACAATAAATCATAAATAATAAATGTCGTCTACATTAAAACCAGAATTAAAACGCCCGTTTCAAAAAAAAAAATACAGCGTTTTAAAATTGTTTTTCTTTTTAAATAGCTGTTTTTTGCTAAACAATATTCTATAAAAAAGGACACGTCATTTTCTAAAAAAAAATATTGTCCTTTTCAAAATTGGTAATTGGTATTTTTCGAATTTTAACGTAGACAACACATTCAATGAGACAACAAAATGTGGGTATTACGTCGTCTTAATAATACAATTCATAAAATTACGTCCGTTCAGTATTTACCATAGTCAATAATATCGTCAATTATAAAATAAGTATAACAGGTAGGTGTACCCACTACCTACCTACCCACTTATCGCATGTGGAATTTGTACAGATCTATAAAATACCAAATACTAAAAATAACTGAATTTTTCCGTTAAAGAATTGTAAAAATAACTCTTCACCGGGAGAAATATATCTACTCACAGCTCTGCACGAGTGATGCAATGTATTATAATAATTCATTTATAATATATTATATTATCTTCGTTCCGCAGTATGAACAATAAAACACGTGAATAATTGAATAATAAAACTCGTCCACGGTTTCGTCGCGTTTCTTCGGGAACAAATTAAAATTCGATGCACTTTATCAGACGAAATTCAAATTTTCCACTCACGGCGTGAAATATCAAATATTGGTTATCACTAGAGACCGGAATTATATACATTTAAAATGTTTAAATACGCACTTTAAAAGTTTCAAATATGCACTTAAAAAGCATAAAATATGCAAAATAATTTTTGATTATTACAGCTGTTTATTTATTGTAAAGTTATAAAATCAAAACGTAAATTATGAAAAAAAAAATAAACTTCAATATTATATTATATAACGATGATAAAAATGAATTGAGATGAAAAAATATACAATTTATTCGTTATTGGAAAAACAATAAGTAACAATAATATATTATTCCATATTTATCTCAGTTAAATTATGACGACGGTTTGTGATAATATGTTTGTATGCTGCAGAAAAACTTCGTTCCACATCAACGCTTGTTATGGGCGCATATTTAAAACTCGACAACATTTCCGGGGAAAAATGTTTGATAGATGAACTCTTCAAGTCAACATTCTCACCTTGTTGTATTTTAGAAATTTCTATTAAAATTAGCAAGCCTTTATTTTTATTAATAATTTCGGAACATTTTTTTAAAATTAATATGCTATTTTCATTTTCAGAAAGATTAATAATAATAGAATTCGTAACTCGTTCAAAAATTTCTAAAGCATCTACGAGTAGCAAACCTGAAGTCTCAAGCTTTTTGTACATAAAATTATATTGAAACATTTAAATTTATACCTAGTGTATACGTAATATGCAAAAACATGCGTTTTTATTTAAAATATGCACTTGTACCCAAAACACGCAAAAATATGCAAAATAAAAATTTGTAATATTATTCATTTAAGTATATGATTGATGAAAACCCATTTACTGCATGAAATTGCTTACAAAAATATGAACATGCGCACTATATGCAAAATCCGGTCTCTATAGTTATCACTATTGAAAGCGAACTTGTCGGTGAACGATCCAATAACGGCGTTCACGTTCATAAAAAATAAGAACTCGGTTCGCGTTCGAGTACATTTTTTTTTTTTGAAAACTGAACGCGTTCACACGTCCAGTTCGCGCGAAATGAACGCGCTATTTCCCATCACTGTCGAAATTACTTTGAATAAAGACACCAACAGCGTCAGGTTTCCCTACAAGCAGAACAAGCAGGCGATTGGAGCGGCAAAATTTTAGGGGCGGCAAAGAAAACTTTTTTAATAATATATTCATATTTATGTTTTGATGTCTAACTGTTTTATATATTTTTAAATAATAAATAATAATATACCTGTATTTTGCTAAATAATGCATTTTGCTGGTTAGAAAAACATTTATGAAAATAAAGGGGCGGCAAATTTCCTTCTGCTTGTGGGCGGCAAATTGCTTAATCCGCCACTGGACACCAATGTCCACGAATCCCTGCAGTCACAATAATTCCGTTCCGTTTCTACTACCGTTCACGCGACCGTTAACACATCAGTGTCTCGAGCACTAGCAGACTCGGCGTTTTTTCTTTTTCTTTCTGTAACGCTGAAACGCGCAAAGTGCATAGCACGGAGTAGAGTAATATTTCTTCTTCGCCTCGTCGACGTGTTGCCGTAACGCCTTTTGCCAACACGCCCAACTGTGCCCGCCCGGTACGATAATTGATACGTATAATAATAATCGCCGCCCCATTCCGCCCCGTCGCAATTGTCGTTGCACCGCGACGGGGCATTTTTCACGTTGTTATACGCTCGCTTGTACACGCGTTCGGGACACCGTATGTATACGGCGGGCGGCAGTTCGTTTAGGCGCGTCGGACTCCGGTGGGCGTGATCACGGCGAAGGACAACGGCGCAGGATATCAACACCGACAGCTGTATTATATTATTGTAAAACGATCGGGCCCTCTGAATTATTTCCTAGTCCTTAACGCACCGCACGGACGAGGCGCACCGACCAACAAACGCCTACGCCTCGGTAGTGGCGTGTTCAAGTGGCGAATTCGTCCGGGTCGATAGGCCTCGCGCCAGTGGCGTAGACAGGATTTTAGGGTTGGGGGGGCAATGATCAATAAATATTTTAATATTAAAATTTTTGCGATACATCAAAAGTTAACATGTGGTGTAGTTTACTGATTTACATGCTATCTCAACAAAAATGTACAATTTCATATAATATAGAAATCACGGCTTTAAAACTAAAATTGTTTTAAATAATTTAAACAGCACTAAAAAAAAAAAAAATCGCTGAAGAAGAGGTTGGGGGCAATTGCCCCCCTTGCCCCCCCGTAAATACGCCACTGCCTCGCGCCAAAAACGAGTCCCCGAGAAGAGAATATCACTATACACGTACGGCTAGCTCAAAAAAGATAACTTCGTCCTAATTGTCTACGTCATGGTTCGAGACGCTAGCAGCTTCTCCCTTACCATAAATAAATACACGTACGTCTTGATTTTATACGAAAATTGAAAATTCGACCCCTTCCACGGGGTGATAAAGGGGTGTTAGCGGGACAGTGGGCAATTAAAATGGTTTTTTTTTATGGTCATATTTGATTTCAGCGACCACAAAAACATGGAAATACACGTACATCTTGAAAATGCTATTACCAATAAGTGATGGTATTTTCGTTATTTTGAGGCGTGGTTGAGGGAAGCCAGGAGGGGTGGGGGGGTGGTCCGTTTAGGGTGGAATCTACTTAGTTCATCAGTAGATACTACGGGAATTTTTTTCAAATTTTTCACCCAAATCCAATTCGGGTCGAATACACACGCATGATGGGCTACCAGTGGCGTATATATATGATTTTTCAATGGGGTGGGAGTCAGGGCCGGATTTAGGTATGTGGTGGCCTATGGGCGGAATTATGCCTATAGGTCTTAATAAGGAACCTTATAAAACACTTATAAAAAAAAAGATCATGGGGGGATCTGACCCCCACATCCCTTCCCCCTTGTATACGCCCCTGTGGGCTACAAAGACGTACCTGTATTATCGTGATATATAAACAAATATCGCTAATCACTACGTACGAGATAATGTGGCGTACACGAATATTTAAATACAATAATCTACAGAGGTGTCTACATTTTTCGTCAATTAGATTTAAAGGATTGTCGGTTTGTTATTAAAATAACAGACATTTTTTTGATAATAAAATTTGATACTGTGTGGTAAACGTAGTGTCGGGCAAACGTAGTGTCGGGAAAGTGTGTACTGATAGGTATAGCTTGTATTACTTTTTTTTTTGGAAATCTACGCTACGAATTCCGCGGTGTTAAATATCGCGAATTATATTTCGGCGGATAAAATTTTAATATTTTATTAAATGTGTGTAGGGAAATTTTATCGTTATTAAAAAATCTTATATACAATTATTGTTTCTTCAAATCACTGACATATTTTCAAACATATGTCTTGCGTAGTATTTCTTCGATTAATTTTGTTCCGAAATCGCGTTGCCGTTTCGGTTCGCCACCTCCGCCGATACACAAAACTATACCGACATTTAAAAAAAAAATATAACGTTCCTACAGAAAAAAAAAAGAAAGGAAAAAACCGCGTTTTCCCTCAATCCGTCCCGTTAAAACACTCAGATATAAGTGGTATTTAATAATAAATTTGTCTACAGCAGCAGCAGCAGCAGCAGCAATCGCAAACGGATTATAATATTATCGTTTTCGGATATCGAAACGCACAATAAAAAAAAAAATAATAATATGCGCGCAACGACGTGTCTACCCCGATGACGTTTCGTTTTTATCGTGAGTGGTGTTGTTGTTGTTGTTGTTGTTGTGCCATCGTCCCCTTTTTATTATTTTCTACAGCTCGCATCGTCATTTTTATATACAATTATTATTATATTTATAATAATATTATAACGTATTTTATATTATTTTGACAGTTGACGATGACGACGACGTGGAGGATTTGAATATATATTTATTTTCGTTCCGAAAAATAACATATACATTGTCCGCTGCAGTTGAACGATTGTATAAAAATCGAGCGAAAATTTCTGCCTTTATTATTATTATTATTATTATATTCAGTGGTCGAAGTGGATCGAAATAAGTGGGGGGTGATGGAAGCAGTGTCGTCATTTCAAGTTTTGAAATTGGGAGGAGGGGGCCAAAGTTGTGAACGGTCCGTATTGTTGAAAAATTAGCAAAAAAAAAATCTTTTTTTTTGCGACCCAAATTTTTTTACCGAGCCGTTAAAACCGCTGTTAATGGTTTTGTAAATGTTTTCAAGAACGTTTGTGCGACCCGAGCGTTATGTTATTTATTTTACGCGCCGAATTCAAAACGTGTACGCGAAACAAATGAATAGAAAAAAAAAAGGTTAGGTTAGATTTACGATTATATTAAATACGGTTTTACTGTAATCGAGAAAAATGGAAATAATTTACCTCAGTGCGTGATTTGTCACTTAGTTTTGAGTAACGGTGCTATGCGACCAGGGCGTTTGGAACGTATATATTTATATTTATCCTATATTAATCATAATTCAATCTTATAGTGGTGAGTGTGGCGTGGACTTTAAAAGGTTGAGAACCTGTGCTCTAAAGTGCCAACTAGATGCGAATTGCTGCCCGCCGGAAACGAAACGTGACCGAAGAGATCGGAGCACTCTTTCCGGTCGAAAATCTGTACACGCGGTGGCGTAGCCAGGGCGGGGGGTTTGGGTGTTTAAACCCCCCGTTGCCTTTTTTTTATACTTTTTAATCTAATAAACGTATACAATTTATACAATTGTATATTTCATTAATTCTATTGCAAAAAAATATGATATATTTTGTCATTTTACAAGTATAAAAGCATAATAACTTTTGAAAACTCGTCCAGAGTCCAGATCGATAACAATAGATATCTATGTATAATTATGGTTATGTGCACGATTAAAGATCGACGAGTTGAACGACGAGCTGCATTACTCCGCAGTTTGACATGTTCTCTGACATGACTACTAATAAACCCGTCTAATCAGGCCCGTACTGGCCCACCGGGCAGATGTACGGTGCGCCCTTTAAAATTACTAGGCACAATGCGCCCATTAAATTCAAAGTTAAATTACGTCTATTAAATAGATTTCGGAGAAATATTGACTTCGATAATTTTCCAATTACAACTGGATAAAATTCAATGATATAATATTTTTAAAAAAATGTTTTTTTTTTTTTCATATGTATATGATAGGTACACCGTTTATGGTCGCGTAGACATTTTGGTGTCGTCATTGCCATTTCGTTTTCATGCGGTTTGTCGGTTTTTCGTTTGTTCTTCTAAACCGATTCAGATTCTCGATCGGTAACATTTAGACATCTAAAATGAAAAAAAAAAAATTTTCTTAGGCGCCCTTATAGGATTCAGCAACCGCCCTATAAGAGCAGCCAGTACGGGCCTGTGTCCAATAAATCGGCTGAGAAATTCTACTATACTTCTAGCGCTAATAAACGCACCATTTACGAGCATTGTGCAACAGACTTAACAAAAAGCTTATAATTTCATTTTAACCCCCCCCCCCCTCCCATTACATAATCCTGGCTGCGCCACTGTGTATACACAGGAAAAACAAAACCGTCATTGTAAAACCACTATATATAGGTCCTTCGCTCCGCTCGGAATCTAGAATTCGAAAAAAATCAAAACGTAGGCGTATTATTGCCGACGTAATATTATATTATCACGTATATTATATAGTGTCTACACACAATATTTATTGCTCGGGGCACCGAGTCCGGTAGTACGCAGCGATGGGCGGAACGACGAGCGCGCGTGAAAGGACGACCGGTGAGCCACGGTTTTTTTTTTTTTTGTATAACGCGCGCGAACTAGACGGCGGTGCCGCGGCCACGCGATTCGAGAACCGGAATAAAAAAAAAAAAAACCGTAAAAAATAATAACAAAAAAAAAAAAAACCAACAACGTAAAACGTGATCGGCTCGCGTGCAGGAGAGAAGGAAAATAAAATAAAAATTAAAATACACGACAACGGCGGCGCGTAATCGTGTGCAGTTCTTGCCGCGAGTAGGAGTAGCGACAGCGCGGACGAGGCGACGGTTCGAACGGATTTTTATTATTATTTTTTTTTTGTTCGTTATTCGTTACGATATAACAGTTACTGTTATCGTCGAAATACGAATTACCGCGGTCACGGTAGTCGTACGCGAAGAGTCGCGCGGTCCCCAAATAAATACCGGAAACAAAAAAAAATGTAACGCTGTTCCGTGTACGGTGAAAAAAAAAAGAGACGTTTTAACACACCGCCGCGTATCGTCTCGCGCACAAACCGACTGCCGCCGTACCCGTTGCAGAGGAGAGCCGTCATTCGCGACTCGGCCGCCGCTGGGGTGTCGTCCTCGTCGGGTTCAGGTAAAAAAAAAAATTAAATAAAAAATATTTGTCAAAAAAAGAGCTCTTGTTCGACGACAAAACGTGAAAATGTACTAACAAAAAAAAAAACGAGTTTTTCGCTAAAATAAATTCAGGCCGGAAACAATATTATTGTTCGCGGTATTTCCGTATTCGTACGGCTATATATATTATGAAATAAAAGCTCGTTGAATGATATGAAAAGCGTAATTCGAATTTTCGTACCGCATAATGAGGAATTTTTTTTTTTTTACAAGCATAACATTTTTTTTTTTTTGCCCCCGTCAAACGCTCAACGTTTTCTAGTCGGCGTTTCTTCCGTATCTGAAGACCGAACGAGATTACGTGACCGGCATCCGGCTCGTAATTTTCTTTTTTTCTTCTCCAATTCGTGCGGTACATACATTTTCTTTACACCGCCATCCATGGGCGCCCGCAGAAAAACAGCTCAGTGGGTGCAAAATTAATTTTACATTATACATTTACACAATCACGTGTTTACATTATAAGCGTATAAAGCGTCTAAAAGTAATATAGATACGATGAAAAAAAAAACCGTATTTACTTTGTGTCATATGTAATATACGTGTTGTGTGAATAATTATCTTTTATTCTATTTCGTTATAATTATTATTATGAGTAAGCTCAATTCGGTTTAATTCTCGTAATTCATATATTATAATAATCGTGTTAAAGACTGTCTAGTATACATTACGCAGAGTGTCTCAGAAAGATTTTACAAATGCAATAAATTTTCTTCTAATTAATATTAAACCTATTTTTTTTTTTGTAATAATTATCCGAACATTTCCCTGTTATTATATTTTAGGTTTCATTTTATTTATTTCAAATTGAAAATTAAAAATTAATCATTTTTTTTTAACGAAAAATAGCTGTTTTATAATTTTATTAAAAAAAAATTTGCTCTTATAGAAATGTTTATTTATTAGCTGTCAATTTTCCCGAATTTTTTTCGAAAATTAAAATTTTTTTCAACAAAAACGAATTATTTTGCTGGTTGTCCGCGGGTTCTGTCATACACCGTACATCATATTGATGAAAGAAATTTTACATTTTTGTAAACTCAAAAAAATCGTAGAAAATTAACGAATAATCGTAAAGAAATATTTCTAAAAAATTTAATTAAAAAAAATTTTAATTATACAGTGGCTATTATTAGCACAATGACAATCTGGGCGGGTGCAACGGCACCCACTGCCCCCTCCTCCCCTGCGAGCGCTCCCTGTCACTATCCAAAGCAAACGGGTCCACGTGAACACGCGAAATTCACCATTCTCGTCATACTCAACGAATAAATCTAATATTATTATTATTATTGTGTGCACCATCTACTTAAATAATATATTATAAGTCCAGTATTCGACGCTAATATAATCGATATCGCAGAACGACTCGACCATCTGACATGGTTCCAAAGTGCAAACGGACCATACGGCTTATCCGAGTTAAGCCGATTTTCTCTAAAAACAATTTATTACTTTTAAAAGTGTAGAACGACTTAACTACGTAGCAAAAAAAAAAAAAAATACTAATATAAATTCGACTTTAGTCGTTTTAGCAATTTGTTCAGTAAAGTACGGCTTTTTAGAATATGAGATTGACTCAAATTGGTCGAATTTTGAGTTGTGTCATTCTTCTTCAGAGCGTATTTTAACACATAAATATTATTATAAGCGTATAAAGCGTATTAGTGAATAACGTAGAAGAAAATTTATGATTTAAATTCGAGAATTTCACTGACAGACAAAACCGTTTGTTACTGGGCGATGACAGCGGCTAAGCTCCCCGTAAAGTCCACCTTTATGTCGTATAAACAAACGACTCGTTGTTGAAAATAAGAAAAATTATAACGGGAAATAATACTGAAATTTTGTTTCGAGCCGACAACAGCCTCCCATTATTTATCTGCGCCTAACCTGCACCTATAACCGCGCACTCGTATTTAATACCTATTCAATGTATTAATGCAATATAAGTATACGGTATACACGACCGAATGTTGAGAACACATCATAACGTGACAACTGTACAATACTTTTACTTATTTACTTACACGTATCGATTTTTTCGGTCCCGCCTACCCCCTGGCAAAACGATCGTTTAATTTAGTGTACACCTGCGGCGATCTCGTCGCTGTGAATTTAAGTCTCTCCCGGAGAGCGCGCTTACCCGCGGATAGCCCTTTTATTGTAATAATACACGATGAGCGATTATGTCATGAAACCGCCGCCACTGTGGTAAACCGCCGCCACTTACCGTGCACGCGGTTATAACGGTCACGGTCGTGCGAACGCAAAATCAGTGGGCATTAACGCGCAAACGTGCGTATAATTTTTTGAAAGGAAAAAAAAAAAGGATTGAAATTCCTACGCGAATTCGAAACGATAGAATCCGTACCCCTATTTTGTGTTTTTTTAGTCGCGCAGACACGGATTTCGTCGGTTTTTTCTTTTTAGATTCTCGGCGAAGAATTCGCGGGTCTTGACTATTAGGGCTTTTTGATTTTTTTTTTTTTTTTTTTGTACGGGATTCTGAGATCTTATTAACAAGTAATGATTACGGGATTTAAGATGACGTTACACACGGGCAAACTAAACGCGTGCAGCCGCCGTACCCGTTGCAGAGAAGAGCCGTCACGAGAGAGAGTCATTCGCGACTCGGCCGCCGCCGCCGCCGCCGCTGGGGTGTCCTCGTCGGGTTCAGGTAAAAAAAAAAATTAAATAAAAAAATATTTGTCAAAAAAAGAGCTCTTGTTCGACGACAAAACGTGAAAATGTACTAACAAAAAAAAAACGAGTTTTTCGCTAAAATAAATTCAGGCCGGAAACAATATTATTGTTCGCGGTATTTCCGTATTCGTACGGCTATATATATTATGAAATAAAAGCTCGTTGAATGATATGAAAAGCGTAATTCGAATTTTCGTACCGCATAATGAGGAATTTTTTTTTTTTTACAAGCATAACATTTCCCCCGTCAAACGCTCAACGTTTTCTAGTCGGCGTTTCTTCCGTATCTGAAGACCGAACGAGATTACGTGACCGGCATCCGGCTCGTAATTTTCTTTTTTCTTCTCAATTCGTGCGGTACATACATTTTCTTTACACCGCCATCCATAGGCGCCCACAGAAAAACAGCTCAGTGGGTGCAAAATTAATTTTACATTATACATTTACACAATCACGTGTTTACATTATAAGCGTATAAAGCGTCTAAAAGTAATATAGATACGATGAAAAAAAAAAACCGTATTTACTTTTGTGTCATATGTAATATACGTGTTGTGTGAATAATTATCTTTTATTCTATTTCGTTATAATTATTATGTATAAATAATTTAAGCTAATTCGGTTTAATTCTCATTATTCATTTATTATAACAATCGTGTTAAAGACTGTCTAGTATACATTACGCAGAGTGTCTCAGAAAGATTTTACAAATGCAATAAATTTTCTTCTAATTAATATTAAACCTATTTTTTTTTTTTGTAATAATTATCCGAACATTTCCCTGTTATTATATTTTAGGTTTCATTTTATTTATTTCAAATTGAAAATTAAAAAATGAATCATTTTTTTTTTACGAAAAATAGCTGTTTTATAATTTTATTAAAAAAAAAAATTTGCTCTTATATAAATGTTTATTTATTAGCTGTCAATTTTCCCGAAATTTTTTCGAAAATTAAAATTTTTTTCAACAAAAACGAATTATTTTGCTGGTTGTCCGCGGGTTCTGTCATACACCGTACATCATATTGATGAAAGAAATTTTACATTTTTGTAAACTCAAAAAAATCGTAGAAAATTAACGAATAATCGTAAAGAAATATTTCTAAAAAGTTTAATTAAAAAAAATTTTAATTATACAGTGGCTATTATTAGCACAATGACAATCTGGGCAGGTGCAACAGCACCCACTGCCCCCTCCTCCCCTGCGAGCGCTCCCTGTCACTATCCAAAGCAAACGGGTCCACGTGAACACGCGAAATTCACCATTCTCGTCATACTCAACGAATAAATCTAATATTATTATTATTATTGTGTGCACTATCTACTTAAATAATATATTATAAGTCCAGTATTCGACGCTAATATAATCGATATCGCAGAACGACTCGACCATCTGACATGGTTCCAAAGTGCAAACGCCAAACGGACCATACGGCTTATCCGAGTTAAGCCGATTTTCTCTAAAAACAATTTATTACTTTTAAAAGTGTAGAACGACTTAACTACGTAGCAAAAAAAAAAAAAAATACTAATATGAATTCGACTTTAGTCGTTTTAGCAATTGTTCAGTAAAGTACGGCTTTTTAGAATATGAGATTGACTCAAATTGGTCGAATTTTGAGTTGTGTCATTCTTCTTCAGAGCGTATTTTAACATAAATATTATTATAAGCGTATAAAGCGTATTAGTGAATAACGTAGAAGAAAATTTATGATTTAAATTCGAGAATTTCACTGACAGACAAAAACCGTTTGTTACTGGGCGATGACAGCGGCTAAGCTCCCCGTAAAGTCCACCTTTATGTCGTATAAACAAACGACTCGTTGTTGAAAATAAAAAAAAATTATAACGGGAAATAATACTGAAATTTTTGTTTCGAGCCGACAACAGCCTCCCATTATTTATCTGCGCCTAACCTGCACCTATAACCGCGCACTCGTATTTAATACCTATTCAATGTATTAATGCAATATAAGTATACGGTATACACGACCGAATGTTGAGAACACATCATAACGTGACAACTGTACAATACTTTTACTTATTTACTTACACGTATCGATTTTTTCGGTCCCGCCTACCCCCTGGCAAAACGATCGTTTAATTTAGTGTACACCTGCGGCGATCTCGTCGCTGTGAATTTAAGTCTCTCCCGGAGAGCGCGCTTACCCGCGGATAGCCCTTTTTATTGTAATAATACACGATGAGCGATTATGTCATGAAACCGCCGCCACTGTGGTAAACCGCCGCCACTTACCGTGCACGCGGTTATAACGGTCACGGTCGTGCGAACGCAAAATCAGTGGGCATTAACGCGCAAACGTGCGTATAATTTTTTGAAAGGAAAAAAAAAAGGATTGAAATTCCTACGCGAATTCGAAACGATAGAATCCGTACCCCCTATTTTTGTGTTTTTTTAGTCGCGCAGACACGGATTTCGTCGGTTTTTTCTTTTTAGATTCTCGGCGAAGAATTCGCGGGTCTTGACTATTAGGGCTTTTTGATATTTTTTTTTTTTTGTACGGGATTCTGAGATCTTATTAACAAGTAATGATTACGGGATTTAAGATGACGTTACACACGGGCAAACTAAACGCGTGCAACGCCCGAGAGAACGACGAGTACCGCGAAAACAGAGAAAATAAATTAAAAATCGTTTCACGGGAAAAGAGGCCCAGTGGCGGCGCCAAAGGCAGGCCTGGCAGGCCATTGCCTCCCCTAGAAAACCTATGACCCGCCTTGAGATTTTGATTTAACTCACGAGTTTGAATCCGAATTCCTTATACCTATAGTTATGATTTGCTTATGTTTTAATATATTTTTAAATTATATAATTTTGAAATAAATGTACGTTAAATTTACGATACTATATTACTTGAATAAAGAAAACGTATTAGTTTCTGTTTTATTTATTACACTTAACACAAATAAATACTTAATTGAACTTTATCTATTTATTTTTAAATAAGTGCCTTTAAATAACTAACTTGACTCCCTCTCCGAAACTCTTGGTCACTGATACTCAGTGCCGCAACCAGAATTAAAGAACTTAAGAGATTAAATTAACAATTTTTAATGTTTGGGGGGGGGGAGGGATCCAGACCGTGGGCGCCACTGTGACTCATTCCCCCTTCCAATTGTGACCCAATACTGTGTGACTGGTCCTGTGCCTGCCCTAATATATATGTTGGCCTCCATTTGGACCGTCCTGGAAAAATAACCTGGCCACTGAAAAGAGCCACTGCAGTTGTACTTAAGACACACCGAATTTTTACACAAAATAAATAACGATGTTATCTGTACTCGATAGCAGAACTGTTTTTTTTTCTTCTTCAAAAATCTCTTTAATTCTTAAGAAGTTTGAGAAATAAAAATTTGTGAAAATTGTATTTATTAAGATTTTAAGAATTAAAAATATTTTCAAAAAACGTCTATGTTATTCGTATAGGTAATATCGTCATATATTTTGTGTACAGATTCGGTGTCTAAAGTACGGCGGCTGTAGTCTTCAGAGTTATTTCCCGCCGCGTGAAGCAATTATTTTGATGAAAATCACAAGAGTCCTCTTAATGGTGTTTCGTTTAATTTTTCTTCCTTCTTCTATTCGTCTTACCGACATCCGTCAAATCACTTCTTAATAATTGTCTACAATTATACAATATATTTTATTTTATATTTATTAATATAGGGAAAAAAAAAATAAAAAACTACTCGCACGATAACTAATAAATTCATATTCATTGATAGTCATAAAAAGTAATATTGACAAACGCTGGTCATTATGAGTTGGAAAACGTTAAGTTTTTGATTTGCGTTTCGTTGACAAAACAAAAAACTTTACTTTCTTTAACTCTTTATACGAGTATATATAAAACGGTTATTTCAAACTTTCAAAAATTAAATTCAATAAGAATTAAGTTTTTTTTCGAAATTTGTGCCGTCAAATTGGATTTTTCTTACGTGCAATTTTTTTATTGTCAATAAAAAATATCTGTTTGCCGCGGACATAATCTGGATGCAATGGGACACGCGCACTATATTTTCTTATCATCAATACTATCCCGAGTCCTGATTAACTATTTGCTATACATAAAAGCGATATTAATACAATATTGAAATGTGCTAATCGTATTAAGAGAAATTTATACGACGGACTTGGATAATAATCAATGTCGAATACACATTACACGCTTGTATGTCGTCAGTCGTTTGGAAAAGGCTCGCCATCGCTTGTCGAACGTCTTGCCTAAAGGAATTCGAAAGGCGATGAAAGAATGTGGCCAAACAAGATTTAATAAATGTGCCATATCGCATGCACTGGGTCGTCGTTTAAATTGCAAACCAACTAATTGCAAAAGACGTTACGGAAAACGAAACGGATTTAGCAACTGAATAATTAAAAATTCTAATTTTATCGTTGAGATAAATAATAATCTGTAATCGACGGGATTGTCAGAAAAGCCGCTCGATTAAAGTCTCTATAATGCCACTACAATAATAATGTTGAAACTTTTATGTGCACAGTGATAAAATACAACGAAGGAAAACGAATTAACTTTACGAAGATGGTGTGAAAATCAATGACATATCAAAATTATATTAAACGTTCAATTTGCACGTGCATGGAACTCGTAGAAAAAAAAGATTGGTACAAATCTCGGAAAACGCTTCAAAATGAGTCGTAGAAAATTATAACCATTTAAAAGGAAAATAAATATTTAAGAGGAAAGTCGGACTTTATAGCAGGACGGCGGATGACTATGATTATAACATGGTCCAAATGCAGTCGAGTTAAATGTCATTTCGCTATCGTTTAGATATCGACCATCTGACATGGTTCCAAAGTGCAAACGCCAAACGGACCATACGGCTTATCCGAGTTAAGCCGATTTTCTCTAAAAACAATTTATTACTTTTAAAAGTGTAGAACGACTTAACTACGTAGCAAAAAAAAAAAAAAAAATACTAATATAAATTCGACTTTAGTCGTTTTAGCAATTTGTTCAGTAAAGTACGGCTTTTTAGAATATGAGATTGACTCAAATTGGTCGAATTTTGAGTTGTGTCATTCTTCTTCAGAGCGTATTTTAACACATAAATATTATTATAAGCGTATAAAGCGTATTAGTGAATAACGTAGAAGAAAATTTATGATTTAAATTCGAGAATTTCACTGACAGACAAAAACCGTTTGTTACTGGGCGATGACAGCGGCTAAGCTCCCCGTAAAGTCCACCTTTATGTCGTATAAACAAACGACTCGTTGTTGAAAATAAGAAAAAATTATAACGGGAAATAATACTGAAATTTTTGTTTCGAGCCGACAACAGCCTCCCATTATTTATCTGCGCCTAACCTGCACCTATAACCGCGCACTCGTATTTAATACCTATTCAATGTATTAATGCAATATAAGTATACGGTATACACGACCGAATGTTGAGAACACATCATAACGTGACAACTGTACAATACTTTTACTTATTTACTTACACGTATCGATTTTTTCGGTCCCGCCTACCCCCTGGCAAAACGATCGTTTAATTTAGTGTACACCTGCGGCGATCTCGTCGCTGTGAATTTAAGTCTCTCCGGAGAGCGCGCTTACCCGCGGATAGCCCTTTTATTGTAATAATACACGATGAGCGATTATGTCATGAAACCGCCGCCACTGTGGTAAACCGCCGCCACTTACCGTGCACGCGGTTATAACGGTCACGGTCGTGCGAACGCAAAATCAGTGGGCATTAACGCGCAAACGTGCGTATAATTTTTTGAAAGGAAAAAAAAAAAGGATTGAAATTCCTACGCGAATTCGAAACGATAGAATCCGTACCCCCTATTTTTGTGTTTTTTTAGTCGCGCAGACACGGATTTCGTCGGTTTTTTCTTTTTAGATTCTCGGCGAAGAATTCGCGGGTCTTGACTATTAGGGCTTTTTGATATTTTTTTTTTTGTAAGGGATTCTGAGATCTTATTAACAAGTAATGATTACGGGATTTAAGATGACGTTACACACGGGCAAACTAAACGCGTGCAACGCCCGAGAGAACGACGAGTACCGCGAAAACAGAGAAAATAAATTAAAAATCGTTTCACGGGGGAAAGAGGCCCAGTGGCGGCGCCAAAGGCGGGCCCGAGCGGGCCATTGCCTCCCCTAGAAAACCTATGGCCCGCCTTGAGATTTTGATTTAACTCACGAGTTTGAATCCGAATTCCTTATACCTATAGTTATGATTTGCTTATGTTTTAATATATTTTTAAATTATATAATTTTGAAATAAATGTACGTTAAATTTACGATACTATATTACTTGAATAAAGAAAACGTATTAGTTTCTGTTTTATTTATTACACTTAACACAAATAAATACTTAATTGAACTTTATCTATTTATTTTTAAATAAGTGCCTTTAAATAACTAACTTGACTCCCTCTCCGAAACTCTTGGTCACTGATACTCAGTGCCGCAACCAGAATTAAAGAACTTAAGAGATTAAATTAACAATTTTTAGTGTTTTTGGGGGGGGGAGGGGTCCAGACCGTGGGCGCCACTGTGGCTCATTCCCCCTTCCAATTGTGACCCAATACTGTGTGACTGGTGCTGTGCCTGCCCTAATATATATGTTGGCCTCCATTTGGACCGCCCTGGAAAAATAACCTGGCCACTGAAAAGAGCCACTGCAGTTATATTTAAGACACACCGAATTTTTACACAAAATAAATAACGATGTTATCTGTACTCGATAGCAGAACTGTTTTTTTTCTTCTTCAAAAATATCATTAATTCTTAAGAAGTTTGAGAAATAAAAATTTGTGAAAATTGTATTTATTAAAACGCTTATAACATTTTAAGAATTAAAAATATTTTCAAAAAACGACTATGTTATTCGTATAGGTAATATCGTCATTTATTTTGTGTACAGATTCGGTGTCTAAAGTACGGCGGCTGTAGTCTTCAGAGTTATTTCCCGCCGCGTGAAGCAATTATTTTGATGAAAATCACAAGAGTCCTCTTAATGGTTTTTCGTTTAATTTTTCTTCCTTCTTCTATTCGTCTTACCGACATCCGTCAAATCACTTCTTAATAATTGTCCACAATTATACAATATATTTTATTTTATATTTATTAATATAGGGGAAAAAAATAAATAAAAAACTACTCGCACGATAACTAATAAATTCATATTCATTGATAGTCATAAAAAGTAATATTGACAAACGCTGGTCATTATGAGTTGGAAAACGTTAAGTTTTTGATTTGCGTTCCGTTGACAAAACAAAAAACTTTACTTTCTTTAACTCTTTATACTCGTATATAAAACGGTTATTTTAAACGTTCAAAATTCAAATTCAATTAAGAGAAATTTATACGACGGACTTGATAATAATCAATGTCGAATACATTACACGCTTGATGTCGTCAGTCGTTTGAAGGCTCGCCATCGCTTGTCGAACGTCTTGCCTAAAGGAATTCGAAATCTGTTTGCGCGGACATAATCTGATGCAATGGACGCGCACTATATTTTCTTATCATCAATATCAGTCCTGATTATTTCTAATAAAAGCGATATTAATAAATATTGAATTATCGTATTAAGAGAAATTTACGACGGACTTGATAATCAATCGAATACATACGCTTGTATGTCGTCAGTCGTTTGAAGCTCGCATCGCTTGTCGAACGTCTTGCCTAAAGATGAAGATGAAAGAATGGCAAACAAGATTTAATAAATGTGCCATATCGCTGCACTGGGTCGTCGTTTAATAAACCAATAATTGCAAAAGACGTTACGGAAAACGAAACGGATTTAAACTGAATAATTAAATTCTAATTTTATCGTTGAGATAATAATAATGTAATCGACGGATTGTCAGAAAAGCCGCTCGATTAAAGTCTCTATAATGCCACACAATAATAGTTGAAACTTTGTACAGTGAAAATACAACGAAGGAAAACGAATATTTACGAAGATGGTGAAATCAATGACATATCAAATTATATTAAACGTTCAATTTGCACGTGATCGTAGAAAAAATTGGTACAAATCTCGAAAACGCTTCAAATGAGTCGTAAAATTAACCATTTAAAAGGAAAATAAATATTTAAGAGGAAAGTCGGACTTTATAGCAAGACGGCGGATGACTATGATTATAACATGGTCCAAATGCAGTCGAGTTAAATGTAATTTCGCTATCGTTTAGATATCAGCGAGGAAGAGCTAAAACTATAAATGAATACAGTACTAAAAACACTCAACGAAGAAGCGGAAAATCAACAAAAAAATTAAAGAGACCGAATAAAAAAAAAAATCATAGGAATAATAAATATAGAATTTTGAAAAAAATCGACTTGCAGCATCTCGATTCGAAAAAATGATGAAAGTATGTTGAAAGGAGCAACGACATATTATATGGTGAGGAGAAAGAGACCAAGGGGAAGACCGCGGAAAAGATGAAAGGACAGCGTCGAGGAAATATTAGAAGAAATTGGAGTAGGCTGGAAGCAGGCATATGATAGAGAGAGTTGGAAGGAAGTCGTTTTGGCGGCCAAGAGCCTAAATGATTCGTAAAGCCTTATAAAAAAAAATTATTATTATTATTTTTAACGTCATTTATTATCGAAACGATATATTTTTTGAATTTAAATAATTGGTCCTCACGCATTCGATATAGTGTGTGCGTGCACAACATACTATTTATGTAAATCGTTTGAAGAAAAAAAACAATGGACGCGCTGAACGAAACAATAGTGGCGCGTGTAGGCGTGATCGGATGTAGTGGTCCACGGTCGGTGGTGCAGCGGCGGCGAGAGGGGAAAAAATGTTAAAACTATTTTATATAATACGGTCTTCGACATTTATTCAATTCTCGTTGACGACGGACGCGATGGTTTAACGATAATGATCGATGCTCGCGTGTATCACAATAGCGTACCGACTTTTTCAAAATCTTTTTGAATAATATTTAATTCTTTTTTTTTCGAAAAATTCGAGTTTGAATCGATAACAGTAATAATTCGATTTTTAACGACGTCAACACTACGATAGCTCACTCTTAGTTGTTTGGATTAAATCATTGTATTTAGAGAAGAGAAAATTTTTTGAAGCAATTTCATTTGTTTTTGTGAGGAGTTAAAAAATTTTTGGAATTAAAACATAACCAGATGTTAAATTCAAATAAATTGTTAACTTACACTGTATTAAAGTGTATTTAACAATAATAGTCGGTGAAACCGGCACATAGTGTATTTAATTTGTTTTCTTTCAATATTTATTTTTTTTTAGTTAAAAAAAAATTTTATATCTGTATTCAGTTTAAGAAACAAAAAAATTCTTATCAACATAATATAGATTTTAGATTCTGAGCGGAGAGAGGAATGTATTGGTTTTACAATGATGCGTTTTCTTTTTTTTTATGTCTGTACCCAAAAATTCTACCAGAATGAGTATTCCGCGATCATTACGTGTAGCACTATTTTCCGGTAGAAAATTGCGTCTAGTTAGTACTTTAGAGAGGTCATTTTTTGATTTTCTCAATACTTTTTAAAG
Organism: Slavum lentiscoides; assembly: GCA_032441835.1. Taxonomy (NCBI): domain Eukaryota; kingdom Metazoa; phylum Arthropoda; class Insecta; order Hemiptera; family Aphididae; genus Slavum; species Slavum lentiscoides. Next base: position 9,072,714 of record CM063720.1, on the reverse strand, counting down.
CGTCAGAAAAAAATTACCGAAAAATTAAGTAAAAACGCAATTTCGTCAAAATCTATTATACAATAGTGTTTACTAGGCAAATTTCCAGGTTATTTTTCGTATGGTTATATACAACAGATTCGTCACAGTAACAAATGTCAACGGGTAAATTAAGTGGAAGTAAAATAAGTAAATAAAATATGAGTGGGAGGTGTTAAACAGATGATAAATAGATACAATTTATGTGATAATGTGGTAATTATAAAATATAAGATTCGTATTCAGTGGCGTATTGTAGCCACTTTTTGTGCATTGAAATATTCGTGTTGAGCAGTCGTGTGTATAATGTGCCATAACGGTTTGTTCGGGGAAAACGTTTAGTCGCGAGCTGGAGTGATAGACTGCAGTCGTCCCCATTCGAACGTAACCGCATTGCGTCTTCGTGAGTGACCAGTCCTTACGCGGTCAAGTACATAATCAGATTTGTCCTTTTGAAGAACATTCGACGGATTGCAGTGATGTCCTGTCTGTTTGTTTGCACATTGTCAGACCGTTCTTGTCGGCACTTCTCCTTAACGCTTCAACCTGTCCGATATCGATTTCCGTGGGGGAGGGTCCAGACCGTGGGCGCCACTGTGACTCATTCCCCTTCCAATTGTGACCCAATACTGTGTGACTGGTCCTGTGCCTGCCCTAATATATATGTTGGCCTCCATTTGGACCGCCCTGGAAAAATAACCTGGCCACTGGAAAGAGCCACTGCAGTTGTACTTAAGACACACCGAATTTTTACACAAAATAAATAACGATGTTATCTGTACTCGATAGCAGAACTGTTTTTTTTCTTCTTCAAAAATATCATTAATTCTTAAGAAGTTTGAGAAATAAAAATTTGTGAAAATTGTATTTATTAAAACGCTTATAACATTTTAAGAATTAAAAATATTTTCAAAAAACGACTATGTTATTCGTATAGGTAATATCGTCATTTATTTTGTGTACAGATTCGGTGTCTAAAGTACGGCGGCTGTAGTCTTCAGAGTTATTTCCCGCCGCGTGAAGCAATTATTTTGATGAAAATCACAAGAGTCCTCTTAATGGTGTTTCGTTTAATTTTTCTTCCTTCTTCTATTCGTCTTACCGACATCCGTCAAATCACTTCTTAATAATTGTCTACAATTATACAATATATTTTATTTTATATTTATTAATATAGGGGAAAAAAATAAATAAAAAACTACTCGCACGATAACTAATAAATTCATATTCATTGATAGTCATAAAAAGTAATATTGACAAACGCTGGTCATTATGAGTTGGAAAACGTTAAGTTTTGATTTGCGTTTCGTTGACAAAACAAAAAACTTTACTTTCTTTAACTCTACATACTCGTATATAAAAACGGTTATTTTAAACGTTCAAAAATTCAATTCAAATTAAGAGAAATTTATACGACGGACTTGGATAATAATCAATGTCGAATACACATTACACGCTTGTATGTCGTCAGTCGTTTGGAAAAGGCTCGCCATCGCTTGTCGAACGTCTTGCCTAAAGGAATTCGAAAGGCGATGAAAGAATGTGGCCAAACAAGATTTAATAAATGTGCCATATCGCTTGCACTGGGTCGTCGTTTAAATTGCAAACCATATAATTGCAAAAGACGTTACGGAAAACGAAACGGATTTAGCAACTGAATAATTAAAAATTCTAATTTTATCGTTGAGATAAATAATAATCTGTAATCGACGGGATTGTCAGAAAAGCCGCTCGATTAAAGTCTCTATAATGCCACTACAATAATAATGTTGAAACTTTTATGTGCACAGTGATAAAATACAACGAAGGAAAACGAATTAACTTTACGAAGATGGTGTGAAAAATCAATGACATATCAAAATTATATTAAACGTTCAATTTGCACGTGCATGGAACTCGTAGAAAAAAAAAAGATTGGTACAAATCTCGGAAAACGCTTCAAAATGAGTCGTAGAAAAATTATAACCATTTAAAAGGAAAAATAAATATTTAAGAGGAAAGTCGGACTTTATAGCAGGACGGCGGATGATTATGATTATAACATGGTCCAAATGCAGTCGAGTTAAATGTCATTTCGCTATCGTTTAGATATCAGCGAGGAAGAGCTAAAACTATAAATGAATACAGTACTAAAAACACTCAACGAAGAAACGGAAAATCAACAAAAAAATTAAAGAGAATGAATAAAAAAAAAATCATAGGAATAATAAATATAGAATTTTGAAAAAAATCGACTTGCAGCATCTCGATTCGAAAAAATGATGAAAGTATGTTGAAAGGAGCAACGACATATTATATGGTGAGGAGAAAGAGACCAAGGGGAAGACCGCGGAAAAGATGAAAGGACAGCGTCGAGGAAATATTAGAAGAAATTGGAGTAGGCTGGAAGCAGGCATATGATAGAGAGTCGTTTTGGCGGCCAAGAGCCTAAATGATTCGTAAAGCCTTATAAAAAAAAAAATTATTATTATTATTATTATTATTTTTAACGTCATTTATTATCGAAACGATATATTTTTTGAATTTAAATAATTGGTCCTCACGCATTCGATATAGTGTGTGCGTGCACAATATACTATTTATGTAAATCGTTTGAAGAAAAAAAACAATGGACGCGCTGAACGAAACAATAGTGGCGCGTGTAGGCGTGATCGGATGTAGTGGTCCACGGTCGGTGGTGCAGCGGCGGCGAGAGGGGAAAAAATGTTAAAACTATTTTATATAATACGGTCTTCGACATTTATTCAATTCTCGTTGACGACGGACGCGATGGTTTAACGATAATGATCGATGCTCGCGTGTATCACAATGGCGTACCGACTTTTTCAAAATCTTTTTGAATAATATTTAATTATTTTTTTTTCGAAAAATTCGAGTTTGAATCGATAACAATAATAATTCGATTTTTAACGACGTCAACACTACGATAGTTCACTCTTAGTTGTTTGGAGTAAATCATTGTATTTAGAGAAGAGACCATCAGCCCCCCCCCATAAATACGCCCCTGAATAAAATAAATAACGGATTTCGGTATTTGCCGAAACACTTGACGGTCCGGAATCGACAAATTTTTATTGTCGAAAATCGACCGAAAACAGTAGGTATTTTCAATGACACTGCGTTTATAATAAATGCGGTTAAGACTCGAGTGACTATAATAAATTGCAATATCCGCAATATTTGTTTTAACGAACGAGTGGTGTCGTCGAATACCGATATCGTGAGTTTCTGCGTTTAATTGTCAAATAAATTGAGAATTTAATTAGCGAGACTGAATGCGATCGTATAGCGGCTGTCGATCAATAAAATAAACATTATCGGCGATCGATTAACAACCGATCGTGACGACGAAAATACGTTCGGAAATAAAAATCCTAAAAACCATCCGCGCGTTCATCGCGCAGACAGTCACAGTCAGACAGTCGAGGACATCTGTGATTTTACGATTTTACGCAATGCTATACTGCGTGTGCTAATGGCTGATTTTATTCGATTTTTAACGCCTCGGGGGAAAAACAACGACCTTATTACATTTCTCGAGGTCATTAACGAATTAAAAACAGTACTATGACTTACTTTTACCAAGTCCGTATAGCGAAATATGTATAATATAACAAAAAAAATTTTATATACATATATAGTGTTAACGTAAATCAGTTAAAAATTGACAAACATTTCTTAACGATTTTGTTATATGAATTTATCCGATTTAATTCTCATAACACGACCAAACCACCCAAGTCTATTGTAAGTGTCGCAACTGGGATTTTAGAGCCCCGATGAAAAGGTAAATATGGCGCTCTAAATTTTATGGCTGTCCGGAATAAAAACAAAAATATGGTAAAACGAAGCACGGGGGGAGGGTCAAGGGGGTGATTCATTAATAACACAAAAAAATTGTTTCACCCTCCGCTCGAAATGTACTACATCATTTTCTATCATGAATTGTCTTATTTAAAATATAATAGGGTTTTACATTTATTCCTTCCTAGGTATACTAATTATGTTGTTTAAATACAGGGTGTCTTACAAGGATTTAACTATTGTGATATCTTATGAGGTAATCAAATTTTGTTTTTTTTTTATATATATAACATAGAACACAAGGATTACAAATAATTCATCCATTTTTATTACACATAAAAATTTGAGTAAAAATTAAAAACATTTATTAACAATTCCACGAAAACGTTTACAAACAAAAGTATTATCCAATGCAATATAAACAGTAAGAGAGTATAAAATTTATAATAAAATCAAGCCCAAATCGCGCAAATAACGTTGGTCGTACCAGACACCTACGTTTTTCCATTTAAATATTTAATATTCTTTTTATGCATAAACATGCCATTATTATCGTTATGCAGTAAGAAGCCTTGGACAAGGGGGCCCCGATGTGTTTGGCATCGCCATCCGCCATCCGCCGGTCGTTGCGCCACCGAGTCTATTCTCTCTAATCTTCTCCGCGATCGACGCTACTCCTATTTGTTCGGGGAAAACGTTTAGTCGCGAGCTGGAGTGATAGACTGCAGTCGTCCCCATTCGAACGTAACCGCATTGCGTCTTCGTGAGTGACCAGTCCTTACGCGGTCAAGTACATAATCAGATTTGTCCTTTTGAAGAACATTCGACGGATTGCAGTGATGTCCTGTCTGTTTGTTTGCACATTGTCAGACCGTTCTTGTCGGCACTTCTCCTTAACGCTTCAACCTGTCCGATATCGATTTCCGTGATTTAAGGCGTTTCGGAGGAGGATCTTTAATCGTGTCACGGACGATCCGTGAGTGGCAAGTGGGATTTAATTTTTCCCGAATACAAATATCCTTTACGTCTTAACTTGCAGGAACAGCGCGGAACAGGCTCTTGGATTTTAGCGAACCAATGCAGCTCACGTTTAAGTGCAATACATCGATCTTTCTGAGTGTGAGTGCTGGTACGCCACATAGGAACACGGTACTCGGCAGCAGAATGCACACCAAAGCTATAGAGTCTGTCTGGACGTTTCTAGACGTGATTCGTATGTTAGTGCGCGGTCCAGAATATTACGCCTGGATTATTTGGGGTGAAGATTGCGTTTTATAAAAGTGACGTTTGATTTTTTTTTTTGCCGTTCGACTGTTGAGGCGGAAGACGCAAACTTCTGTTTTGTAAGAGTTTTGGGCGGAGCGCTTTGTAAAAGCAACGATTTCCAGTTTATAAACGTAGACGAAACGGTTATTGTATAAACGTCATTTGGGTGTTTTCTTTTGTATTGTCGTCGACACTACTGTAAGTATCTGTTTAATAACGTTCAAACGATTTGTACTTGTATACTTATATTTACGTTAATTTCACTTGTCATGTAGTTAGGAATTTCGTGAAAAAATAAAAATGAATAAAATAAATAACGGATTTCGGTATTTGCCGAAACACTTGACGGTCCGGAATCGACAAATTTTTATTGTCGAAAATCGACCGAAAACAGTTGGTATTTTCAATGACACTGCGTTTATAATAAATGCGGTTAAGACTCGAGTGACTATAATAAATTGCAATATCCGCATTATTTGTTTTAACGAACGAGTGGTGTCGTCGAATACCGATATCGTGAGTTTCTGCGTTTAATTGTCAAATAAATTGAGAATTTAATTAGCGAGACTGAATGCGATCGTATAGCGGCTGTCGATCAATAAAATAAACATTATCGGCGATCGATTAACAACCGATCGTGACGACGAAAATACGTTCGGAAATAAAAATCATCGCGCAGACAGTCACAGTCAGACAGTCGAGGACATCTGTGATTTTACGATTTTACGCAATGCTATACTGCGTGTGCTAATGGCTGATTTTATTCGATTTTTAACGCCTCGGGGGAAAAACAACGACCTTATTACATTTCTCGAGGTCATTAACGAATTAAAAACAGTACTATGACTTACTTTTACCAAGTCCGTATAGCGAAATATGTATAATATAACAAAAAAAAATTTTATATACATATATAGTGTTAACGTAAATCAGTTAAAAATTGACAAACATTTCTTAACGATTTTGTTATATGAATTTATCCGATTTAATTCTCATAACACGACCAAACCACCCAAGTCTATTGTAAGTGGCGCAACTGGGATTTTAGAGCCCCGATGAAAAGGTAAATATGGCGCTCTAAATTTTATGGCTGTCCGGAATAAAAACAAAAATATGGTAAAAAAAAGTTTGGGGGGGAGGGTCAAGGGGGTGATTCATTAATAACACAAAAAAATTGTTTCACCCTCCGCTCGAAATGTACTACATCATTTTCTATCATGAATTGTCTTATTTAAAATATAATAGGGTTTTACATTTATTCCTTCCTAGGTATACTAATTATGTTGTTTAAATACAGGGTGTCTTACAAGGATTTAACTATTGTGATATCTTATGAGGTAACCAAATTTTGTTTTTTTTTTTATATATATACATAGAACACAAGGATTACAAATAATTCATCCATTTTATTACACATAAAATTTGAGTAAAATTAAAACATTTATTAACAATTCCACGAAAACGTTTACAAACAAAAGTATTATCCAATGCAATATAAACAGTAAGAGAGTATAAAATTTATAATAAAATCAAGCCCAAATCGCGCAAATAACGTTGGTCGTACCAGACACCTACGTTTTTCCATTTAAATATTTAATATTCTTTTTATGCATAAACATGCCATTATTATCGTTATGCAGTAAGAAGCCTTGGACAAGGGGGCCCCGATGTGTTTGGCATCGCCATCCGCCATCCGCCGGTCGTTGCGCCACCGAGTCTATTCTCTCTAATCTTCTCCGCGATCGACGCTACTCCTATGCTTCCTTTCACATATTCATTTCTTATCCTATCCACTCTTGTCACCCCACTCGTCCATCTAAACGTTCTCGTCTCTGCCACACTCGTTTTTTTTTGCTCAAAAGAGTAAAACTCATAAAAAATTTTAAAAAAAATCGCTTCGCGGAATGTGACTCTGATAACGGACAAATATCTGATATCGATCGTGACGAATTTAATACATTTTAAAACGGGAATTTTACAAATAAAATTACAACAACACCGGTACGCGATACTTTTTTTTATTGCTGGGTGCTGGGTACTCGTTTGTGTGTGTGTGTATAACGCATATTATACACACACACAAATTTAAATACATATTTCACCTGAGAAGTGACACATTTTTTTTTTTTTATAATATATTTATATTTTTATGGGACTCGGTAACGTAAACTCGTAAAAAAAAAACTACCGGCAGTCTCCGGCCGGTACGCGGACGCACAAACGCGCCGAATTAGCTTATATTAAAACGGTCAGATATACAATGGACCACCGAATACCGGTAGCTGCGCGACAAATATTTATAGTATTATATTATTATACTCGGCTACCGAACGAGAACGTAGTCTTTAATTTTTTTTTTTTTTATTATCATCGTCATCGTCGTCTTCGTCGTTATTATTATTATTATTATTATCATCATCGGCGGTGGGCGTTGGTCCTTTTACAGAGAGAGAGAGAGAGAGATAGATAAAGACAGGATATACCGACACCGCCGAATATGACAATTTATAATATATTCCGTACGCGGCGTATAAATGTATTTGAAAAAAAAACACGAGACGCTTTTTTTGAATTCTTCTTCTTTTAATTTACTAAACGTTTATTTATTAATATTTTCTTTTTACTACTGTCGCACATAAAAAAAATCTATAAATAGTCGTAAAACGGGAGCGCGCGCTCGCGATATGACCAGCTCGACCAGTCGATTTACGACGGACGTTCGAATATCGGCGACGGTCGGCGGCACCTCGGAAATCGACGAGAATCTCGTGCGGCGGCACCGATCAAAGTAAAACACGCGCTATTACGGGGGTAATAATAAAAAAAAAATAGGAAAAATTATTAATTTTAATCGTCTCGGAATTTACAAAAAAAACCCTAAGAACACGTCTGAAATAAATTTAAAAAAAAAAACTAAATTTAGTTTTTTGAACACATTAAATTTTTAAACATACAGACATTTCGACTAAAGAAAATGATAATCTGGTATTATACTATAAATTTAATATACTTTTTTCAAGAAAATATTAATCGGTGTTTATTAAACGTTGATTTAATATTTTCTCTTCTACTTCTTCTCCTTCTTCTTAGGTAAATCGGCACCTATAGGACAATCCCGACACACAACCTCGTCTCCAGTTTTCCCTATCCGGTGCCTGTATCCAGTGCCGTCCTTACCACCAATAACGCCCTAGGGCAATAATATTTAAAGCCCCCCAAAAAAAATTCACAACTAACGTAATATTTAATTACATAATTTTATATGTTTTAATAGTAAATAGTAAATACACTCATCCTCGAAATCATCATATAAATACAAGGGAAATTAATATCTAAAATAAATCAATAAATTTTTTCTTTTTGTCATTCATTTTTATGACGCCCCCTGCATTCATAATACTTTGGACGCCCTAGGGCACTTTCCCCATTTGCCCCCCTTGCTTGGGTCGGCTATGCCTGTATCCTCCAGTCTAAACCTCCTCCTAACGCTTCCACATCCTTCCTTACTACGTCCTCCCATCTCAAACGCCGTCTTCCCAGCGCGGTCTTTTCCCAGTAGGATTTTCTTCTGTTACTACTCGTATGATCGGATTTTTACTGCGTCTACAGCCCACTGTAATCCATTGTTCCTTATCGTTTCCAGTGCACTCGGTTTGTTAAAGAGCGTTTCTAATTCGTCATTTTTCCTTATCCTCCATTCACCACTTAGATGTGTCCATTACATTTAAACGTATAATAATTCGATGAAAACGAATGATCGAAGGGGGGTATGGGGCGGGGCGAAGGCTTCCACGGATCTGGCTGAGTTTAATCATCGTAAAGGACTCTAATTTTTTTTTGTAAAGTCTTGGAGTTCCCTTTTTTTTTACTATTCCAATTCGAGTACTGCTTTAGAGGATCCACTAAACGCAACTGGAATCGAAGAAGCAAGTGCTTTTTAAAAACACAGTTCGTTACGCCACTGCCTGCAGGAGTAGAGCGCGGTGGAAAAATAATTACACGCGGACGGACGGACGGACGGAAGGACCGGAATGAGTGGCGCGCACGAGTGACGATGACGACCGGCTGGCGGGAATTACGCGCGCGGCAAAAGGAGTCACGACGCGATGCACGACGACCGTACGGTGAAGTAAACGTGCACAGAAGTAACAGAAGTAGTTAGTGGTAACTGGTAGTCGGACAACGGGGCCGGCGCGGTAGCAGTAATTATACGCGTGTGTTATACAACTACCATCGCACACTGGACCGGGCGGGTCGTCGATGGCACATCTCTATACGAGAGTGTATGTATTACGTGTACTCCGCCGAGCGCTCAGTGACAATGATTTATGACCGTACGGATTGTGTGTGTGTGGGTTACGTATACCGCCTGCGCTACAAGTACGAGACCGGCGGCGCGCGGTTCGCTGACATAGAAAAAAAAAAAAGGTGAGATTTCCAAGTTCGAATATTAGTATTGTACGGCGACTCCTTTTGAAGGTCGTCGCGTCGCAGATGAATTCAGCGATTTTTATAAGCAGTCTATATATTATTACGAGGATGCGTTATGTGAACTCGGTCGACGATACTCAAAAAAAAAAAAAAATATGGCCGGACCGTAGTTGACTTTCGCGTTACAGGAGTCAGAGTGTTGTCGAAAAGACGGTCTAACGGACGTTTGATATAAATAACGATTGGCGTTGGGAAAGGAGAAGCTTGTAAAGTGCCTTTCTGATGCTGTTGATCCGCGCTTCTTACCGGAATCATTCGGATGAGCGCCGTTGATTGTGCGTGATTCGCGGCCGGATCGCCGTGAAAACGGCGGTTTTGTTACTTCGGACTGTCGGTCCGGATCGTCGAGCTACAGGATCGCTTGTACACGTTGTCCGAATGCCTAGCGGAGGCGGTTTGACTTCGGGCAGGTATCAGTCTGTTGATACGGCTTGAAGTGTTGAAGATGGAGTGAGTTATCGTGGCGCTTTGCTTTGACAACGAATTTGTTATATACCACCCGATTCCGGTGACGTTTTCGGTGAAAACTATACGAGATGATTTTTTCGCAAGGAAATTCGACTGAAATCGTATACTTAACTACGGTTCAAACGCGCGCGGACATCGAAAAACCGAGAAAATCGTCTCGGTTTCCGAAGTATTCAAAAAGTGTATATTTTATATTCGGACAATACTCCGTGTAGGACTTACGGAAAAAAAAATAGAATCATAACATATTATTATTGGGGAAAAATTGTAGTAGAATGAGATGATCGAGTAGTATATGTCTGCCTATATTATATAAACGGATCGTGTATATAACGACGTTACAGAAGTAACACGAGAATATTAATGCAGCTGGTTTATATATAATAGATTTAAAGCGAAAATTTACGGGAGAAAAAAAAACCGGTTTAAATTGATTTAACATATTTTTATTGGATACGGACAATTTATTGGAATGTTTAGTTTTTATGTATCGTTCGAATCAAGACGTCGAAAAAGTAAAACGTATCGGAATTCTTCCAGTTGGTCTCCGAAAAAATACGCAAAATGCTTTATACATATATTTTTTTATTTTATATATACAAATTTGTTATTATTATTATTTTTATATTTTAGAACACCGCCAAAATTACGATTTTGATTTGCAAATATTTTAAACCAATTTGCAATTATTTGTAATTAATTTGATAAATTTCGACGTTGGTTTGAAGCGAATCGGATAATTTGGTCCAATTTACCAATACACCAATTTTTTTGTTCAGTGTGCTTTTTCACTTTCAGCATACAAGTATACCCAGTACAAGTAGCCCGTCTAATCATTTAAAGTTTATACATTTTTGTATTTTTTTTTTTTTTTTTTTTGGAAGTTTATTAGAAATTTATTGGACTTTTGCATAATCTCTTGTGATAAAATATATTAGCGATATAATATAAAATTCTGTATTTCCAAATATCGGTTCCGGTTTTGAAAAAAAAAAATAGAGTTACGTTTAGGTTTAGGTTCCGAAATTTTCAAAGGGTTTCGGTCCTAAACCGGTTATTTTTGGTTCGATTCCAGTTCCTGATCTGCATGCAGTGTAGATAATCCTGTATTTATCATCGCACATCTTACATACGCATAATATATGCGTCACCGCTGTGGTTATAATTTTTTCTTTTTTTTAAATTATATAGAACCGCGTACTTTTGGTGTTTTTTTTTCTTTTTATACTCCAGAATTCAGCCGGACGTTTTTTTTTTGTAAATATATTTTTTTCATTTATGTCGTATAACGATACCGGTGCAGGACCGGGGCGGTGTGAGACAGAGGGAGGAAACTAGTGTAAGAAATTACCGCGCGACAATAATAATAATAGTAATAATAATAATAATATAAAGACGGCGATAAATATTATTCTAAAGAAACGGGCGAATGAATGAATGAATGGGTAGAGTAAAAAAAAAAAAATCCATAAAAAAATAGGTAATAATAATAAGAATAGGTGTTTTATTATTATCAACGAATTTTTTTTTTTTTCTTCTCTTCTCAAACGCGGAATATATTATTATTTCCCACCCTATTAACGCGCGTCCGCGTCGTCGTCGTTCATTCGACTTGTCGCCGCCGATACGGCTTTTTTTCTTCTTCTTCTTCTTCCGACGCGACGCGCTGCTGCAGCGCTACACCTGTTCCGCCGCCGCGGTGTTCACCTGTGCACACAAACCGGGCCGTATTACCGCACCGAGCGCAACAACAACACAATAATAATAATAATAATAATAATATTTCATATTACGTAAAATATTTATGTATAAAAAATAATAATAATAATAAAATGAGAAATAAAACTACCTGGCGGTAGCAGGACGAATTCGGATTTTTCTTCTTTTCCCGTCGTACACCAGACAGTCGTACCAGACAATATAACAGAACGCGCGTCCGGTTAAGAAGAATATCGGAATATTTTTTAAAAAAAACCACCGCGGTGACCACCAACAACGGCGGCCCGTTCGGAATGCGCGCGTGAGAATCTCTCGAATGTTCCCGGGCGACGGGGAGACTGCGCGACGACGAATATTCCGTACGGCGGCGTGTCCGTATAATGAAACGGTTTTCGTTGTGTTAAGAACAGTCTCATCGTAAAGTATTCGAGTAAAAGTATTTTTAATCGAAAAAATAATTCGAATCAGAAGCGTATTTAGAAATTTTTATTTTTTTTTTTGGGGGGCTGAGGCGTTGAGTAAATATCATTGTTGAATTATTTCTAAATTCTAATGTAAATCTTAAAAATAGGACAAATTACCGAATTCTCAACGCGTTAAAAACAACTAGGAATTTATTAAAAATATTACATCCTATTACAGGGCATAGGAATTAGTAAAGAGAAAGTTTCTGAAATTTCGGGGGGGGCTGGAGCCCCATCAGCCCCTCCCCGCCCCATAAATACGCCCCTGATTCGAATACGCGCTAAATGCTAGCGATTTATCGTAACGATCGAATTGTTTCGATTTATCGTTGTAGCGATTTATTGGCATTGGATCGGATGCCTGCATCGATTTCTGAGATTTGATTTGAGATTTGTTATTACTCTACGCATTTGAAAGCAATGATAAATCATTCGGTGGCGTACTTTTAATTTCTCTCGGGGGGCGGCGGCTGGGGGGGTCAGATAAAATATCGAAACCCACGTCCCTATAATATTATATTGTAATAAATCGAATAAACTATATCAAATATTATATTTGTCTAAAAATTTGAAACGGTTATAAAAAGAAATTGTGACTTGACGGTTTTCAAAGTTTTTTGTGAAAATTTTCTCCCGTTAATACGCAGTCTACAGTTGCGCATTTGGTGAAAATTTCAGATTTCTATGACCATTGGTTTTAAAATTACGAAGAAAAAACAACAATCGATTTTCACGAAATTGCGTTTTTATGTAATTTTTCGATAGTTTTTTCTGACTTTTGAAAAAAACCTATTGAGAAAATCGAAAAATGACGTCTTTAAAGTACCGACTAGATGCGATTTGCTACTGGAAAATAGGGCTACACGAAGAGATCGGAGCACTCCTTTTGGTAGAATTTTCGGGTACGGGCATTAAAAAAAAAAACATTATCATTGTAAAACCAATCAATACTACGTTCCTCGTTCCGCTCAGAATCTAAAAACGTAAAATTCCAGACTAATGCGATTTCTAATGCGCCGGATTAGATGGAATTTTAGAAAAATCTCATAAGTACGTACGTTTATATTGATAAAGTAATTTTTTTTTAATTTAACACTTTCGCGTGGGCGGCCATAAAAAAAAATTGGTCCGCGAGCCGCGGGTTGCCGACCCCTGGTCCAGAGGAGTAAATACAATATTGTAATTTTACCGTTTCGAGTCTAATCAGCAAAACTAATTATTATAGGTAAAACAAAATATTATTTGTATCACGCACGCAAAAAGGTTTTTGGTCCGTGGAAATAAGTGATTTTAGTTCCGAGAGTTCAATCGTTAGCAGTAGCGCATCTAGGATTTTTCCGCGGCAGGGGATATACAAATTTTATCAGATATTTTTATCGTATTCATTATACACATATATTGATATTATTATATTCATGTTGTATGTAAACAAATATTTGTCATTTGTGTAAAAATTTGATTTATTTTTTTCAAAATTCAATTCAATATCATTCGTGTTCTTTCGTACAATTATCAAAATATTGCTTTAAATAACTTCCCGGGGGGATATGACCACCATATCCCACCCCCCGTAAATACGCCACTGATCGTTAGTATAATATATAGTCTATATAAATATTAATAAAACCGATGTCAAACAAAAATTAAATTTCGAGTATCTCATTAAGAGGATGCCGAGAGTAAAACACACGCGATTCACCGTAACTTTGTGTAAAAACTATAATTTGCGCGAACACAAAACACCGGGGCCACAATCAAAATAAAAACACCGTATTTTGCAACTACATACACGGAAGAGAACTCAATCTGTGTCGTAGCGTTTTTATTTTTATTTTTTTTCATAACTCGTTTCGATTTCGTATTATATGTGTAAAAAAAAAAAACACGCACACAAATCGTAAAAGTTTATACTTAACTCAAAATGACTTTATAAAAAAAATAATAACCCCATACGACGTAGACTGGGTTCTCTCCTATGTATACGGTACCGAAATTCGATCGTTTTATTTTGACTGTAGCCCCGGTGTTTTGTGTTCGCCAAAAACCAGTTTTTAGTCTCTTATTTGAGACGCGCGTAGCGTCTTCTTCTTTATAAGTATTATTAAGAATACTTTTAAAAACAAATACCTGTATCCGTATTTGAATGCGTCTCTTTTAAAAAGTATCTTTTACGAGACTGGTTAAGAGAGAGAGAGAGAGAGAAAAAAAAGCCTTTACGACCGAGAAACGATAAGTAGTGTGAACAAAATATCATTCGTACGGCGGCAGTGAATATGTGTTTGAATAGAAAGAAAAAAAAAACGTGTTTGTCGAACGCGCGCGCGCGCTCCGACCCGATTTTGCTACTACACCGTGTCGGCCGACGCTATAAAGTTTAATTAACCGGTTGCCGGTTTCATTTTTTTTTTCCCGTATTAAATATTATATTCGTGTTACGTATAATATTTTTCTCCCTACGGTATTTTTTTTCTTTCTTTCTACAACTTGTCAACGGCGAGAATACGGGAAAAATACAAAAAAAAAAAAAAATTATTTATACACCAGAGACTACATTTCAAAACGGATTCGAGGCGAACTGACACGAACCGCGGCCGTACGCACACCAGCGCTAACGTCGACCGCACCGGACAGGCCTGCAACGACGACATAATATTATACGCGTACGTCTGACGGCCGTCATGTCTCCGCGCTCGTTTCGGCCGCGGAGGAAACGGGCTGTGCGGGAAGGGAAATGGTATATAAATGGAGGAATATATTTATATAATAATATGTACTTTTATTATTATTATTATTATTATTATACGTACAGGGCCGGATTTAGGTATAATATAATATATATATATATGGGCGGAAAATAATGTGTGTGTGTGTGTGGGGGGGGGGGGCCCCAAATAAATAAACAGGACAATACGCGTTTTGCTTATTAAGGGGATTGAAATCGGGTATTTTCTCTCTTTGTCTTACACACATGAAACATAGCAAAATAGACGTTTCGTACTTCCAACGTACCGATCGATCTATTGGTGCGATAAGAAATTTGAAAACAAATTTGAATTCCTCGTGAATTTTACTACAAAACAACTTTCCCACTTTTTTCATTTTTCTTTTTTAAGACCTTCAAAAATGAATTATTAACAATTTTTTTTTAAATTTGTTCGGTTTATTTTTTTAAGGGTTTATGAAAAAAAAAAAATGAAAAAAGTGGAAAGTCGTTTTGTAGTAAAATTCACGAGGAATTCAAATCTGTTTTCAAATTTCTTATCGCACCAATAGATCGATCGGTACGTTGGAAGTACGAAACGTCTATTTTGCTATGTTTCATGTGTGTAAGACAAAGAGAGAAAATACCCGCTTTCAATCCCCTTAAATAACGTTTACATTACGTTTTTTTTTTAAAAAAAAATTCAAAAACCCACTTGAATTTTATGAAACTTTTGTCTACAATTATTAATTATATATATATATAGTATGTCATAAGTTAAAATGAGTAAAACTTACGAAGCGCAAAAAAATTATATACACATAATGTGTGTAGCGGGCAGCGCTCCTGAATAAAGAAGAGAGATAGCAATAGTAAAACCATATCTTCTATCCTACTCAGCGAGAAATTATTTTTTGTTCCATGAAATAATAATTTGTTCCACGGAAAAATAATTGAAAAGTAGTGTATTCTGTTGTCAACGCGTCGGTAATCTAAATGTTTGCTGAGCGAGACGGAAGATTCGGGTAACGGTTAATTATTCGATAACGAATATGGCCTGTCCATTATGCATTATCTGTGATTGAAACGAAAATAAAAATTATAATGAAACGAAAATATTAAGAGACGGCAAATTTCCAAAATTAGACGGCTATTTCACAAAACCAATTGAATCGCAATCTGCACTTAAACATCAAATATCGCATCCAGTTACGTGTTTCGTAAACGGATATCACTAATAGTTTTTCAACTTGCATTTCATTTAGGTACACCAACAAACAAATTTGCAATAACCAAAAGTTTACGTGCTGTTTCTGTGATGGATCGTGATAAAATTAAGATTTTATGTGAGTGTGCGCGACCAAGGTTACGTTAGGAACCGCTTTGGTACCACACATGTGTGTTGTACGTTTATTTCACAGTATAACGTAAAAAGCGCGTAGCATTTTGAATTTTATAATACAAAGTACGTAATACACGGTCGTGAAGTAGGTACGACGAACAAGTCGTTGTGGCGAAAGGATTTCGATCAAAACCATATAGTGATAGTGAACTAGAAATAGTGTTTTCGGGGATGAGAAAAAAAAAGTCTTGAAATCGGTTACGCGTGTGCAGGATTACACGCGGTAATAAAGAAAAGAAATAATAAAGCTAGAAATATTATTCCAAAACACAACCATAACAGAAGTGATAAAAAGGCGAAGACTCCAATGGGCAGGCCACGCTTGGAGGAGCCAAAATGAACTAATTAAAGCAGTGTTAGAACAAAACCCGCGAGGAAAAAGACCGCGGGGAAGACACAAAACAAGATGGGAAGACTTAGTTAAAAAAGATGTGCAATCGCTAGGAGAAGGAACGAATTGGAAAGAAAGAGCAATGGATAGAGAAGAATGGAGGAATGGGTGTGAGATGGGATGGTCTTGAAAGGCCTTTTAACCAGAAAAGAAAAATAAAGAAAAGAAGGGGAAAAAAGTGGTCTAACGTTTTAATATTTATATTTTATTAGTAAGCCTAATAAGACTCGGTCTTCCTGCACGCTTACAAAGTGCAGTAGTAGGTATTTTACGGCTGATTTAAAAATAAATCTCCTTAATTTTACACCACGAGAACGACGTACTCTTTATATAACGTCGTAAACATTTTATCAGTTTATTTTCCCGTGTTGTTTTTCTATTTCTACATTACAATCTTAACGAAAATCTCCTATTTTTCAGCCGAATTTCGATTTTTACCAACGATATCGGTCAATCGTTCGAACTGCGGTAATGACGAATACGCCGCTTTTTTATCACTTACGATCGTGTAAAAGTGCGCCCCCCCCTTTTTTTTCTTCTTTTGGCTCGTTCGATTAATAATTAATTTTTTTTGACGGAGAAAGAATTTCGAATTTTTTCCCGTATTTAAAATTACGTGAAAATCGGTTTTCAATAGTGTACTGCAGACTTTCCGTACACTTGTATATAATAATGATAATCGGCGATTTAGTGGACTGTGCAGTAATAAATAAAACAAAAAAATAAAGATCGATTTACAAAATGAGTATAAAAAGTTTTAACGATGAAAACGCGTTGTTCGGCATTTATTCGTGGCGATACGGGGTTGTGAAAACAAAAAAAAATCCGATAAAACCTTTACCGGAATCTCGTCGCGGAAAGTGTTGACACAGATGTTGGTCAGCACACAACAAGACAAAAACTACCGCGCAATATTCAAATCCGGCATCCTTAATGAAACGCACAGTAATATATCGTCGCGGCAGGACGTACCCTATCACGCATTTCTTTTTATTATTATTATTATTATTATTTTAATCCCAACGTGTATGATCTGCGAGTGTAATAATACTCGGTGTACACATATGTACCGAGCGCAAACAATGCCGGGATAAATCGAGGCACCCGTCCCTTTATTATATAACGATGGGGCTCTGTATTTTAAAAATTTCGAATACAAAAATTCCTAATTTCAAACAAATCTTTTAATAATATAAAAGTAAGAAATATCTGTACTTTAACTGATGTTCAAATGTAGTTAAATATCAAATTGTTTTTTTTAAATTGCTATTTATTATCTATGACCCGTGTAAAGCGATTCTGTAGATTTAAACGTTCGATCCAGCATAGCTATCACAACTGACACTTCGTTAAAACCTAAAGCATATACGTTATACTTACTAAATTAATCGATTCAATCAATTTTTCATACCAACTATTTGTACCTATACATTATACATTTATTTAAAACTTAAAGAAATAAAACAACGATGGCCAAATGTTTTTTTTTTTTATAAAGATTTCACTACCACTCGGGTCTCCTAATCGAAAACCCGGCCTCCGCGCTATCGCACCAAATACGCTTAAAACGCGCAAATGTTGACTTGATTTATTATAAACCGTAATTTGATCTAAAGCAAAAATAAATAACTAAATTAATTAGTTAATTCGGTTAATTAGTTAAATTCATTAGGAAGTGTCCATCAATGGGTGGCTCCTTTTATCAAATATTATTATTTCGATATCGTTATTCTTAGCCTAAGGAGCTCCGTCCCCCTGAGTCCCCCCCCCGATTCGAGCATTGAGAAAAATACGTCTCCTTATGCGACGTGACATCGACTATATTATATAGTTTATAATAATTATTTGACAACTATACACACTATAAGTGGTGTCATGAGCAAAAAAAAAAAAAAAAACGAGTCTGCTAGTACTCGAGACATTGATGTGTAAACGTCGCGCGAGCGGTAAAAATGGAACGGAATTATCGTGATTGAGATTTGTGAATATTGGTATATCTTTATTCTAAGTAATTTCGATAATAAATATATTATTATTATTATAGTTGTCATGACGACAGCTTACACATTACACGCAATTTATAATTGCGCGTAAATTAATTAATATTATTAATATTGCGCGTAAATTAATTAATATTATTATTATAATTTATAGTTGTCACGACGACAGCTTACACATTTTCGTGCCGTTTCCCGAGATTTACCCTCGTACCGTCGTAACAGACGTTTACACATCAAAAACTCTGAGAAGCACTGAATTACGTTTCAGGGGGAAACCGCCGTTCGATCGCGTCCCGGGGGGGTGGGGAAAAAAGTGCGCAATAGCTGATTTCGGGACAGGGGGAGGGCAGCGAAGTTATTGTATCATACAACGAAGTCATTCGTTCTCGCGCGCACACGTACACACACACACACACAGTGCTTGGATGGTGTGCGCGCGCGCGCGGTGGGGTAGGTGGGACGGCGCGAAATCCTCGACGTTTCAATTAGGTCACGTACTGGTCTCGCTGCCGGTCGGCCGGGGCAATTGAACGCGTTCGCGATAACAACGGCATACACACACACACACACACACACAAGCACACGCACAATGTGCGTATACGCCGCCACCGTTATACGCGCGCACACGCCCGGTGTATTTCTATAATATAATAAAGTAATCTTCTTCGCACACGCACTCGGACGTCCGTCTCTCTCTCTCTCGAGTCAGCGTTACGAATTAATCGCGCATTGGATATTGGTTTATCCCTCCGGCGAGCCGTCGTCGTCTTCCGTTCGCTTCCATTCTTCCGCCGTCGTCGTTTCCCGAATACTATTGCCGCTTGTATTTTAGATTCTGAGCTCAGTGGCGTCATTTGGTTGGGGGGCAGGGTGGGCATTTGCCCTCCCCCCCCCTTGTTAACAGTGGGCCGACATGATGATGGAAATCAAATATATAATAGTTATTCTAACCAAATCTGTAGCAATGACTAACGATTATCGAGTTATGAATAATAACAAATCGCGTGGCAAACAGTGGATTGAAATTAAATTACTAATAAAATTAAAAAGTGCGCAGGTTATAACCACGATTAAAGAAGGCGATTAATTCGTGGTTACAACTTACCGTGGTAATGGATTTTTTTCTTCGATAAACATGGTTATCGTTACCTAAAGGCAGTGCATAAATTATTGGGTAACGTTAATTCGAAGTATATGTATATACGATGTATAGTACGTTTGACGGTTGACGTACCTGTATCGCGTACGGCATAAACGAATTTGTTTAGCCGTTCTTTAACGTTTTGAACGCACGTCTTATGAGAGTGGCAAGTGTAAAAAAATAAAAATGAAAAAAGCTAAAGGTTGTGTGTGACCCAAGACGGTGAGAAAAAGAGGGAAAAAAGTGAACAAGTTGCTCAGAACTGGTCACAAAACGTCATTTCTAACATGTCACGACAAGGGAAACTTCAAAACTTGAACCTCATATTTACTATATAGTAATTTATGATAGGTACATCATTTATTATAGCTGACAAAGTAATGAATTATCTCCCCTCCCACCATTCCAAAAAATAAAATATCGGGAGATTCGTGCTCATGATAACGAAAATATCAGAATTATGTAAAACTTATTGAGCAAAATGTAAGTGGGAAATAGTTAAATGGGCCGGTTAAATCTTTTGCCTCCCCCTTTCGAAAACTGAAATGACGCCACTGTCTGAGCCGAGCGAGGAATGTACCTATATATCGGTTTTACAATGACGTGTACCCAGTGTCTGTAACCGAAAATTCTACCAGAAGGAGTCAGGGGCGTATTTATGGCAGGGGCTGATGGGACTCCAGCCTCCCCGAAATTTCAGGAACGTTCTTTACTAATTCCTATGTCCTATGACTGTAGGATGTAGTATTTTTAATAAATTCCTAATGTTTTTAAAACGTTGACAATTTGGTAATTTATCCTATTTTTAAGATTTACTCTTGGATTAGAAATAATTCAACAATGATATTTACCCAATGCCTCAGCCCCCCAAAAAAAAAAATTTCTAAATACGCCCCTGGAAGGAGTGCTCCGACCGTTTCGTGTAGCGCCTTTTCTCGTCGCGAATTGCGTCTGGTTTGTACAATAGACAGGTCGTTTTTCGATTTTCTCTTCAAAAGTCGGGAAAAACTACCAGAAATTACACGAAAACGTTAAAAACGCGATTTCGTCTTAATCGATTGTCGTGTATTTATCACGCCGAAGCTCCGCTCGGAATCGTTTTATCGAATGCAATGATTTATCAAAACAAAACTCTAAAATCTTTATCCAAGCAATTCACCCGAGCGATATCCGCAACACCCGGTGGCTCGCTACCCTTTTTTTTTTTTTTCGAAATTTTCAAATATACATCTGTACGTAGAACGTTCGAATCATCAACAGCCTTAACGCGCGGAGAGGTGACAAAAATTTCTTCCTCATTAACCGGCGAGGTTGGGTGTGACCAGGACCAGAATTTAGGATTCGGCCGCTCCCCCCTTCCCCCCTCCCCGTTCACGTATTTATTTATTTTGTATTTGTTTTTTTTCGTTTAACAAACGACCAACGACACACGCGGCTCGTAGATAAATAGGAGCGTCGCAGTAGCAAAAATTTAAATAATTATTAAACCTGTATAATATTATATTATGAGCGGTTTTATAATCATGTGTTTTTTAACCCTCCTCGTAAATACGCCACTGCCCGCCCCTCTCCCCCAAATAAGTACGCCACTAAATTCGCCGGTGACTGTTTCGTCGAGGCGCGCGCGCGGATTCCGCTACGAGATATATAATTCCTTTTGTATAAACGTATAAACGAAAATAATTAACCGCGACCGTGGGAAAAATAATAATAATAATAATAATAATAACAAATACAATATTTGCTTGCCTCGCGATAATCGCGACGGTCCGTCGAACGTATCACAAAGCACGTGCGATTTTGCAGTCCTTTTTCGTTAGAAATACCGGCGAACGAGTCGTTATCTTTATACAGTCAGGCAGGCCGATCGATAAAAGGAAATCGTCCGATTACAAAAAAAAAAAAATCGAACGTTATCTGTCGTCCGCATTTCTCTGCACAGTCGCGTCGCCGTTACACTCCGGCGCGGACAAGTCTCTTCTGTACGCGTATCGTTTTTTTTCCCTCCCCGGTGATGTCGCTTTCGCGTTACTTCGTCCGAATCCGTCAGCGGTTGTTCGCCCGTTCTACCGACAAGGCCGAACAACACGAGCCGAACCACCCGGGAACGTGCAGGAACACCGAAGACCGAGCGGAAATGTCTCCGTCGGTCCGGCTCGAAGACGCGAACGGTGGCGAGTCGACTTCGGCGAGCGCGCCGGGTGCGACGGACGGGCCGTCCGCGGAAACGATGAAGTCGCGCGACGGGTCCGAAACAAGTGAAGACGACGGTTGCTTCACGCGGTGCGTTGACTTGGCCAAGTCGCCGTTGGACTTGATCGTCCGCCGGCGAAAAGACGACGACGTGTCGGCTTCGGCAAGCGCACCGGGTGCGACGGACGAACCCTCCGGCGAAACGGCGAAGTCGCGCGACCGGTCCGAAGCAGGTGAAGACGACGGGGAGGAGGAGGAGGAGGAGGAGGACGGTTGCTTGACGCGGTGCGTTGACTTCGCCAAGTCACGGAAACACGACGTCGTGGACGAGACGGTCGCGACGGAAGAACTCTCCGGCGACGTGTCCGGACCAGGTGATGACGGTGATGATGAGATGATGAGGAGGAGGAGGAGGACGGTTGCTTGACGCAGTGCGTTTACTTCACCGTGGAATCGTGCGGATGTTCGATAATGTAAAGCGGTTTCCGGTGTTCGTATCGCCGACCGGGTATGTATATATTATTATATTAATTGTAATAATATGTAAATCGTACGAATATCGTTCGTGTATACGGTACATAAAAAAAAAAAAAAAATCAATACAGCATTTTTGAAAAATCATTTCTGTACTCGGTATTTAAGTAAATTTCTTGTAATAAAAATAAAAAAAAACTGAACTTATTACTATTATATTTTAATATTATAACATGTAGGTTACCGTACAAATACCGTCGTGTATAATTATAACGTTCGGGTGTTCATTTTAATGTATTCGTAAGAGAAAAAAAATATATGTGGTGTTTGTATTATTGTATTTCTAGTAATTACGTGTTGTTTTTTGTTTCTAAATCCTTGTAATTAAAAAAAAAAAACTTTCAATCCGATGTCAAAAAGATGTTTATTACGTCATGTTATAACGTAAATACGTTTCAAATAAATTGTGATTTCTGATAATATTAGTATAATATAAGCTGTTGTATGCATTAAAACGAGATTTATACGTATTATGAATTTGTACACTTTATATATATATATATACAGCGATAATTCGCTGGTATTTTTGGTATAATTCATTGCGGGTACTATACACATAGTTCTGGTCGTGTTCAGTTCCCGAGCAGGATGGGCACATTGATTTTTGTATTTTGAACTGGTTTAAGAATTTCAAGAGGTAATTTGAAATTAAGAAAAAAAAATGTTTAATTGTCAGTTGAAAAAAAACTGCACGAAAATTAATTCGTTAGTCCGATTAATTTTCGAAAAGTCATGAAAAATTATAAACCTAGGTATATATTAACAACAGTAGTCTCCCGTAGACCAAAAAAAAAAAAAGGTAGCGAAAAAAGCAAAAAAATAAATTTTGTGGTTCGTTCTTTTTTTAAAAAAAATATATTATTATTTTTTTTACAATTATGTACTTCTTTTTATTTTCTTTATAGCTCGTACTATACGCAGTGGCGTAACTTCAAAATTTGGGCCCGGAAACAAAATTTTCAATGAAACAAAAAAAAATTTTTTTTCGGAGTCGTCATGTGATATTTAAGTGCAGATTGCGCTTATAATAGAATTTTCTGATGTACATAGATTCAATTGGTTTTGTGAAATCACTGTCTAATTTTGAAGATTTGCAATCTCTTAATTTTTGTTTCATTACACTTTTAATTTTATTTATGATAATTTCATTATCATTTTTATTTTTGTTTCGATATAATTTTTTGCGCTTTTGTGCTTAACTCATAGGTTTAACTGATTTTAACTTACAACACATATAATTGATAATTGTAGACAAAAGTATCATAAAATTTAAGTAGGTTTTTGAATTTTTTAAAAAAATTGAATATTATAATTTTTTTTAAAAATTGTTTATAATAGTACATTGTTTTACTTCGGGCCCCCTAAACGCACGGGCCCGGGTGCGACCGTACCTTCTGATCCCTCTTATTTACGCCACTGACTATACATTTTATACTATACGTATGTTTGAAATCGAGCTGTCGTATGTTTCGTTATTAAAAAAAAAATAATAATAATAAAACATTTTAAGTGAAAAATAAATTTAAAATCTAAATAGCCTTGGATACGTTGAAATAAATGTACAAAGCGAAAAATGATGAAAAATATTGAATAAAAATAATCGACAAACGCGTATTATACGGCTGACAGAAAAAAAGAACGCATTGTTTACTTTTACATTTTAAAGAGGAAGTCGAAGGTGAGTCATTTTTACGGATGCGTGTAACAATATTATAACAATACGCTCGACACAACAGATAGGAAAAATCGACATTTCGAATAGGTAACGAATGAAACGGATATCTGTAATTTCACAACGAAATCATTAGAGTTTTCTTTTTTTTACTGATATTTACGTACACTATATAGACTAAAAAAAAATTGTAAATAATAATAATAATAATAATAATAATAATAATAATAATAATAATAATAATAATAATAATAATAATAATAATAATAATAATAATAATAATAATAATAATAATAATAATAATAATAATAATAATAATAATAATAATAATAATAATAATAATAATAATAATAAATAAATAAATTAATTAATTAATTAATAAATAATAAATAGTTGCAAATAATTATATTGATTTTTTTTTTTAATAGACATACGTCTGCAATAGTTCGTCGCCCACGACAATATTATTTACGAGTCGAATATTACAATTAAATAGTACCTATAGTATTGTAGATTTAGTAAAATTTGGCCGAGAAAAAAAAATTATGACAAATACAAAATTAAATTAATAAGCGTATAAAAAAAAACATTTTATGTAGATAGTCACTCAGTGTTGCTCGTATAAAATTGGATACAAAACGCCACAATGAAATTTCTTATAATATTATAAAACCGCACGCGTTTCCAAATGAATTTCGCCGTTTTTTTCACCATAATATGTGAGTGGACGAGAACATTTTATCAGTTTATTATCGAATTACTTTTTGTACGCATGAGATACGCGTTGTCGAGTAATTGCCGAGTAAATAAAATAAAACGTTGGAATTAGACGAGTACTATAATATAGGTTATACGATGTTTGGATCTGTGTGTACGGACCGGATGCGATTAACGTCAGAATATTATCGACCGATCTAAACAAATCACGTCACGACGTATCGAATTCGTTTGTATATTTATGTTTTTTTTTATTGTTTAACAGAGATCTATTCCGAAATCTCGTGAGCGCGCACTAAAAGAATTCGGGTCGAGTTGACATCATAATATTATAACACGCGTGATAAATTCAATTATTTTGAAATATAACACGTATTATAAACCAAATACTTTTTTTTTTTACATTAATTCATTCATATAAACGCGTGTAGGAATACAAAAAATATTTTTATTTTTTTTTTTATAATATAACTGTCGTCCGAAACACTTTTACGTTGATTTCTCACCTAAACAATCGACCTGGTATAATTACTGTTAGCTCGAACTCGATATTTATCTTTCGTTATTATTTTTAGATTCTGAGCGAAAGCAAGAATGCACGATACTTATATACGTGCCGAGTTAAATCACACTCAGATCGACTGGCTTATTTATTTGTTTTTCATTTCATTACGATTTACGAAATAAAATTTGAAAAAAAAACGTATCTTTAAACGTATTAAAAAAAAATTTACTCTTCCTCTATATACATACCTGATGATGACTTACTGTCGAAACTAGTTGTTACTATCTTTAAATTTACCAAATACTCTTGGTATTTTTTCTTTATATATTATATATATAATTTTTTCATAATATATATTGTTTTTAACATGTATATTTTATTTTTATAAGAGTATTACATTTTTAATTAATTAATTTTAAAATTTTATTTATTAATAATATAATATTGTGTATATAATAATAAAATATTAACGGTTTCTATGATACGTTTATGACATGTATTGTGTAGTGACTATTTTTCTTGTGTCGAATAGTATTTACTTTCGAAACGTGTAATCCAAACTCATTTCTCGAATGTACATATATATGCAAAAACAAGTTAACAGAACTCGCTACTCTAATACGTACGCTTGATAATAAAAATTCCATTGACTGTGCTCGTAACTGTTGCTACAGCAGTTATTAAAAAAATTATTTACGATCGAATACGTCTCGAGTCCGATTATTATCATAGTAGGTTAGCCTGCAATCTTTTGCCTGAAAGTGAAATTGCACGTAGGTGATTTTTTATACGTATACAGAGAGCTATTTGTTTCACTTAACGACGACGAGAAGAGTTGATTTTAAATGAAAATTTATTTTGTTTTATTAATATTGTATTATAAATTTTTCTTTTTTACTTTTTGTGAGTTTAAAACTCTATAAATGATAAACGCGCGAATATCTATATATACGAGATGTGTAATTTAGTTTACAACAAACATTACACTCGATATTAAAGTGAAAAAATGTGCCAAGGAGTAGTAAATACCGTATAAATAACTAGTTATTTAAAACATGACGTGATGTTTTGTAAAAAAAAAAAATGTGGGAGTAAAGTCCCTTTTGTATTTTACAAGAGAGGAGGAGGAGGAGGCGGGAATAAAATTATCTTAGGAGCGGCAAAATTTGATTTACTCGAGCCGAACCCGCCGACTGTCTGTATACGTATTCGTTTCGGACGATTTTTTTTTTTTTGTTTTTTACAAATATTTTTTAAAAGCTCTAAATCTAATGCGTATAGTGTGTTACACGTTTGTAATATAATATTTCGACGATATCTTTCGTTTTCGTTAATATTATAAAAAAATAATAATAATAATAAATAATAATCTGTGGCGGCGTATAACGGCATAACGAAAAAGCGTTGGCTGCGGCCTATTTTTTTAATTCCGTCGAATTCAATAATTTCAATGACGAAAAACGACATCGCGGTCAAACGCGGCGGTCACAGTATTACTGTAATACGGAGTCGTTCGTACGTCCGAATAACTGGATATAATCAAAAAAAAAAAAAAATTCTATTTTAATAGATTTTAACCGTAACGTTTATAAACGCGCAGTCGTCATCAATCATCGTCTGTACGCGTACGCGGTTTTTTTTTTACATTTTATTTTCGAAGGCGATAAAAAAAAAATTGAAATAAATAAAAATAACCATCAGGACTACTATTATAATATTATTTACAGTACTAGGCTACTATTCGGGTGTTTTAGTTGCCTGCGCACGTATCCACCACACTCACTCACGTCTCGTTTCTGTTCGTCGGCGCGAGCGCGCGTAGAGTTTATTTTTTTTTATATGAAAACGGCGATAAATCATATATTATAATATATATATATATATATCATATATATAAATATATACCAATTTATACCCAGCGCAATGGTCGGACGCGAAAAAAAATCGTTCGCTTTATGTTTCGTCGGTTAGGTTATTATTTTATCGCAAACCGTTTGTGAAATTATACGAGTTTCGACACGTCTAAAGACACAATTTACACAGGCGTATGTATAAATACGCTATAACGGTACGGCCGATGAGACGTAATAATAATAATAATATATATTTTTTATGCGTATAAATAAAAAACGAAATCCGTTTAGGGGTCGCGTTCAACGAGTGCTACGAACAGTGCCCGTGTACAGTGGTTGATTCAATTGTATTCGACCGCGGATGGTACCGCGGCGTGATAAAGTTAAACCGATTAGAAAAACACACGTCTTTAAAGCCGTTTTTTTTTTTTAGTTTTTGAAAAAAGTTGCACTCAGTTTCGGATCCTTCGCCACTTTCTGTTTCATTTACGAAACGACGACGATCAGTACGAGAAAGTTCTTTCGGTTGTGATACGTACGGTTTCGCATCGAAACCGTGCAATGGCCACTCATAAATCCGTACAGAATTATTTATATATAGACTATGAAAACTTTAAAATTAGAAAAAAAAGAAAAACTGTTTTACTATACCGATTGTGTAAAACGTACTTGACTAGATATTTAAGGATTTTTTTTTTTTCTTTTGCTCAGTAGAATTTTTTCTTCACGAGCACATTTGCACTTAGCACTCGCCCATCCAGGGCCCCTAATTTATGTACGTGGGAGGGGACCAAATATATTTATTTACTCATAAACGAAACTGTTGTCTCGTCTTCAGTGTGTTTATTCAATTTAATTTGCACAAAATTGTACAATATGCGTAGTGTTATAAACAAGTTAAAATAAAAATAATACGAAAACCGATAATATTATATCTCGTCTACATACAGCTCCGAGCCGGTTTTGCTAATTTTTTTGCAGTGTGCGCTGTGGGCCCATAGATGTACTTTTTGTGTTCTATTTACGTGGTTTGTTTTCTGCAGTTATATTCAAAGTCTCACTCAGGAGCGTATTAAGAAATTTTTTTTTTTTTTGGGGGAGCTGAGGCATTGAGTAAATATCATTGTTGAATTATTTCTAAAATTCTAATGCAAGACTAAATGTTAAAAACAGGACAAATTATCAAATTCTCAACATTTTAAAAACAACTACGTATTATAGGAATTTATTAAAAATATTACATTCCTATTGTCAGGGGTCGGGAACCTTTTAGTGTAAATGAGCCATTTTTTTTCAAAGAGCCGCACCACTGATAAAAAAAAAACACGCCATAGTACAATAATAACGTCTAATAATATATTTCACTAAACAATTTCATCGGTAATTGGTAGGCATTAAAAACAGTAATAATAAGTCTTAAACTGACGCGTACTCCAAAGAGCCGCAGATTGCGTGCTAAGGAGCCGCATGCGGCTCCGGAGCCGCAGGTTCCCGACCCCCGTCCTACAGCTACATAGGGCACAGTGGCGTAATTAGAAATTTGTTCTGGGGGGGGGGACGACTTTTTTCCCTCGTTTTTCATTACAGTACAATGGGAAACTTCACACACACCCTTCGTACTATAAATTTTCTTGTTATGTAAATACTGTACTACAAATCAGTAAAAAAAAAAAAAAAAATTTACTCGTAATCTAACTAAGTTAATATTATTCAAGTATTTAAATCAAAATACACAATAGAAATATTTGATTACTACTCGTATATTTACTATTGTTTTTAACTGGTAAATTATAAAATTAAATCCAATTTCCGAGGCCTATATAATTTAAACGTTATAATAAAAAAGCGATTTTAAGTAAAGTATAAAAACAGGAAAATAAATAAGAAAAATTTTGACTCCACAATAGATGATGACAGTTTTCAGTTATTTTTTTTTTTTTATACATGATCAAAAAAAGCCTCTGGGGGGGATCTATCCCCTTCATTCCCCCTTTAATTACGCCCCTGATAGGGCGTAGGAATTAGTAAAGAGAAAGTTTCTGAAATTTCGGGGGGGAAGGAGGCCGGAGCCTCATCAGCCACCCATCACCCCCCACACCATAAATACGCTCCCGCGCTGTGTTATTGACGTCGCGCGTCGCACGCGAAATCGTCCGCGGACGACCGTCTCTTTTACGCGGAGAAATCAAATGGAAAAAAAAAAAGTGAAAAATTCGATACGCGTCGCGTCGACGGCCGTGAAATTCACCGGGTTCTCTTATTCACGTCGTCTTCGCGCTTACCGTAATCTTCTGTTTTTTTTTTTTCTTTTCTTTATCCGTATAAAATCCGAAAACCTTCGCGCCGCGAAGACGATAACGCGCTTGGATGACGTTTTGGACGACGACGACCGTCGAAAAACCCGTCGCCCGTCATCGTCGGCCAACAGCGGCCAGTCTCGTAACGTCGCAGTAATTACAAACACAGACCCCCGCGGGGGGGGGGTAGGGGGGCGGGTCGTAGTACTCGTACCGTCTCTCACTTCGGACGGTTTTTATTTTCCCCGCCCCGCCCCGCACCCGCTCGGCGGAGTAACCGGACACGCGACCAAGTGTGCGTGTGTGTGTGACGGACACATCACACCACACGTTATTATACAGCTCGGGTACGTAGGTATGTAACAGTGCGGTAACAGTCGCCTATAAGAAGAACCGAGAGGGTCGGCGATGGCGGTACACGAAACGCATTATTATTATTATTATTATTAGCAGCAGGGCGTTCTCTTTTCACTTGGGTCGCGAGCGCGAGCGCGAAGAGATCCTTGTCCGAGATTACGGACGAACACGTCTCGCGAGCGTTTACATCAAACCCCGGACAGCCACTATACATGATAAAAACACCATCGCGTACGGTACCTATAAATATTATGGAACAAAAAAAAAAAATGTCGTAAATACACACACACACACGAGCGCGTAACGACGAAGACGGTTTTGGAAAAAAATAAAAATCAAGAGGCGTATACACGCATGCCAGGTTGGTGGCGGTGGTGCTGGGGGGTGAACGGCATACGGAGAACTCGTCGTAATGGGACGACATTCTCCGGGACCGGGCAACACACAACCGTCTCATCGCCGCTATCTTGATTAATAATAAATATTACACGAAGACGGGTTTTCTGTTGTACGACGACGACGGCTACCGTATTCCGCCAGCCGTCGCCTTACTACTACTACACGGTTCACGTATTTATTATAACCTTTCACACGAAACGACAACACCACCGCTACCGTAACCACCGACGAAATCTTCGGTTTCATCGAGAAATCGTGTTTTTCTGATGGTGGGGGGGGGGGGAAAGAATTTTTTTTTTTTCTAATCTCCTTGCGGTTCCGCGTCAAACTACGACCGCGTTCCGATAACGCGTCGGAACGTCGCGACGCGTCGCCGTCGTCGTCGTCGTCGACGATTATTATTTGATCAAGTTTTCTTTTTTCGTTATACGCGAAAACGTTGTGCTGCGGCGCGGCGGTCGACTTTTATGATTTTAAAAAACTGGACACGCCTACTCGAAAACCTTTTTTTTTTTTGTGTCATAAGTTATTGGTATAATAATTTTAATGTTTCAAAAAAAAAATCATCAATTCGATATGAATAAATCGTGATGATAATATATAGATAATAAATTTCTATTTTCATTAGTTTATTAGAACTACTGATAATACAATAAATATTTATATTAATTGAATGAATAAACAAAATAATATAATAAATTAAGTATTGCTATTTTAAAGTCGTATTTTTTTTCTCTCTCTCTTTTTGCCGCCTTTATAAGTAGGTACTCGGAGCATATTTTAACACGTAAAGTAGGTGGCACTAGTGTCACCTAGTGGTTAGTGGATGTGCCACATGTATTATTGTGTTATTTTTTGTACGAATGCCTTTTAGTGCGGCAAATAAGAGCAAAAACAAATTAGTATAAAATATTTATTTTTATAAGAATATTTAAAAAAAAAATGTTTTCAAACGACACTAACTTGTAATTATTTTCTGTAGAATTAAAATGAAAATAAAAAAAATTACGATTTCGAGATTTTGTTTTAAAATTCAACATTTTTTTTTTCATTGAATAATTTTTTGTTAAAACTTAAATTTTATTGTTGGCAGTGACAAAGAATTACCAATAGAATTAAATATAATATCACCATTGTACAGTATAATAATTTTAATATAACATTATAACTTACTAAATAAATTAAATTTATTAGAGAAATATAAATAAATAATTATAAATATTTATCTATACCTAGTGATAAAGAACCTCGTTTTTTTTTTGGCTAGCATGCTGGATCTACATCTTCAACTTCAGTACTTTAAACTTCAGACTTTAATAAGATGCAACACGGTTTCTGTAGAAGCTGAAACAATTTTAGTTTCCAGTTTTTCATTTGATATTGGGAGATACGCATGCAATTTTTGCGTATACATTTCTCTCTCTCTCTCTCTATTGTATTCTCTAACTTTTACTCTCTAGTGTAATAATTAATTAATTTTCTTTATATATAGTTTTTTGCAACATGTTATTTAATTCCAATACGTATTGCAACATTGTTATCACTATCGTGTATACTACCTGTATGTTAAACGGGCGTTTGTTCGGTAAATAAAAAAATAAAATAAAATATCAAAATATAATAATCTTATTTTTCGAGTTTTCGCTACACGAAAATGTCGATTTCATTAAGTGGATGCGACTTACCTACGTATTATGCACGATTTTCGGTCGCTGGATCTCGTCGCAATACATTTTTTTCTCGAATATTTGTAACTTTTTCATACCGAGACGAAGTTCATGATGATGAAACTATCAACGAAGACATATCTGATCCATCTTTTTTCTTAGAGCAAACTATAGAAATTCAGCAACAAGATGAAAAGGACAGTGAAGAAAAACATAATATTATGGCCGATTAAGAAGAATTTAATTAAATTTTATAAGAATTATTTTTATTAGTTTATATCATAGGCGCAACTGGTACTAAATTTTAGGGGTTACAAGAAAAAAAAAAAGGTTATCAACTTTCAATTAACCCACCTACTACACTAAACTAGGAGTATTTTTTTTGGAGGGGGCTAAACCTTTCTAGCCCCTTGTAATAGCGCCTATGGTTTATATATATATATGCACCGAGTAAGTCTGAGATGGAATAGAAAAACTGGTTTTCGCCGTATAGTAGTTGAATATCCCCCATGTATAAACGAACATTTTGTCAACGCCATATCTCGTGAACTGTTATTTGTAGAAAAAAAGTATAAAGACCTTTTTTATAGGAAATTACTATAACTATAAAATTTGTAAGAACTATTTTCACGATAATAACTAAATTTAAAGAGATGTTTGCGAAAAACCCATTTTTGTGACCTTTGACATTGAATAAAATTTTTAGCCGGAGTGGGAGCGATGGAGACTTTTCACATTTCATTTGTAATGATATACTTAAGGTCTGTACAAATTTTCAGTTCTATGCGAATTATTCCGAAGTTAACGTTTTTTTTTTTTTTGTCTATTTTGACTGGATTACATCGCCGCTGGCCGTATCTGCAGCGTGTGTCGTTCGCACGTGGAATTTTTGAATTTTTTTTTTTTTATTATTAATGTTGAAAATTTGTGCCCAACGATTTTCTCAGTGCGCAGTCGTTGCCGGATTTGAATTTTTGCAGTTATTATAAATGAGTATAATACGCGAACGTTTTAAAATATACCGCGAAAGTCCCGGTTTTGCTACGGTAAAATATTATTATTACTACATATTATCTATATTATACAGAAAGGTGACAATTTCAAATCCGACGACAAGTGAATATAAAAGAGCGATTAGAAGATAGTCCCCAAACTCTGCGGATTTCCGTATAGGTGGCCCTGTTAATCTCTGTATACGCGTCGCCGATTCTATTCCGATAATATTGTTCACATTATACGGTTGGCTATGTGTAATTTTTTTATATAATATATAAACATAAGCCGACTTAGGATCTGTTTTGTGTGGGAGGGGATTTAGTTCCGAACATTCTTTAAACATTTGTGAACCGAATACGGATATAATAATAAGTAAGCCATAAGTTACGTAGACACAAGACATTGACACACACACATATATATATACAATATTGTCTTTGGTAAATGTAAAGCATGTTATATAGGTACACTAA
Source organism: Slavum lentiscoides (assembly GCA_032441835.1). Classification (NCBI taxonomy): domain Eukaryota; kingdom Metazoa; phylum Arthropoda; class Insecta; order Hemiptera; family Aphididae; genus Slavum; species Slavum lentiscoides. The sequence goes on along the minus strand of CM063720.1, from coordinate 9,039,186 downwards.
AATACATATAATAAGCACTTAAGGTAATAAAAAATTTGAATAAATACAACAGTTTTACACAATTGGTATTGGGGTGGGGCTATTGCCCCCCGTGCCCGTCCTTAAGTCCGCCTACGTACAGATATAACGTATCGCGTACAAAATAAAATAGTGAAAAAAAAAATGAAATAATTAAAAGAACAAAAAGGATACGCGAAAGATATAAAAAAAATAAAAAAAACTACAAAATTAATACTCGTAAATAATTAATTTGTATTTATATGAAAAAAAAAAAATATTTATATACTTATATATGCAATGAAGCCAAAGTATTATTGTTTTCGTAATAATTTTGTAATCACAATATTTGGGATTCGTCGGTGGCAGGTCTTCGAATAAAAAGTATTACACAAATTTTTCTAACACGAAAAATCGAAAAGTGTATTTAATATTAAACGACTTTTAATTAAAATTTTATTAACTCATATTATAACAACTACAAATATCTTATGGCCAATTGGGGCTCCCTGAATCCGCCACTGCTGTCTACGATTGTACGTATATATGTATAAGAGATTAAACGAATTAATCCGTGTGTTTTGTAACGAAACTCTTGTTTCACACATTTCATATATCGGTGGTGTGTTATTGTCATCGCTGTTGATTGCAGAGCTACAAAAATGTTTTATACGTTTTTGATACGGTGCAGTCCGTAAACGAATGCTTATTTTTACGTACGGTATAGGTCGTTTAAATTTGATCAACAATAATTAAAAGAAATATTGCGTTCAAGCACGTGAAAATCAGCGTACTGTATTGCGTTTACAAACGTGTTTGATAAAAATTCATACGCGAACAATTGACGAGAAATATAATATTACTCGTAACAAATGTGTCTCTGACTATCCATCCGAATCCGCGAATCGTTTTGATTGTCCTAAAAACTAATCCGAAAACTGGTATGATATCATGACGCGTAGGTCGTAGGGTAACCATAAAAATAAAATAAAAATACCGGACACTTGAAAAAAAAAAAAAAAAAAATGAAACGTTATGTAAGCGTTAGTAATGAGTATACTTAACTATATAAATATAATAAAAAAAAATGAAATAAACGTGTACTGCGGTATAAAGGTTTTCAAAAATATTTCAAAACGACTTTTATTTTGACGATGTTGGTTGGTCAATTTCTTCTTCCGATGTTTTTGCGTTCTTTTACAGAAGTGCTGGACTAATCGCATCGAGTAATTTATCGCCATTTAATAAAATATTTTAAAACTCATTGCAAGAATAGGTTTTAAAATGCGTTTTCACAATATTGCTTTGATAGTTTCAACCAAACAAAAAAAAAAAAACGATTCTTTTTTAATGAGTGTCACAGCTGGTTTCCTGCTGCCATTATTAATAGCTGGTTCTACGTATAATAGTTATTTGTCGTGTCCAAATGTTTATTCCGTTTTTTATTTATTTAGTATTAATTTATTGTTATTATTATTTTATTTATTTTTGTCTATAATTGGCATTAATATTATTACCTTTATTATTATAAGCCGATATGCAAAATAAAATATATAAATTATATTTCAAAAGTTATGTAAGCGATAAAAATTTTCGAACAGGTGGTGCGCGGGTGGGTTACACGCGAATTTTAAACTCGCCATATTTTTTTAGTCCGGCGCCACTGACTCAGCCGTGTCACTACACCCACCCTATTCTAAAGCGGGACACGGGTGCCTGCCACTTGAACAGCGTCTGCGCGCCACTGCTTGCGACCGCGCAGTTCGGACGGTTCGAGTTAAAAAAAAAAAAAAACGTTTTTGGCGTTTTGCGACGGAAAGCGGCAAAACACGTTATACGCGTTCCCGCGCCGATTCCGTTTCGGTACGATTTCACCGCGCCCGTGCACGGGTCCTCCGCCGAAACAAACATTTATTATTTGTATAAATAATAAATACGAAACGCGCCGAGGTGGAGGGGGGGGGATGGAAAAAGCCGCTCTCGTATAATGTAATACACCACATCGTTGTTTGTCGATAATAACGAATTATTAATAGATAATAAATAATAGTTCGTATCGGGCCCGAAATCAGATTTCCCCGGAGAAAACATTACAACGTTTTTCCGCGCGGCGTACTTTTTGTTGTACGCACGCGCTGCTGCTGCTGCACGCGTCCCACCGCCCCGACGTCCGTCGCGGTGTTCCTGCACGTACGACTGTCATGCGTTACACGAGCGCTCGCGTATTATACGGAGGTATTAAAAATGCGTGTACGGCGGACAGAGCGCGGAGGGGCCGCCCTGTGGCCCTTTTGTGTCGTCTCGTCGGCATTATCGGGCGCGGGACGCGGTGGTGATCATTCGGTAACACACAAAAAAAAAAAAATAATAATAATAATAAAACCATCTACAGCTTCGCATTCACCGCGGTCGACGTATACAACAAACGCTGTATTTATTAGCCGCGGTGTATGTCCTGCTCGGCGATATTATATATTATACGTATACGGGGTGGCGCAAAAGGCCGCACTGTAATAATGTATACCAGAACGGGGAGGAGAGAAAAAAAAAAGTCGTTTACGCGCGGATACGCCGAAGATTTGTATAAACTCGCACTGTACCGCAGTGCTCGAATTGGTATTGGTTGGAGGGGGGAGGGGGGCGCAGGGGGACCGAGTACTCCTCTTCTTTAGAAGAAAAAAAAAATATATTTTATCGTATTATTCCTACTAATTTTTCATACCGGCACGCTGAGAACGGAACAAGGACTGGAACCTTAATGATTCTATCGGTTCTGGTTTCGGTTCGGTTTTTGAAAAATAATAAAATTTCGGTTGCTGTTAATACCGGTAGGTACTAATCGCGGGTACTTCAAAATATCGAAATCGCGATTAGAATGTGATAATATATATATTAATTTATAACGTGCAGTAATTATTATTACGGATTTAATAATATTTTTAGCGTACCAATTTTTTGTTCAGTGTGTATTTTTTCACCTTCAGCGTACACGCATAACCTGCAGTATGAGCAGCCCGTCTAATCGTTTAAAGTTTATACATTTTTGTATTTTTTTTTTTTTTGGGAAGTTTATTAGAAATTTATTGGACTTTTACATATAATATCTTGTGATAAAATATATTTGTGATAATAATATAAAAACTTTATTTCCAAATACCGGTTCCGGTTATGAAAAAAAAAAATAGGGTTACGGTTCCAACATTTTCAAAGGGTTTCGGTTCTAAACCGGTTCTTTTCGGTTCGGTTTCAGTCCCTGGAACGGAACGCGACGGTCAGGACTCTTTTTACGGTTTTATTGAATCACCTACCCGATGAAACCAATAAAAAAAAAATGTGTTGTTATCGACGACTATGATTAATCAGCGTCTTGATGTTGGATATTACACATTCGATAGACGTATTTAATGAAAAAAAAAAAAGGCAGCGAACCGCGGGTAATTGTGGATATCGTTTAAGCGAATTACTCGGATAAAGATTTTAGAGTGATTTTAGATGATTAATAATAATAATAAAAAAAAAAAAAAATCCTGTGTATAATTTAACTTAGTGTATATATTTACGTTTTTCACGAATTCAAAAAAAAAAATGTAACGTACGTCTAACATCGTATCAAATGTCTTGGATCTTAAAACCAAAAATCGACCCAGCTTTTACGAAACAAATTCTTCGGAATTTATAAATGCTATGAATAGTCCAAAATTGGAAAAAAAACACTTTTATTAACGGTTTCATTCGATTTTAGGCCGTTTATAGCCTATATTTTAGATTTTTTTTTGTCATTCGTAAAACAGTTAATTTTGAGTGTTTCGACTCGAAATTCGAACACAACGTCAGATATATATATACATATATATATTACTTGAATTTTGTACAAAAAACAGACACAGTGTGTATTACACCGAAGCTCCGCCGCTCAGAATCGTTTTATCGAATTTATAACAAAAACAAAACCGTTATAAAATCTTTATCCGAGTAATTCCCCTAAAGCGGTATGCACAACGCCCCGGTACCTTTTTTGAGTTGTGTGTGTGTTTTTTTGTAGGCGCTCACGAGAAAATCGAAATAGAATCGCTATAAAGTACCCGCGAATAGACGGGGAATCGTTAGATCGAAAAACGATTGAGGAGCACTTATAAAGACCGGATCGCGACTTTTGGTAAAATTTTGACATTAGAGACATTAAAAAAAAATTTTTTTTAAAACGTCGTTGTAAGACCAAAAAAAAAAAAAATGTCCCGGATTATAATGAATTTAATCTCTGGTATGGAAAAAAAAAAAAAATTTTGATCTCGCTGGCCGACCGCCGTGTATGTAGATCAGTGGCGTACATTCAAATTTGTTCTGGGGGGGGGGGTTTAAAAAATAACCAACACTAAAACCATCCCTTTAAACGGCGCATGAAGGAATTTATGAGTAGGAGCCGATAGTGTACACAATACCTGTGCACCGTTGTAGAGTGTAAAAATTAAAACATGTTATAACGCGCAACGGGCCTTATAATAATATCACAATTTTTTTTTTTTTGGTCCTGGGGGGGGGGGTTTGAACCCGAAACCCCCCGTATGTACGCCACTGATGTAGATAATCCCGCGCCCACAACCACATCCACACACGAAGTGTTGACTTCGCGACGAGAGCGAAGTCGCTTTTGCGCCACCCTGTGTGTAAATAAATACGCGCGACCCTCGCCCGCCGCGCACCCTTCTCGGCCACGGCCGAAGGGACCGAATTCGCGGCCGTGTGCCACCTCACTCTCTCTCTCTCTCTCTCTCGCGTATATCTATCTGGCAGCTATCGCGGGCCCCATCCTGCACGCCTATTATACTCGTATGTAATTTATATTATGTACGTACACGCGTGCGTGCAGTGCGTCGCGGCTATCGTATTTCGACAGGCGTCCGACGACGGGCGCGCGCGCGCGCGATAACGTTTCAATTAGCCGGCGGCCGCCGCCGGGACTCGTTACACGCCGTACACGCGCGCGCGCGCAGGGGTCTCGCATTGCGCTGCCGCCGTCGCGGTCAAACGACAACAGCAAAAAGGAATTCGAATTTTCTCGATCGTTTTTACTATTTCTTTTTTTTTCTGTGGCACTTTTGAGAAAACCGAAAAATAATATAAAAATATCCGATAAACGCGATATAAACGATCCGCGGGACGTTGACGGATATCGCTCGAGTGATGAATTACTCGGATAAAGGGATTTAAGGGTTTTGTTTTGTTTTATTTTAAATTCGAAAGCGATTATAAGTCGGTTGCATTCGATAAAACGATTCTGAGCGGAGCTTAATTTTCTCGTAAATTCAAGTCTAAAGTTACGTGTTTGGTGAAAATTTCGGGTTTCTACGGCTGTCGGTTTCAAAATTACGAAGAAGAAATAAACAACGATCGACCGAGACGAAATTGCGTTTTTAGCGTTTTTTTTTAGTTATATTTTTAGGCGCTTTTGAGAAAATCGAAAAACGACCTCTGTAAACTACCAACCAGGGTCGGCCTGTCTTTTTTTTTTTTTATACCAATATTTTTGAACGCTATGTCTCCACCAGTTTTGAAATCTTTGCCTTGTATTATTATAATGTATAATAAAAAAAAAAAATGCAAAAATTGATTCGAGAACATTTTTTTTTTTTCATAAGTGGCCCGGAAAAATCTTATTTGCCCGGTAAGAATTTTACAGTCACTCCGCCCTTGGATCTGGGACACCATATATAATAAATCGTTTTTTATTGATATGTATTTTTTAACTTCATATTAAACCAAGGGGCAGGGGCCCAAGAATAAAAAGATTCAGGGGCCTATGGTGTGCCAGGCCGACACTGACTACCAACTATAGATGCGAATCGCTGCCGGGAACAAACCTGTGACCGAAGAGATCGGAGCACTCCTTCTGGTCGAAAATCTGTACACAGGATAGAACAAAAAAACATTATTGTAAAACCACTAGATCCCTCGCTCGGCTCAGAATCTGATATAACTAATCGTATATACGAAAAAAAAAAAAAAAAGAAATATTTTTCTAAAATATTGCGTTAAACGTAAAACGAAAACAAATATTTGAAGGAAATAGTAGCGGACGAGGTGTGAGGTCTGTGAACCGTGATCGATTCCTGCGTGAGTGAGAATTCAAAGCCAAACCCGTCACCGCTGAAGAACGTTTCGTTTCGATTACTATTTATCGGTGCGTGGCGGGGGACTTCCTATAATATAAATCGAATAACACCGTCGCGTTCTAACGTTTCGACGCGTACTCATAGGCGAAAATCTATTAAATTTTCTGGGGGGGGGGGGCTAACATTTTTAACATCAGTCATAATCATTCAAATATCCAAAATACATATAAATTATAAAATATTTGGGGGGTTAGCACCCCTAAGCCCCCCATTTTCGCCTATGCGCGTACTGCACTTTAAGCGGTTTTGCTTTACTATATAGTGTGCCCAAAAAACCGAACGCTCAGATTCGATTAAATCGTTTACAAGCACTACCGACAATATTGTAGCAGATACTCGCTGCGCACAAAAATCCTATACGCGGTGTACAGAGCGAAAAACGAAAAGGAGTCGAACGACTCATAGTAACGCGTGTTTGTGTCGACGATAAACTTTTCTTTTCTTTTTTCTTTTTTTTTTTTGCCTTTCGGGGGAAGGGCGAAAAAGCGGAGCGTTCAATTTTCGAGGTTCGGACCGAAGCGCGCTGGTCGCGTTAAAATCGATATCGCGTAATACTCTATTTCTGAGCGATGCAGCCGCCGCCGTCCAGTGGTGGAGGACAAAGCGCGCACAGAGAGAAAAAAAAAAGCTCAAGAATTCGACACCGCTGACGGTAGATAGCGCTCCTAGTGCACCGCTCGGGTTCCTGCTCGAGTCGAAATCAAATTTTCTCCCAAGACGATTGTAAAATAATAAAATTACTCGCTTCCCCAAAAACTTTTTTCAGATTCCGAGCCGAACGAGGGATCCACATGGGGTTTTACAACGACGTTTGTTATTTATTTATTTATTTTTTCCTATCCCGCGCACAGATTTTCGACCGGAATAAGGAGTGCTCCGATCTCTTCGGTGACGGCTTGTTTCCGACAGCGATTCGCATCCAGTCGGTACTTTAGAGAGATCATTTTTCGATTTTCTCAATAGTTTTTTTTTTAACGGCGACGCGAAAAACCGCTAAAAACGGGATTTCGTCAATGTCAAGTATAGTTTTTTTCGCTATAATTTCGAAAATATTTCATTCTATCGGCTTGAAATTTTCAACAAAATTTTTGTCTTTGTACTGTACAACTTCGAAAAAATGTTCAAACATTATATTGGTCGATTTTCGCGCTGCGTTTAAAAACTATTGAAAAAATTAGTTTTTCCTCCAGTTATTTTTGAGTTGTTTTGGATTACGCATAAGAAAACCACTGAGAAAATCGAAAAAAACCTTTCGAATAAAGTACCGATTGGTTACAATTTGCTGCCGAAGCGTAACGCAGTTCTTCAGTCGAAAATCTGTATACGCAAAAAAAAAAAAAATAAAATAAGTAAACATCACTGTAAAAACCAATAGCTTCCTCGTTTCGTTCAGAAAATTATAGAACATAATAAACAGGATGATACGAATGCGCGAGTTAAGAACGAAACGAAACGGAAAGTCGTCGTGGCGACGGATTAAAGTATAAATCGTTCTCAATGCAGTCTGTGTAATACAACTACTATTGACCAATAGGATTTGTACGTGATAAACAAATAAAACCCGCTCCCCCCTGTACAAAAAAAAAAAAATTACTGACATAATAATTTAAATAAACACGAATTTTTTACACGACTACTTATTGTTATAATCAGGGCCCGAATTTATATGCAATAAATGTCCATTGAATATGTTTATTCGTATCATGAAAATATGCAAAAAAAACACTCATTAATATTGAAACACTACTTGTTTTCTATTACACGTCAATATAACAGTATGCTGTTTGCAGTAAGAAAATTAAATAAACTTATATGTTTTTTAAAAAGTCGGAACAACGTTATTTTTATATTAATGTATACCGATTTATACATATTGTGATAATTGCTTATAAATGAAAATAAAATTGAGTAAAAAAAAAAAATTATATTACGTTATTTGGTGACGAGTATACCAGCACGAGGTAACTGCAATTGATTTCGAGTTTCGAAATAATTGAAAAAACTCTTACGATTATCTCGAAGCATCATATTTCTTTCGACGACGTTACAATTGATGTGTATTTAAAACACGACGAATCTTCGACCGACAGTTCATCGTGACGTTCGCTTAATTCACCGTTTGTATGAAATTTCTACGCGTTTACTGTTTTAAAAGAATATTCTGGATAATACTTGCGCAATTACACAGAAATATGAATTTTAATTTTCACTAAAAAATGCAAAGATATGCAAAAAAAAAAAATATATATATATTACCTTCAGAATCTGCGCATTATGAAACGTTGAAATATTCTTAAATCGAGTACGTACAAAATAATGCATTCGCTTAAAAATCGGCCGGGTCCTAATTATAATTATATTCAATTAAACAGCAGGATGGTGTTTCTCGAAAGACCTCACCCCGTTAATTTTTTTGTTTGTTTGTTAAGAAAAACTGTTTTTTATTAATGTTTCTCGAAAAACAAAATATATATACCTAATTTTATTCGAAATTTGTAGAAATATTTAAAAAATATATTGTTGACGTACAGTGATTTTTATAATATTGTGTAGTGGTAACAGTAAAAGCGTTTCGCGTTGAAACGGCTTCTATGAAAACAAAAATCGGCTCGAAATATTAAAATGTTCGTATTTCGTACACGAAATAACCGTTTCGACGGGAGTCGCGGTGAACAAATCTCAGGGAAACGGATACAGGGAAAACATTGATTATTTTCAAAAAGTAACAAGAAAGTATAACGATATTACTCGTTTTAAGTAAACGCGGAGTGTCGCGTGTTTTACGTACAGTGTTTGTATGTTTAAAACAAATAAACGAATAAATAACGTGTATTTTATGTCGTAACACGTATATATATATAATATTTAAACCGAAGGGCAATTTTCGAATCAATTATTAATTATTATTATTCCTGTTGGTGGTGAGTAGAGATATGAGGATCAAGGGGATGACGTCGACGTTTATTGTGCAGCGCGCCGTCCGTGAATAATCTCGCAAGATAATCTAATAATTACGAAAAACGTTCGTTATATTATATTATATATATATATATATATATATATATAGAGAGAGTTGTACAATGAAAAAAAATTTAATTGCAACATATCGAAAACGAATGCGATACCCTCTAGAGATATATACGAGTGCTCGAGGGTCGTCGATGAGTGGAGGGCGCGCGTTACTGGTGGTGTATTGATGGAATACGGAATAAAAGAGTCGTTTAAAAAAAAAAATTTTATTTTAATTTACGCGAAAATAAAAAAAAATCAATTATTTTGCAATAAAAAATATTGTAATTTTTACAAAAACTCGATCATTCGAAGTGCCACCGGTTTTTCTATACCAAAAAATTTCAGTGAAGTGATAAAGTACATTTTTTTTATTTCGGATGATTATAAAAACTTTACACGTCATCTTTATATGTATATAGTAGTTTTCGTAGGTTTTCGGAATTTTATAATGCGAGACGAATTATTGGATTTTGTGGTTGTGGAAATGAATTATCGAGTTTTTATAAAACTATCCCTTGCACCATATTATATGAAATCTCAAAAATTTTTTTTTAGATATAACAATTAATACAAAAATGCATATAAATTTTAATGTAGTCGTATAAAATACAAACATTTCTAATTAATGACTTTTATGTAAATACTTATTTTACAACAAAATAAGTATAGAAATATAATATATGACAAGTATTTAATCATCGCGAGTATTTATTTTACAGTTACTTTTTTTTTATTGCCAATAACATAAATATATTATATATATTAAATGCTGTTTCAGTTTTTTTTTCTGTATTCGAGTGTCCGTGCCACAACGTATAGAAAACGGATGAAATCCGTACAAAAATTATCCACTAACTCGTCCGAACTCGTAGTCGAAAATGAATTATTTAAATTACAACTATAGAACTCGGTGCATATTTTAACTAATATATTGGGCCACACGGATTTTATATCTACAATAATAGTAATTTATAAATTTTAATTTTTGAAATTATTTATTAATCATTTCATACGATAATTTAAACTGTTAAGTGAAATTTTTTTTTTCAAATATGATTTACAACGTACCTAATTGTTTACCGACTACTGAAAAACCCTCGTGTCCATAAAAGTATATGCCAGCCAGATTTTACAGGTTATCATCAAGCCAATCGTTTTCAAATTTAGTTTAGTGCATGTGCTTGGCTGATAAATTATGATAAATTTGATACTCGTACTTATCGACGTATTGCGAATTGATCATTTCACTTTATTTCATTGTTAGATTAGTTTTGTGCATTAATTTATCAAGAAACAAAATTCACATTTTAATATATTAAGTTTTCAGAGCAATGTAGACTTCAAGTAATACAGTAATTATTATTATAGCGCAAAAAAGTGTTCAAAGAACTCTATACGAATTAATCTAAAAATATATTTTAATAGAATTAATTTCCTTTTTATAAGGTTTTCGTTGATTAAAATTTTGTAGACATAAGTACGATTCGGAGAACCAAAAATAACAACTTGACGGTGCAGGCTAATTTTAATTTGGCTCCTCTGAGAATGACGACGCCGTGTAATTTTTCTAAATTTCGAGAGGTTTTATACGGTTTTTTTTTTTTGGAGTGAAAAGCAACTCCATATTAATATTAATCCACTTTCGCTTTTATGGCAGTACAGCGTCGAAAGTAGACGAAGCCTACACACTTTTTGCTTTTAATTTCGCCCGGTTTTAAATTCGTTAAAATATGCACCGGATTATAACTTTGTGTGATTATATTAAATTAATAGTTTCGGCGAACCGACGCGACACGGTTAAATCCGCCAGAAATATCGGCGATGTCGCATATTCACCGAAGAGCACAATAATATTGTGTTATAATAGGTCCTTTTACGAATATTCGTTCCGATTATTAACGTTCCAATTAGTTTCAGAGAAATTAATTGACACGTACATACGTGTCTGTTGTGTGTACATAACGAGTGTGAAGTTTAGTAGTCAGTAAATGTTTTTTGTGGAAAAAGATCTTTTTATCACCTCATATATTCATTTCATTTTAGGTCTGTCAGTCTTCCCACCTGGTATTGCCTTCATGCAACTGTTCTCCATTCCTTTCTGTCTTCTAGTTGCATTTCAATGTCTATTTGTATACTTTAGACCCAGTTCTCTACATGTCTGTGGTATAAAGTTTGTTTTAGGACGTCCTCTTTCTTTTCTTCCTGACATAATTTTTTTCAGGACTTCCTGCACAGGACTATCATGCCTCAGACTATGGTCTAGCCATTGCAATTTTCTCGATTTTATAGTATCCATCATTGTCCTTTGTTCATTTATTCGATGTATAGTACTCGATAATTTGATAATCTATCCATCCAGTTAATATTTTGCATACACGTATATATCATCACATCTCAAACGTGTACATCGATTCTTCTTCATTTTTGTCGTACGTCCATGTTTCCACTGAGTACAATATGCTATAAGCCATACGTACGTATCACTAGTATCGTTTATCTGAGTGCAATGTTTATGTTCTTTGATAATATGATGTGTTTTTTTTATCGTAAAATGCAATTTTCGTTATTCCAATTCTTCTTCTAATTTCCGTTTTGAATCTCGTATCGTCTGTAATTGTTTGACCTAAAATGGTTTACCCGTTCAATCGAATTGAGTTATTTTTCAGTCACCGTTGTTTTTGCTGTTTCCATAGGCATAAATTCATTACAATTTTTGGAGGAGGGGGGCTAACATTTTTAACATCAAAGAGTAAGCCGTGAGGGCTTTACCCCAACACCCCCTCTATACAACTCTAAACAACTTAAGTCTATAATTTATATAATAAATTATTATTATTTTATTATAATTTCATTGCCTACAAATATAACAACTAAATTTATATATAATAAAAATAATTTAAAACAATATTTTATAATTTACTTTAATTGTATTCATCTTAATATTATTGTTGTGTTTCTTTTAGCGATAATTTCTGTGTTGTCAATATGTTTTGGTAACTGTTTTTCAATACTTATGATCGATAAAGTATCGAAGCGGTTTTTAACCATTGATTGTGACAAGTTATCGGTGTTGTTGTTATCACTTATCGTATACTGGTAGTAGTACCTATTAATTATTGCTGCCGTATCAGTATACTAATATTCTGGTACGGATAGTGATTATTAATATATCTGTGGGTTATACCTATATTGTAAATATTTAATGGTTTCCCAATTTTCCATTATAAAACAATTTATTATCAATAAATTTAATAAAAAAAAAAAATAGCGATCAGTATTCAAAATTCAAATATCCTACATACATCATACGTACGAATTAAAAATTATAACATTATTACATTAAATACAAACGATTTTTAGAGGGGGCTATTAAGATATTTGGAGGAGGGCTTAGCACCAAGCCCCCTCATTTCCGCCTATGGTTGTTTTGCTGTGGTATTATCGTGTTATAATTTTTCGCTGTACCGCAGTTTATTTCATTTACATTATATAATGTATAATGACATAAATATATTAAACGTGCCTACACATATGATACGTAAACACTATCGAGGCAAAAACGTGATGACGGGATAACACAACGATCGAACACGAGGGGATCTGCAGGAGTGGCCGGTTAATTATTTTTTTTTTCGCTTTATCCTACGTCCCGAAAACTCTCTACCTACACAATATAGTCGCGTCGCCGGAACGCGCATTTTATATGCTTTTAGGACGACGGGTTTCGATCGCTTTGCCTGCCCCAGTGCCCCCCCCCCTTCATTCGCCGAATAAAATACTATAATAACGCGCAAGGGGCAGGACGGGCGGGAGGACGACAGCAAAAAAAAAAAAAACCTGTACGACGGTTTTCAGACGTTCCTCAGCTGCCCGCGCATAAATTTATACCGTTTCGTTATAATAAACATACACGAGTACTGTATATGTGTTTTCGTGCGCGTTTCAGTGAGCGTTCGGCGGGGTATTTAAATCAGGGCTCGCAAACGTTATAATAACGTTTTGATTATAACGTTATAATTGCAAAATATCAATTGAAACGAATATCAAAAAACGTAACGGAAAATAATAAACACTGATTTTAAACTATCACAAATTAAAACATATCATTAAACGAAATAATGTATTAACGTTATATATCAAAACGTCAAAAAACGAAAAATAGAATTACCGTTATTTTAATATTTTTTTCAATTTACTACGGAAAATATAAGCCTATGGTGTAGGTTTATTACAGTTCTATAATAAAGCTGGGTTCACATGGACGCGTACACGCGCGTCAGCTAGACACGCGTATTGAGATATACGGTTTCCTATATGTCTTTCGCGAAAATTCTCTTTCTGCGTGTGATATCGCGGAATTGAAATACTGTTTATTGTTATTGGACCTTTCAGATTATTTTTGTTTACTTGATAGTAAAAATTATTCAAAGATACGTGTCTGAGAAGATGTCAGCTAGTCAGAAAAGTTCCTATTGGTAATATATAGTCAACATTTTAAGAAAAATATTCTGCACTGGAATATAAAATCAAAAATAAACCAAGGTTCTCGCTGGAAAAATGTATAAAATCAAAAATTTAAGGATAAAAAATTAGGACTTTTATAATTAATGAAGTTTAATGAAGTAGGTACATGGCGTTTATGAGATTTGAAAACGTGCTATAGTCTATGGAATACGAATGGATTTATTTATTTGGAAAAAAAATCGATATTAAACCAAATAACGTTAAAATACCGATAAACGTAAAACGTAAATATTATATAACGATAAAACTGTCTTTAACGTTAAACACAAATGGATTCATAACGCTAAAATATACCATAACGATAAACGCAAAAGGTTAATAACGATAAAAAACGTTAAAACGTTAAACATTATTATTTTTTCAAATGTGAGCCCTGATTTAAATACGTGATATACGCGGTAGTAGTATACACAACGGGTTGAGAGGGTTCGAAACTGATTAGGCGCGCGCACGGTAGCCGCGGCGTAGTCGTCGTTAATCATCATCCGCCTCCGCCGCCGGTGTGTAACGTTTGAGTAGCTGAGACACTTGGAAGATGATTTACGACGGTCGTCGGGCCCGGTGTCTGGGCAGCGTCGTCCGGAGTCACTGAAAAAGAAAGAAAAAAAACCTTCTCGGCCGGTGCACGACGCGTCTAAAAAAAAAAAAATATATTTTCACGGAAATAAAATACAATAAAAGCGCGCGTAATAACGAGTAAACGCTGCACGAACGAAGACCGGCGCGCCGTTGACTATTGAAATCTATTCCGTCTCGTGTCTAGTGTATATATATTTTTTTTAAATCGAAATTTTCTTCTATTTTTTTTTTTTTGCGCCGGCCGTTGTATTTCGACTGTCGTTAACGAGCGGACGCTGGAGAAAAACGACGCTGCGCTTCGCAACTTAACGAGCAGTGGTGATTTGGGCTAGACCAGCGTTTCCCAAAACTCTCGTTTGACCTGGCCCGATAATTGATGTATTTCCTCTTCGTGACACACCAAAATATTTTACGTTTATCGTTTTGTAAAAAAAAAAAAAATTGCAAAATAAAACACATTTGAACGTCATACGGGTTTTTCACGAAGTCTAGTTGATAATAATCTCAATAATAATTATTGTTTTTGTTGTAAATAATATAGTTATTCGTATTGATGAGTTTATTTTTCGCTGAAAAGTTCAAATTATCAAACAAAATGACGAATAACAAAATTTAATATGAGCATTTTATTAATTATGCGACCCGGTATTATATTTTCGTGGCCCGGTAGTGGATGGCGACCCACTATTTGGGAAACGCTGGGCTAGATCGCGCTTGAACCGCAGCGTTAGAATGGACAAATTGATCGAATAAAATTAATTCATTTATTCGTTAAAAATAATAATATTGTACAATTAAACGGAATCGTAATAAAATTATGCGCTGTTCAATAAACGCTTGTAAACGTTTTTTTTTTCTCTCTCTTTGCCGGACGCAAAATCACGCACAACACACGGGTTAATCCGGCCCTGCGTTCATTCATAATATTATACGCGTATTTTTTTTTTCACTAACAAAGAGACCTGTTGTACGCGTTTAAAAACCTTCCGGTGCACAGGGTAATGTTATATTTTCCATTCGACGTGTATGAGTAGGCACAGTAAAATATATTAGTAGTGTCCCTGCGAGATATCGTAGTCGGACCAAAGGCTAGTTTTTGAAAAAAAAAAAAAAAAATGTTTTTCGATGATCTGCTAGAAAAGTCTGTGGGTGGGGGCAGTGGCGTGCTCAGGGGGGGAGGTTAGGGGTTATATCCCCCCATTGTCTTTTTTGCCGACCTACAGAAAACAACTTATTAGTTATAAGAGCTGTTTTAGAGTCATTACTTAATACTTTTTATTAGTTATTAGCAAAAAGTTATTACTTATGACAATAAACATTTACTGTACATAACGTATGTTATGTTAATTGAACAACTTGGTATTAGTGTGTTATAATTTAAATTCATTTCAATTGTAGAACAATTTACAAATGTACACAATTATAAGCTAGAAACGATTTTGGAGAGCTTGAAACATAAACATTTGAGTTTTTGCTATTACCATGACAATTTATTAAAATGTATTATTACTATTTACTTATAACATACCCCCCATTGAAAATTCCTGGGCACGCTACTGGGTGGGGGAGTATGGAGAGCAGTTTCTGATGTGACGCGACACGTGCTGGACGATGACTTTTCTGATGCCACAGACATTCTGACGAAATGTAATAAACAAACGATGAACGAAAATTTTGGACCGCGTCCCGCGTAGTCAATGCAATGCAACGCAAAAAAAAACGATTAATGTGGAATGTACTTGTCGGCGAGTATTATTTCGAACAGAAGCGATAAAAGTGACTGGCCGTCGCTTTTTATAACGTATTATAACGTATGTGTCTACACGTTTGATTATTATGCGTGTACGATGCAAGCGAACGTACAAAATAATATTCAAATTATATTCACTCTCACGCGCGATTATGTTGTATTATACGATTTCGGGTTTTGTGTTGTACTCCTCGCACAATACAATATAATACATAATAAGCGTAATTATTATATTTATTGAACACCTTTTTACGAATGTTCGGCTAACCTAACAGGAGATGTTTTTTTTTTTTTTGAAGAGACCGAGACGTGTTTAATAAAACGATTTTTCTTCAAGGCATTAAGTCCATTTACCACCCCGTCCCCGTTTAGTAGTTCGTTTGGGGTCTTTTTTCTGGCGATATGATATTTGAAATAAAACGCGACGTTTCCGAAGATGTTTTGGGAACAATTTGCTTTTTAATTTAACGTTTACAATTAGGTCCAGTGGTTTTTGAAGTACGGAATACTCCGGGGGCAAGCATGTTCACGTAAATATATTGTTATCAGTCAGCTAAAATATTTTATTTATTTATAGCGATTAATAGCACAAATTATTGTTACAGTATTAACGGGGACATTAGCCTACATTTTGTTTAACTAAAAAAAAAAAACGAATTATTCATTAAAAAGTCTTAAATGATGATTGTAAAAAGTTTAAGACTTGAGGAAGAGAATTTTTTTTTTTCCAAAAACTCTCTTCTGATATTGGGAGCGTTTATTATGATAGTAATTATACGAGGACTATGGCGGCTGACAGTGATACAGAGTTTTGTAAATTACACTAACAGCCCCGCTCACGATTCGTTTTCCGAATAAGATGGCTTTGCCGCCAAATTCCTAGTGATAATATAATATTTTAAAATAAACGCGAATATCTCAAGGTTTTTATTGTCCGAGAACTATATAAATGGACCTTTTTAAACAGAATTATAATGGAGCCGGGTAAACGTGTTGATCTCCCGCATAAATGAAATGTGGTAAAATCCAGACCAACGGGCATATTGTTGAGGAATGCCTTCGAAGAAGGTATGAGTGAGGTATACAAACGGACAACACACAAATGCGCGAAGAAGAAGCAATCGATTCGCTGTGCAGTCTTAATGTCCGCCTTTAGGAACAAAATTCCTTTGACACTACCGTATTTTACTGTTATTTACTAATGTTATTTATTTCTTTATATTAATATTTGCTCCGATTGTATTTCACCAGTATTACGAAAGGAAAAAAAACGAATTCTCTGTCTATGCGTACGTATGAAACAAGTGTATTTTATTTTTTTGTAGAAAATTACGTTTGTTCAAAACTAATAATGGCCTAGAGCAGCGTTTCCCAAACTCTTGTTTGACCTGGCCCGATAATTAATACATTTCCTCTTCGTGACACACCAAAATATTTTACATTTATCGTTTTGTAAAAAAAAAAAATGCAAAATAAAACACATTTGAATGTCATACGGGTTTTTCATGAAGTCTAGTCGATAATCTCAATAATAATTATTATTTTTGTTGTAAATAATAGTTATTCGTATTGATGAGTTTATTTTTGCTAAAAAGTTCAAATTATCAAACAAAATGATAAATAACAAAATTTAATATGAGAATTTTATTAATTATGCGACCCGGTATTATATTTTCGTGGCCCGGTAGTGGGTGGCGACCCACTGTTTGGGAAACGCTGGCCTAGAGTCTTGAAATTTTTACCAAATGTGTAAATTTGTACTATATTAACGAAAACAAATTTTAAAATTTTTTTGTGTTACCTATAGCCGGTTTATTCTATAAGATTTACTGAAAAGGTTAATCGTAAATTACGCTTATTTTATACACACTATATTATTATAAATTATAATATATTAATAATCTATATTAATATAATAAAGCTGAAGGGTTTGATTGTATTCTTGTTTGAACGCGCTAATCTCTGGAACTACCGGTCGGATTTGAAAAATTCTTTTCGCATTTGATAGCCCAATTCTCGAGGAAGGTTCGTATAGGCTATTTTGACCTATGACTTGACCGACTTTTAAAAACGTATTTCATCATTAACCACGTTTGCTACCTAAAACATGAATGATATTTATAATGTATAATAGTTAATAAAAATACAATAAACATTATTATGGGGGGAGGGGGGTTGACCACTATCAACCCCCCTGGGCACGCTAATGCTTTCAAAAATACTTTTTTAAAAATTTTATTTTGTTTTGTTTTTACTATTTTATTATTTATATTTCTTTTGATTTTTATACGTACCAAAAAAAAAAAAAAACTAATAATAAAAAAAAACATTTGTCGAGTTCTCGCGTCTTTATCGGGACCACTTTTATTTTTTTTATACGAAAAAAAAAAAAAAGAAGTAATATTTAAATCGAGTCTCAAATCGTTACAAACCAGTGGCAAACGATATTCCGTGACAAAGTACTGGAGGCGAGGCGGCGGCGGCGGCCAACTTCACGGACGTCGAAGTGTAATAGTAGTGGTGGCGGCGGCGGCGGCGGTGGGTGGTGGGTCGGCGCGCGCGGTATGTCGGCGCGGCACCCACGCGGCCACGTATAATAATATAGTCAATTATTATCGAATATAATATTCCGGCGGCCGCGGCGGCGGCGGCGACAATACACAACGCTTTATACGCGCGTGCGTGCAGTGTGCACAATATAATATTATACACTCCCGGCTCTCGCGGCGGCGGCGTTGTTGTTGTTATTGTGTGTACGCGCGCACTGTTAGTAGTGCGGTGCGGGAGAACGCGGGAACGCGGCAGATGAGAAATTCAATATATATTATATTATTTATAATAACGCGTATACAATAATAATAATAATAATGTGAAATATTCAACGTTCGGTCCGAGTGATTGATTCCATTCACACTTTTCGCGTACGCGCAGCCCGCGCGTATAAATTATAAATATACACACACAGTAGGAGAGCAGAGAGCAAAATGGAAACCGTTTACGGTTCGTTCGGTCTTTAAGCGGCATTTCACGCGAGCGAGCGCGAGCGCGCGCGCGCGCGCCCTTTCGCCGCGGCCTTCGCCGCCTTAACCTCGGTGCCGGTGCCGGTGCCGAGGGACACGCGAAATACATCATGGAAAAATAATCTCTTCGCCGCGCGGACAAAACACCGCCGCGGTGTAACCATCAAACCGTGTAATGACCTCCTCATTGCGCTCGGTGCCGCGCGGGGGTCTCTTGTAATGTATAAAAACGGAGGTGGCAACAATGTGACATATTTTTTTTTCCTTTTCTTCTTCCCTCCCCCCCCCACCCAACTCCTCGGGGGGTTCTCTTCGTTCGGTCGTTGTGCAGCAGCCGCGCTCGTTTCTTGCAAAAAAAAAAATATTTTTCTCCCTATCTTTCCTTTTTTTTTTTTTTTTTGTCGTTTTGTGCGTACACACACACACACACATACGCGCGTATTGTGAGAGCGAGTATTTTTTTTTTTTTTTGTTTGCCCAATGGTTCCAGTCTGTCTGGTCGCCCCGAACGAACGATTTCGTGCGACGCATTGTCCTGCTCCTAGCGCGGTTATACAATATTTTCCTTTTTTTTTTCTCGTTATACGCGCGGGTGTGCGGCGCGACGGCGACCCCGTACCGCAGCGGCGGCACGGCAGCGTCAAGAGACCATTGTGACGGTTCGAGTAGTAGGTATATGTTATACTTATTATTGTTGTATACCACGGTCGTGGTAACGGTGGTAGAGTGTGTGGTGTATGGCGATCGACCGCGCGGGCGTTGTAATGAAATTCTCGGCATTTCGTCCGTATTTTGTACGTAAAAAACGCCGCGAGGATTCGGTGGCGCGTGAACGACTGCACTGACCGCCGCCACCGACTGCGCGTTGTATAAATAAGCGTTTTCCGAGGCTTATGTACGCGCCGGTATCCGTGCGATTCACAAATTTTTACCGGTAATCAAACACGCTGTACCGGGTTCAGACGGCGATATTTTTTCACCGGCGAATAGGACAGTTGACGGAAGAAGTTCAAAAGCGCGAAACAAGGATTTTAAAAGATATCGAGAACATAACACCAGGAAATGCAATCGTGAAAAAACTAATTTAGATATTTTTAATTTGTTTTTTTTAAGTTCAGATCCTGTTGTTTCAAGTAAGAGAAAATTGCCCAAGAAAAAATTACAATTAATAGGTACCTGTTGAAGCACTTAATTTATTAAATTCACCAGTTGTCCCGGTCTCTCTTCGATATTCTGATGATGATGATGATGATGTTGGTGGTAAGGATGAAGATGAAGATTTATGTCGATGATGGTTGTAATGATGAAGAAGAAGATGATGATGATGACTAGAATTCAGTCTTATTTTAAAATTAAAACCTTAAATAATACATTTAATTTCTTTTGTTAAAAACAGCTGTTTCTTTAAAAATAATAAAATAATATTAAAATTAATAAATATCATACGTTAATATGTAAGTAACTCCTTTTAATATGTTTGATAGACATAGGTACCGCTCAGGCCGCGCGCACGTTGGAGACCGTCGAGCGTCAGGGCGCGCATATTGCAGAGCGTTACTTTTGAGCGGTGTGCTTTATTCAATATAGAAATTTAAGAATCTAAAAGAAATACGATCTAAAAATATCCATGATAATGGAAAAACCAGATAAACAGTACATTTCATGCGCGTCGAGCGTCGAAATTCGAACACGTTTGATTTGTGACGCGCCGCGACGCTGACGCTCGACGCTCGTAGTCAATGTACGCACTCTGATTTAAATTATATGGGTTCCAGGGGCGTATTTATGGGGAGGGGGGAGCTATTGGGGCTCTAGCCCCACCCCCCCGAAATTTCAGGAACTTTCTTTACTAATTCCTGTGCCTTATAGTTTAAACGCTTATTTTTTGTTCAAGTCGTTTTTTACTCGGTTCATTCACCAACGTTGAAGTGGTCTTTCTCCTATTGGTCATTTTTTATTCGTTTATTCGTTATCGATTATTCGTTTTTATATTAACCTCCGTACGCCGTACATGACCTTTTTGAAAGTCTTGTGATTTAGTACACGTTTTTTTTTTTTTGGCGCGATTGGGCTATACACCGGTGCAAAAGGAACTGTTTTAAAAATAATATTTTATGGGCTGGTGCATTCGGGTATTAGCTTTTTATGATATATATGCGAAGTGGCGTTACGAGCGAGAACCGACCGTTTTAATACGAATCGTCACTGGATGGACAGGATTGCACGACACATTGGCAAAAAAAAAAAAAAAAGAAGCTTCCACGGTGTAGAAAAAATAAGCAAGAAGCAAAGCACCAGGGCAGGGCAAAACGTCGTTTTCATCGAAAAAACGGATACGGTTAAAGTGAGAAAACGCCATTGCGTATTAATCTGCAATAAAAGTCAGGCGTAAGTGTCCGATGAAATGTGCACTATTCGTACAAAAATAGCGAAAAAAAATAAATTATAAATAATCCGTATAAATAACTCGCCGACATTACACTTGTAACGTGGAATTAAACACTGCTCGTCGTTATATTTATATACGTTTAAACGCGTAATTATTTGTTTACGAAACCAAACGAGATAATCTGTATAATATTATGGCGAGTGGTCCAAATAAATCGCAGGTCTCCCCTACATAATCTATTATATGCCGATTATAACGGCGTTAAAACTTAAATCGATTATAAGACGTGTATTGTGTAATATCATAAGACGTCCGTAAGTATAAGCTTTATAATAATATCGTTGTTATTATTATTATTATTATTATACTGTTCAACAGCGGTGGCGTATCCTGCGGATTACGGGATTGTATAAACTTCCTACCGCCCCGTGAAATTTTTTCGACCATACATTCCGATTTGCATCGATTAATGTGCGTATATATATATATATATACATATAGGGTTGAGAACTGTATGAGTTAAACGATATTTTTGGATCCCGAGAGATTTTATAATGACGTTTATTTTATTTTTTCTGCGTATACAGATTTTTAATCCGGAAAGAATGCTCGGATGATCTGGTCGCGGGTTACATTTGGGCACCAAAAAATTGTATCTGTACAGGCGGCATTTTAATTCAAACGGTTTTTCGATTCTCTCAATATTTCTCTTACGCGTAATTCAATACAACCCGAGAAATCGGAAGAAAAAACCGTGTTTCTCTACAGTTTTTAGAAACGGCGCAAAGAATCTACCGAAATAACGGTCCTAGAGTGTTGAAATTTACACCGAGTAATACGTGATTTTGCGCAATATTCCCCATCAAATTATTGTCGTAGCGCTTGTTGTCACAAAATAATCTTTTAAACTCGAAAAAAACTAACCGAGCGCGTTTTCCGTATCTCGAATATACTTTTCCATAAAACGGTCTTCTAATTTTGGGCTATTTATAGCAATTATTAGATGTTGTTATTTAAGTTATAAAAACGATAATTTTGTTTTGTTTTAAGAGCTGAAAATCGTATACAACGTAGGTCCGACGTTATTTCAACTGCGTTCAAAAAATTTTGACGATCCCGAGTCACGTTTTTTTTTATTTCCACTTTAAATTTTCCGGCAAAACACCGCCCAAAACAGTTTTATTGAACGCGACGCGAGATTTATCATCGTTTTCAAATTTATAGTGTTTACAAAACTCTAAAGTTTATCCGAGTAATTCATTCAATCCACACGCGGCTCGCTACACCATTTAAAAAAAAATTTTTTTTAGAAATATATTTCTTAAATTTTCGGCTAACTAAATTACTTTTCCTACGTCTTACACTCAACTCGAAATATAAGCATCGGGTAAGAACAACGTTTACCGTTTCACATAGGAACCATCGGTACTCGTAAGTATACAGTGTAAAAATCGGGTATATTCGACAGACGGTAATCGGAAGCATAGGCGTGAGCAGACCTTTGTGGCAGAGTGGGCCAAGCCAATGTAAAATTAGGATCAAGGGCGTATTTGGGGAGGGGGAAAGGAAGAAAGCATTAGTTTCCCATGAGTCCTAACCATAAAATTTAAATATATGCACATAATAGGTATGTATTTTGGATGTAAGGAGAAAAAAATGATAACATATTATATAAAAACCACCGGTACCGGTTAAGGGCAAATTTTGAGGTTTTGTAAAAAAAAAAAAATTATTTTGAAAACGTGAAAACCGTCCGTTAACGACGTTTTACGCGTGAAATGCACACATGTTCAACATCGTAGATCGAGAAAATTTCGTCTTACGTTTCAATAGTTTCTTGAAAAACCAGCAATTGCTTTCCTCGATCTGTGTTAAGGATAATCGCGATGTAAATATAAAATCGTTATATGAGATGATTTGAGTTTTGAGGAAATCTAAATAAAAATACGATTCGGCTCGCTGGAAGGGCCGTGGCCCACCCGGACCGCCCCGCGCGCACGCCTACGCTCTGAAGTACGACACGTTATCACGAGTCGGAATTTGGGTTTAAAAAAAAAAATGTATTTTGTTCTTCTCAGGTAGGTAGGAAAAAAAATATTTGCACAAAAAAAAAATAAGTAAACGAAAAATCATTTTATTATTATGTTTGGCGCACAAAGGGTTAATAATAATAATAATAATAATAATAAAAAAAATACGAACGTAAATAATAATAACCGGCGGTACACGACGACGTCATTATCGCGTCGAGGAGTTCAATAACGTCTTGGCGGCGGCGGCGGCGGCGGCGGTGCCCGGTAGCAGATACAGCGCGGCTACACAAGCGCGTCCACGGCCAAACGAAATTTCTATAGAGTTTTATAAATTATTATTATATTTTAGACACACGCACGTTTACGTACGTAATATATTATAATATTTTATATAGTTTTCGTCCTCGTCGAATCTCGTTAAGAACCGGTTGGTCGTTGGTCTCCGCCGACCACGACGCTCCGGCGAAAAAAAGTAATAATCGGAATATCGAATACGCGTATATTATTACAACGTGATATTATGTATACGAAAAAAAAATTAAAAAAAAACCTGGAAACGAGTTACACCGCTCGTCTTTGTCCACAACAACACACGGTTTTGGTATACACACCTCATTATAATAATAATAATAATAATAATAATAATAATAATAATAATAATAATAATAATAATAATAATAATAATAATAATAATAATAATAATAATAATAATAATAATAATAATAATAATAATAATAATAATAATAATAATAATAATAATCAGTGGCGTAACTTTAAAATTTGGGACCCGGGAACGAAATTTTCAACGAAACAGAAAAAAATAACTTTTTTTTTCGAGTTGTCATGTGGTATTTTAAGTGCAGATTGTACTTATAATGTAGAATTCTCTTATGTACGTTCAATTGGTTTTGTGAAATCGCTGTCTAATTTTGGAAATTTGTCATTTTTTTAAATTTTTGTTCCATTGATTTTTCGCGCTTCACGACTTCCACTCATATACCAGGTTTTACTCATTTCATCGTACAACATGATTATTATAATAATTAATTGTGATCTGAACAGTTTCATAAAATCAAAATTGAATTCAAGTATGTTTTCGAATTATTGAAAAAAATTGGATAGTAAATGTTTATAATAATTGTTCGTAGTAGTACACTGTTTTATACTTCGGGCCCCCTAAGCGCACGGGCCCGGGCGCGACCGTACCGTCTGATTCCTGTTAGTTACGCCACTGATAATAATAATTATAATAATCAAAATAATAATAATAATAATAATAATAATAATAATAATAATAATAATAATAATAATAATAATAATAATAATAATAATAATAATAATAATAATAATAATAATAATAATAATAATAATAATAATAATAATAATAATAATAATAATAATAATAATAATAATAATAATAATAATAATAATAATAATAATAATAATAATAATAATAATAATAATAATACGAGAGCGTGACAGTAAGGCGTATAACATTTGCCTCGTCGGCCGACGCGATGATAAAAAAAAAAATTTGCATATACACGTGCTCGTGTAATAAATTGTGTAATTTACGACGATGATTATCTAATAAAAGAAAATTGTGAGACGACCGGCCAAATTGCCGAATACCTAATTTGATTTTTTTTTTTTTTTTTTTGACGGTCGCATGACCGAACAAAATGTTTTCGATAATATTGTGTAGAGCAGAGGTTCCCAAATCGTTTACAATACGTGCGACCCACTTGGTGACAATTTTCAAATTTTGGTGATCCATCTAAATCGGTTTTTCGTATGAACAATTAGAATGTTAACGATATATTTTGATAAATATATTAATAACGTATTTGGTAAACAAATGATTAAAAATCAAAAATTTCACATAAATCAGAAATATTACAATAGTTTATGTATTTTATCAAATCTAAATCTAACGGTTTTTTTTTTTTTTAAAATATGGGCGATTATTTGTGTAAATTACTATATAGAATTTTTTGTTTTGTAAATTTCTATAATACGAATAGACATAAATTTCAGAGGAAGAGGCGGCAAGGAATATAAAATTTGAAATGACGATCACTGACCATCACCGTCATTGTCCATCTACTCTCGTATGTTTTGTTGTCTCCGTCCATTCGAAATAGTTATTTTTTTGTATAAATAAATATGTTTGACTTTCTCGAATGCCAGCATACGTGCGTCTAGTAACGTCTTATTATTGTTCGTTACAAAAGAAAAAAACCTTTAAAAGCTCAAAAATACAACTGTATTTTTCGATAAAAAAAAAACCTATTCAAAAGATAAAAACTGGACAAAAAGCTTTTCGTTTGAAGTTTCTCGGGGGTCACCACAATCCATTGATATACGATTTGTTATCGGAACCGTAATGCAAGAAACTATAATTGCGTTTTTTTTTTTTTTATAGTTATTAGCCGGTAGCTATTACAACTCAACAATTAAATTCTAAAATATAACGGAAAATAGTTACTTAATACAAATAGGTACTCAATATTATAGTTTTATATACGAGTATATGACGTTACAACAAAAAGTAACAAAATAATCAAAAAAAAAAAATTATCAAATACATATATAACTGGCAAGACCAAAGTTTTTCAGATGCGCAAGCTTGCAGAGGTTATAAAATTGATGACAGCTTTAATGATGATTGGGTGTTTGGAAGGTATAGAAGACCTAACTCGGAAAAGGTAACGTTAAGGGTTGCACATGAATTGGACAGTTGTAGTCTGTTCGCGGTCGAAAAAGGACAGCTATAATTGCGTTAAACCGTTAAAATATTATCGTCAAGGAAAACCGCATCACACCGAGTTGCGTGCAACTGTTTTTATTTTTAATTTCCCAAATATCGATCACGCGGAATTTGTCATTCCGGTTCAGTCGTTTCAGTTTCGTTAACACTTTCGCGCGGTCACGACGGCGGTTACTGCTTAGCAAAATACTATAATATTTATCGTTTAATTTCTTGTTTTTGGAATTTTTCGTCACCGCTCAAATAAAGTAAGTTCGTAGTTTTTTTTGCTAAACTAATTAATAGTAAAGAAAAAAAAAAACACATACTCGGCGTGTTTTATCATTAAAAAATGATTAAAAAAATAAAAGATCTCATGTATTTTTCGTAAACTATATCTGTCGAAGAATTTCCGCTCTTTTCGACGATATTTCGAAAACCGATCGTATTCAATCGTTCTACATAGCAGGGGTCGGTAATTAGTTTCTATGGAGGTCCGGATGATTTGAAAAAAAAAAAATGTTCGGGGGCCAGAAAAAACTTAAATGTTAGTTAATAATAGAATTTTTTATATACGTTATAAAATATCCATTATTCTATTACGCACGAAAACCAGCGTTAAAGAGAAATGTTTCTTCGGCGGTCCAGTTATTTCCCCTCCGCGAACAACCGTTTTGTGACCTCGGGTACGTACATAACTTTACGGATCCGCACGCGAGGCAACTGAAATGAGATTAGTTCGCAATCAGTTTGAAATTGGTTGCGTGCGATCGTTTTCCCGTGGTCGCAGTTGCGTTGCGATTCAGTTGCACCGAATCGCGTCCTTTGTCGACACTTTATTTATTTATTTATCGAAACGAGTGACCAGGAAATAAATAAAACATTATTGTCGGAGAGGCGGAGAAGCGCCATGCTTGAAAGGGGTCGACCGTCCTTGCCGATTCCACGTACGATCCTTTTGACATCCTGTAGAAAGCTATAGACTTTCTATCTGTCGTATACATTTCTTTTGCTGCTACGAACAGCCTAGATCTTAAATTTTCACTAAGGTACGGATGAACCCAATGCTCCCTCCGTGTACCCCGCGTGGCCTTCGCTATATTGACAATAATCGGTGATGTTTTCTTCCTCGTCCGTGTCTGAATTCGACATCGCAAAAAATAAATCAAAAACCGAAAAAATACCGCAAAACCTGCAGCAACTGGCGTGCTCGAACAGATGACACCAACCGATTTACAATCAGTTTTGTCCCGTGTCGCGACAGAAGTCTCGTTTCGGTTGTAAACTAGTTGCGCGGTCAACTGATTCGCAACTTTAGACGCAGAACAGTTGCACCGTGTGCGCTGGACGCGAAACTATAGTGTTTTCGAAACAAATCGAAAATTGTCTGCGTTACACGGTTCTGAGATTGAGATCGCCTAGAGCGCGACAAGTTCGTCCGCGAGCGTTTTACTCATTGATAATACATAATGGATAGGCCATTTGTACACAATATGTGTATCGGGCAGCGTTCCTGAATAAAGAAGAGAGATAGCAATATTAAAATCATAGACGTATATACATAGCCGCGAACGACCAGTGTATCACATGCAATGCACTGGAGCCAAGATATGCGCGAAAGAGACCATAGAATTGTTAATTATAATTAATAGGTCTACGAGAGAGACAGCCTTAGAAGAGGTTTTTTTCATGGATGATAAAACAAAATTGTTGAAGCAAGATATCCGGATCCGCAGCGAACGGTGATACGCATGATTATTTATTCATCCATGAAAAAAACCTCAAATGGCTCGTTCTCTCTCGCACACATCTTTGCTCCGTACTTCTTTCTCTAATCGCGGTCTATATATTATATGTCTATGATATTGTAATCACATCTTCTGTCCTACTCAGCAAGAAATTATTTTTTGTTCCATGAAATAATAATTGAAAAATAGTACATTCCGTTATCTATACGTATCGGTTATCCGGATATTTGCTGAGCGAGACAGAAGCACGGTTAAACACAGACAGGTTGAACAACGAGCCCTAGTAAAGTGATTAGCAAACGTTCTTTTTATCAAATTCTAACATTAGCGCTCCTGCAGACGGAGAATGTTTCAAATAATACGTCGTAAATATTTTATTAATATTATGATTGTTCGTAACTAAAAAAAAAAAATTCAAAAATAATATAATTATAAATAATTTTTAAAAATAACAATTTATTTGTCAAATAACTTATTTTGCCGTCAAAATGTCATAATCTCTATTTGTACGGTACAATCACAGATTAGTCGGATGTTCTCATCTAATCCGTGGTATAATAACGAATAATGTAATGTGTCAAAGAAGGTTTATTAATCACATTGAGCGGCGGAGAAGTATGGCACTTTGTTCAACCCGTCTGTCTTTAATCGTGGACCGAAGATTCGGGAACGCCTGACAACGAATTATGGCCTGTCCATTATTATATCTATGGTTCTACCGGAAAATTCGCGAGCGGAAAAACAAATCACCGAAAGTTTCCTCCACGTCCGCAGCATCGCACAGTGTCTATAAACGGGGAGCGTACAATAGAGCTCAAAGAATCCACACTCGTTACGCGCGGCGGTCGTGTTTTCGGAGACGCGTATTTATAGTGGAAATATATTTAAAAAAAAAAAAAATCGTTTTTTTTTTCTCTCTTTTCTAACGTGTTTTTTAGTGCGTATATATTATTATATACGTATAAATCCCGGTTTCTTTAACACCACGTATAGTATGTGGTAAACGCGTAAACGTCAAATCGTGTTCGGGTAATATATTATAACGTTTAAGTAATATCGTACGGTTCTCTTATTATTATTATTATTTCTTTTTTTTCCACTCTTTTTCTCGACACACGTCGTCCGCGTCACGTCGTGTCACCTCGTCCAACGCTGCACGAGTCCCCGCCATCCTCCCCCCCCACCCACCACCATCATCCACACGGCCACCGCATTCCCCATCGGGGACGCCGCCGCCGCCGCCGCTGCCACAGCCGTCGCTTGTCACTCTCTGAAAACCCGTCGTCGTCGTCGTCGTTATTAAGAAGAAGAAAAAAAATCGAATTTCTCGGAAATCCGCACACACACACACACACACACACACAC
Source organism: Slavum lentiscoides (assembly GCA_032441835.1). NCBI lineage: Eukaryota > Metazoa > Arthropoda > Insecta > Hemiptera > Aphididae > Slavum > Slavum lentiscoides. The sequence goes on along the minus strand of CM063720.1, from coordinate 9,009,850 downwards.
ACACACACACACACAAAACGTACAAATAAAACGAGCACCGCGCGCGGGTCGTCGTCGTCGTCACCACGTCGGCGGCCGGTCTCATTCAACTGCGACAGAAGCCGCCGCCGCCGCCGTGTCACAATACACGAATTCGTGCGTTCGTATACGCGTTCACGCTGTAACAATATAATATTATTATAATATTTTATTATAATAATAATATTCGAAAAACGAATTACAGCCTAGCGGGTACGAACGAATTTTTATTTTATTTTTCCCTACCCCCTTTTTTTCCCGTTCCGAAAACCAATATAAACACGCCAACGTATAATTATATATATATATATTTGTGCAGCGTGTGTGTGGCCTTCGCCACCGCGGACGCTGCAGACAATTTTTAATACGTTTTTTTTTTTTTTTTTATTCACGAGGCTATAAATTACTTTTTTTTTTCGACGACGACGAGTAACATTTATTTTGTAAATCGGTAGTCGTTATATATATGGTCGAATCGTTTACCTTTAAACGAATCGAATCGCATTCGGGGGGGAAATACAATCGCTTTTAAATTTGTTATAAAAGTCTTAAGCTACGTTTTCCTAGCAGCGACGCGATACGCTCTGTCACGTCGGCGTCAGCGTAAAACGTGTTACGCGGGCGTAGAAGCGTTTTCCCCTATAAAAACCCAATTGTGGCAGCGCGTTAAACTATTCAGTCGACTACTGAAAATGTGACACGAGGGTATAGTGTACGGTACACTTATTAACGTAAAGACATATATATATATATATAAAATTTCGGGGGGGGGCACGTGCCCCTAGTGCCCCCCCCCCTCCTGGCTACGGCACTGCTGCAATAGAGTTAACAAGAGAAAGAAGAAAAAAAATATATGTATTTATTAATTTTAATGGAGGTAAACACGACTCAACAAAACAAAACAATATTACCGCATTTGAGTCTTGAAATTTTCAAAAAAAAAAAAGGAACTTTTTAATATAATATACTACTGTACAAAAAAAAGGTCAATAAAAGTTTTTTTTCAAAATTTGAGCTATTTATAGCATTTATAAATTCTGAGGTATTTGTTTCATAAAATCTGGGTTGATTTTTGGTTTTAATATTCCAGAAATGTAATACGATATTTTTTTTTTTTTTAGTTTTGAATTCGTGAAAAACGTAAATAAACACTAGGTTAAATTATACACAGGATTTTTATTATTATTATTTATGTACACGAGTAATTAATTGAAAATTAAGAAAAAACAAATTTTTTTTCCGTAACGTTATGGATACGGGTTTTGAATTGTCATTTGTACGGTTGAAAATTAAATTTACGCGACGTCGATTAGTCTTGGGGAAATTTTTTATTCGCTATGTGCAAATAAATTAACTTTGGTTTTTCCAGTGAATAAACACTGCAGTGTATTATACATTGACCAAAATTGACGGAGACCGGGGAGTTAATGATGGTTCATTAGCAACTTTGAGAAGAATCATATTGAAATTCGAATTGAAAATTATTGACATTTTTGTCGTATAAATATTACTCACTTTGTGTGTGTGGCCAGAAATAAGGAAATTATACGATGAATAGTTTGCAAGGCAGAAGGATTTTGTAGGGTGACCAAAAACGATTTGCAGAGATATGCGAGTAATTTTTATTTTGACCATTGCAGGTGTCCGAATATAATATTACACGTTCAGTATACACGTATATTGTCCGGTAAATTGATTAAATCGTGTTTGTAAAGACCATTGCTCTTCTGCCTGCTCGAGCTTCACGTGCCCGTAGAAACGAGTGGCCTTTTATGAAAAGCCAATTAACTTGTGTAATACCAGGTGTTGGTGGAAAGCACTGTTGCAAATCAAAAGTCATACACGGTTTTAACGTATAACGCTTGTTGTACAACGTTATAACAAAGTAATGATCTTCGCGGAGAAAGTGATGTACCTACGCTGTTTGTGTGAACAAAACCCATTTAGCGCGAAATAAATGGGTGAGAAAAAATGCGACAAAACTCATTTTACACATTGATTTTGTACAATGAATAATACGAGTATAATAATAATATAATATAGTTGATCGACATTTTTATACTATTTTCGACATTGGATAGAGATTTTTTTCTTTTTTTTGTACGCGATCACAACGATAACTCATTTTTCACGCGCATCCACCAAGTGATATAAGACTCATTAGAGTACAGTTTTTTTAGTTAATCAAACACATATTTGACATTTTCGAAAATGATTACACCGCGTGTCGGAAAATCTTAACGAATTCGTTCTTGCTTTCCAAAACAAAAAAAAAACCAATACGCATATTACATAGGTTTACGATTTTCCAAAAAAAAGACACTAAGGGTTAATAGTCTATTAAAGTAAAAAAAAAAAAAAGTATTTATTGTGTAATAACGTCCGCAACATTTTCCAAATGCGATTAAAATTTTCACCGAATTTCGTATGAATTAAATTTTTTCATTGAAAGAAATTCAAACGAGGGAACGGTATATATTATAATAAACCAAGTCACAGGTGTAAAATAAAATAGTAGCGTTTATTATCTAATAGCCGCGCGTATGATATCGATTAAAATTCAGTCACATACGGCTTCTTTTTAAATTCCTTCCAACACGTTAGTTTGCCGTGTTCGGTAAGTATAATATTTTGATCCCGCGACGATTTCCCTATTTTATTTCTTTGGTTTTTTTTTTTTTTTTTACAAAAAAATTATTAAGACGACGTCACACAGACAAACGAAACAGCGCAACGCCCGAGAAAAGGCGTACCGCGAAAATAAAGAAATTGTTCGAAAATTGAAATGTTTACGGTATAAAACAGTTTCACGAGGAAAAGAACTCTGAAGACCATTGTATTTTACATAAGACACACCAAATTTTTAGAAAAAATTAATTCTTACAAGAAGTTATGAGACTTTAAAAAAAAATTGGTAAAAATTGTATTTTTTTTTTGAAAAGCTTATAAAGATATTTTGAAAAATGGCCATGTTACTGGAATTTATTTTGTGTATAAAATTCTGACTGTAGTCGTCAGATTTCTTTTTCGCGTGGAACAATTATTTTGATGAAAATCGTAGGAGTGTCTTCTTAATGAATACACCGACACGCAGAACGAAAATGGTTTTATTTTTTTGTAAATTATAAAAAAAAATTGAAAAGGATAGTATGATTTTGACCGAAATCAGTGGCACACACTGGCTGTCATACATATAGAGATTAGATGTGGTAGTGCAGTACCTACTCTATATGCCGCCACGTTTTACATTTGTTGCTACAGTTCTGAATATCCGTGTTTGTATTGCAGATTAGACATTTATTTCTATTATTTTTAACAATTCATCGCGGAAGGTTGTCTGTTCTCATGTTTTGATCGAAAATCCGTCCAAAAAAAAAATAAAACCGTATGGGGATAAGACACCCTCCTCCCCTTGCTTTTACAAATTAATTTTGATTTGTCAGAGAATACACCATATCATATATATATATATATATCGTGCATACACGTTGACACAGTTTGGGGGTGTTTTATGTCATTAGCACCCCTAAAAAAAGAGGAAATTTGAGTGGGAAATTTGATATTTTATTGTATAATAATTGATACAAGAATGTAAATACTCGTTAATATAAAATATATATATAGTATTTGTTAGTTGATAAAAAAATATTACTTATTTCATTTTTGATTCGTTTCAAACGTCGATGATAATTGTTTAAATATATTTTTTTTATTTCATTTATAAAACCAACGCGATAAAGAAACGATAGTTTTTAAGGATTATTATTTTTCTTTTGTATAAAGTCTACTTGGTCTTATAACGGTGTTTTCTCACACCAATTATTTGTAAAATTTATCTATCCAAAACGATTTGGCGTGTAATTTGATCGTATTTTTTTCTCTACTAACCGAAACTAATACTGCACACTTTGGAAATATATAAAATTAGTTTTCATTCTCGTCATTGCTATACACTGGTAAAATGTTATAAAATATTTTATTATTTAACGTAGTTCACACGGGTTCACTTATACATACGCGGTGTACTGCAAATTATTTAATATATTTTATATATGCGTACTAAACACAAAGTACTTAACAAAGTATAAAATCTGATTTAAAAAATAACGGGTAAAAAAAAAAGGTCCACTTTAAAATCAAAACATTTTAGATATGTCGCAGTAATTTTTCGAAATTTTTTTTTTTAATTTCCCCTTAGGGCTATCTACAGTTCTCTCTCAATAATTACTGTTTCGTCATTATATGACAGCAATGAAAAGTATTAAAATTAATCGTTTATAGCAGATGACGCATATTATATTGTGTATTATTATTATTATTTTATATATCGATGATTATAATTTAAATATTATAAATTTTATAAATTTCTTCTTCCCCGTCAACGGACGGTATCTCCATCGCCAATTTCTCTGTAATTCAGTGGCATAGACAGGAGGGAGCTGATGAGGCTGCAGTCCCTCCCCCCCAAATCAATAAATAATCAGTTTTTTGTATAGGTACCGGTCTATACAAATTACTTATATTAACATATTAATTAATCGATTATCAGCCTCTGCCCCTTCTTCCCCCTCCAAATAAAAATCCGGGCTACGTCACAGCTGTAATCACGTATGCTTATTGTACTGATATCAAGTGTACGGATTGTATTATTTTTCTATTAAATAAAAAAAAAAAAAATTTTAAAAACGGCCATGTTGCAGAAAATAATTCGAAGACATCATTTTTTTTTTTTTGCTCTCTTTCGAAAATAACAATTACAACGTTTAACCGCGGCGTATACCTATATACTGGCTACTGCACTGCAGTGGCGGCTACGCGTGTTGCAATAATTACGAATTCCCATGGAACGTATTCTTCCCTATACACGCACGTCTCGTATATTGCGTAAATATAAAAAAAAATTTCGTCGGGGCGTGTGGGGGCGCGGTTGATGATTTTTTTTTGTACTGATTTTTTTTATTATAACGTAATTTTTCGAATGATTGCACGGCGGCAATTTTCGCGAACACAAAAAAAAAAAGAAACGCTCTGATATATTACACAATGCGATGAATGTAATATATCGATCGATCGATCGATCCGTTGTTGAAACAGTCCATAACGTAATAATGCGAGCGGCGCGCCGCCCTACACACGGCCGGATCGATATTGTTTGATTTTCCGCCGTTGTTTGCCGTTACTGCGCCGGCAGTCGAGTGTTTTATATTATTTTTGGCCTTTTGTCGAGAGTTTTTTTTACCGTCAGACCATTGACTGTATTATTATTATTATTATACGTGTGTACTGTAGTAGATTGCAATGTATCGAATTAAAATCGCGTAAAAGGTCGATAAAAAACGAAAAAAATTTCAATGCGGCCAGGTTTTTTATTATTATTATTATTATTAAGTCGAACGGTCGCGATATTGTCCGTGTTCGTTCCGCACAATCGACCGCGAGGACGATTATATTGTATCGAACAAATAACGCGTCCAGGTACGCGTCCTATACGCGCGATAATAATGAGTTCTTCGTATATAGGCACCTACGTACTTAACGTGTATATACGAGTACAGATGATGAGAGAATCTAATGATCCGAGAAGCGAATCGATTCTGGCCGTATAATAGGTCTTAGATAATATATTTGCAAATATCCGTCCTTGAAAAACGTATTTTTTTTTTCACATATTTTTTTGTCTGACGCCGTTTGAAATTTCTTTTTTCAATACGTTTCTATAGGAATTGTGTACAATAATCCGCTGGTGAACTATTGCGGAATCGTTAGAACTGCAGAAATGACCGATTAAAAAAAATTTTTTTTAGGAGACGCAAAAAAACTAAATAACGCGTAAAATATACGCGATTTTGAAAATATCTCGATACATATTTACCAATAAAAGTCGAGTGAATAATTTCAAGTCGAGGACGCGCTTCTCCTGCAGCCTGCGGCAAATATTGTAAATGTACTTATGTCTTTTTTTATATAAAATAAAAATGTGAAAAAAAAACCGTGTCAAATTAATATTTATTCGTGATTTAATGACAAAGACTGTTCGTCTTATGTCTTTTAAAAATGATAATTACGATAGAGACATTGTAAAACACTTATAGAACTCTAACGTAACAATTGAAACATTTAATTTTTCAATAATCGAAACACAGATTAACAGTTTATTGTTGAATGGGAGTGATCATATCGTATGTTAGCTCTTTGCAGTAAACAGTGCGTTTACCGCGTTGTTTGAATCATCGGATTCATTTATTTATTCCTGCTTATAAATGACGTATTTATAAGTGTTTAGTACGCAAAGACGATAAAATCAAAACGGACTCGTTCCCTTTTAGCTGTTGGCATATTCATATGTATATAGATTTAATATAAAAATAAACGCACTGTGTATAACAGTATAGTTACGATAACTAGTCGATACATTTAACGATAGAAAAAAAAGCGTACGTATTAAATTTTACATAAAACAAAAAAAGTACAATTACATAAAAAGTTACTTGGAATATATATATTTTTTTTTAATCTCTAAACTTATTAGGTAAAATTTACGTTATTATTAATTTGTAAAACAAAAAAAAAAAATTATAAAAAGGACGTTATATATTTTCAAACACACATGAAACTTTTTGCGGTCAAACTTCTGTTGGCACGTGAAAAATCCTCGATCATTATATATTATGTAAACGCGCCCTGCAGTGATCGCGGAATTGACAAAAATATCTTCTTCTGGGACACCGTTGAGTTCGCAATAATAATCTTTTCTGCTCGTACAATGTCCCTTTGATATGCCGTGATTATAATTCGTAAAAAATTTAAAAATATATACTTATAACAATAAATAAATATTGTTAAATCCTTAATTACTGCAACGAAATTATATATATAAAAAAAAAAAATCCGTCTGTTTTTTTTTTTGTTATTCTAATACGATTGTAACTATAAATAATACTATTAATACTAAATGTGTAATACTAAAAATTAACTATATATATATATATATATTATAGATTTTCGATCACATTTTCACCGGTCATCGATTCGTCGTACGGATCCCTGAAGAGCAGGTGGACGAGACGTGTATATATATATAGTTTCGTCCGTCCGCTACAGCAGGCTTGACGTTTTAAGCATTCTTTCGTTCCGTTCAATCAAAACGGTTGTACATAACTAGTAAAATTTTGTAATCCGTACAAAGTACCTCGCTCGGACTGCAGTGCATTCCGAATTAAGCAAACACCGAACACCGAATTCCAAACACTATATTTTTTTAAAAGTATTTTTTTTTTTTATATTCCAGCCAATAATATATTTTACCGTATATATTATAGTTTACACGCGTTGGTACTGTGAACACAAAGATACCGCCGCCTAATGTCTAGACTATATATATATATATATATATAGACGGGACGATATTGTCTAATAACTAATAATAGCAATTTTAAAATTAAGCTCGTTGCAATTTCTTTTATACATTTTATAGCTGCTGCGCAGACGAAGATTATTTGTCGAAATCGCGGTAGTAAAATATAAACGTAAATTATTGACCGTATTTTTTTATTTTTTTTTGATTTTTGTAATACTCGTTCTTGTTTTTGTTTTCGTCGTTTTTATTACACAAAATTGACGTTCATAAAATATGAACTGTAATAACTGCTATAGTCGTGTTACTTTCGTTTTTGCGTTACCGTATATTTAATATATAATATATATTTTATACGACTGTTTTTGTGTCATTGCCAACGTATTTTTAATGATTAACGGTTATATATATATATATAGATAGATAAATAACGATCAGTTTGTAATTATAAAATTGCGATTTCATATTATCTCGTAGGAATGTAATTTTTTATTATTATTAATAAATGAAAACAAAATAGTATTTTAGTAAAAAAAAAAAAAAATCGCCTTATACAGTTTTACTTAAAAATGTGTTTAATTTATTCTCCGGAATCTTACGGAAAATTGTTCGGGTTTTGTAAATATAATGTGTACTTGTATGAATTCGTATAATATAATATATTTGTACGCTGCGAGGACGTATTTTTTTTTTTTTTTTTTGAAGTTAAGCAGATCGAGTGTATGTTTTGGGGGAGAAAAAGAGATTTTTTTTTTTAATTACACGGATTTATTAATATTTATAACGCGTATTGAAAAGTCAACTGCTGCAGTCCTGCGGCGAACGTATAATATAATAATATATTTGTGGCGTCGAGAGCACTGTACCATATATATTTATACGCGCTCTCTCGACTTATTCACTATTATAAGTATATCGTAGCGGGGAGTCTGCATTTATTAACACTCATTTTATACACACACACACACACACACACACACACACACACACACATATATATAAATTTATTATTATATTTATTGCCACGAGGCGCGGCGATGAAATCGAAAACCGCGATTATTTCGCCGTTAATCTTTGTTGCATCAAATTGTATAATATTACCGCGCGCAAAACGATATTGTTATTATACACAGTTGGTATACGAGCTTAAAACCAGATAGTTTGTATTAAAGTAATTTTTTTTTTTTAGGCACTGTAAAAACTATAAATAAATATTAATCGGTTTAAATTGAAAATTCGATTAAAATTTCCAAAACTTTTTTTTTTATCGAAAAGTTCACGTGTCGAATAGTTTCGATCGTTTTCGAAATGTGTTATTATTTGTTAACTAATCGTTGTCCGCGCGTAACGCTTTATACGAATGCATTCTCGATAAATGTACGCAAACGTGACGAAAAGCCCGTCAAACGTGTATATAAGGAATAGTAAATATACCAGCAAAATGAAATATACCAAAAAAAAAAACAATATCTATACGCATCTGAAGACACACAGTGCTAGCTGTGCAAGCTCCGTTTATCGGGGCCTAATTTTGTTGTTTAATAAATTAATGTTATTAACAGTGGAAAATGGTTGGCACCCTTCCCCTCCCCTCACTCTGGACCGTTATATTTATTTATAAATCATCGAAAGTTTTTTTTTATGTTGAATTATTTCTAAATTCTAATCCAAGACTAAATCTTAAAAATACGACAAATTACCGAATTCTCAACATTTTAAAAACAACTACGTAATTAGGAATTTATTAAAAATATTACATCCTATAGCCATATAGGAAAGTTCCTGAAATTTTGGGGGGCTGGAGCCCCATCAGCCCCCCACGAATACGCCTCTGTAATGACCCATCCAAATATTTATTATCTATTAAATATAGCGCGTATGAATGCGTTACGTTTGACGAACTCCTTAGTCTTTCTCTCAATAACGCGGTCCGGTATTCGGTAAAAAAAAAAACATATAATAACGCCAGGAGCGAAAAATAAAATTACAAAAAAAAATCGTCCGAAAACGTACAACGACTACGGAACAGACGCGGGGGCGAAGGAAAAAAAAAAGAACGCGCTCGACGAGCGAATAACTTTTTATACGAGACGAGGAGAGAGAAAAAAATAAAAATAAAGCGCGACCGAAATGTTTGGCGCGCGTGGGCGTCTCATTCGCGCTCGCGCGGGCGTCGATATTTATTACTGCAGTATACACTGCAATCGTTTGTTTTATTATACGAAATTATTATTATAATTTTTTTTGTGTTAAGAAATGAAAATATTATTAAAATAAATAATTTTAGCGTTTTTAATGTTATTGGTTAGGGCGAGAAAGAGAAAAAGACGGTATACTTACGACGCGGCTATACCGCCGCGAGTATAACGAGGGGGTTTTTTTTAGTTTCTTTTGCGCGGGCGCGCCACCAATGTTTTTTTTTCCCGTCCGTCTTTGCAGCTGGTGCGTTCACCGCTCGGTGCGTTCTCGCCGTTTTTTTTTTTATATATACAGAGAAATCCAGCGCTAACTGTATACTATCTTTAGGCGTTATAATATTAGGAATTCATATAAAATGGCATTATTATACAGGAACCTAATACTAGACCGCGAGAAGTGCACGATTCAGTGGCGTAACTATATAAATTCGGGGTTCCGAGCAGGGCGTCGTTTTTTTTCGAGCGTACGGAGTTTCAATATCAGACGATTTTTGAACTGTCACCAGACCGCGGTATATGAAAATATTTTGTGCCGGTTTCACACCAACATTTGTTAACGATTTAACATTTTGTTAATTGTGTACTTAACAACATTATAGTTAGTGAAAATCAGGTTTCACCGAGATCTGTTAACCATTTTAAAACGCCATAGATGATCCACTATGTGGTAGTTTAGGTTATAATCGGCTATTTTTAATATTATATTATCACTTATCAGTCATCGTATTTCGTGATAACCAATGAGAACGTCAGAATCAAGATAACCGTTTTGGTATCCCAACTAACGTTTTGTTAATTAACAAATTGAATTTAACAATAATAATGTAACGGTGAAACTTGAATCAGACGTTAAATTTAAACAAATTGTTAACTAACACGGTGTTAGAGTGTATTTAACAATAGTTGGTGAAACTGGCCCTTTATATATTTTAAACTCTTGCACGAGCATAAAGCTCTAAAAAAAATTAATTATATTTTATAATTAAGCTGATACAGGGAATTTTCTAGTTTAGCAAATTTATACTTTTATACAGCTTTTTCGAGATCGATAACTTCTTCTTTTTCAACATCGATTACCGTTACCGAAGCATCGGGCTGTATCAAAATTTGGCCTCTCAATAATTTATTATACAAAATTTATGTTATACATTCGCGTATCACGTTAATAAAAATAAGTACTATTTTAATAGTGTTTTATTAATTTAATTTTATTTTTTTAATTTACTCCCTGTAACAGTATGACGTGAATTTCAAAACAAAATTCAACATTTTTATACGAATTGTATTTATGAGGACTGATTATTAGTATCTATAAAAACCGTTATACTATTATTTTCAGACTTGGAAATTTAAAAAAATTTTTTTTTTTTTTATATATATTTTCAGACTTAGTTACAGTAATTTTCAGACTATATTATAAATCCCTGCAGCTGCGCGGGACGAAAGACGCTCGAATTTATGGAAAAAAAAATGTTAAAAAATGTACTTTTAATATTTGTAAATTTATTTCGAATACCGCTGTAGAAAATAAAAAAAATATCTATTATTTCGCGTGAATTTTAAATATCTTTATACATAAATTTCGACTGTCCGTGTGTATGTCACCTGGACTCCTCCTAAACGGCCGGACCGATTTTGATGAAATTTTTTGTGTGCGTTCGAGTGCGTTCCTTAGCTGTATGATTGAGATTCACAATTTCACCCGATATAGGTCCAGCGAGGGTATATATAGTAGCTGACACGGGAAATTTTGAATTTCTAGGCGTAGTTAAACAGTTACCGTATGGTGACCATTTAAATTGTTATATTGAGCTTAAAACATAATATATATATGTATAATTTTAATGAGTTGTTGTGCGTATACCATAGTTATATTTTTTCAATCGGTTGTCGTGGCGATCGTGACTCACAAACGAAAAACGATTGGGCGATTTACACGTTTGAAGCGCGAAAAAAGAAGAGCTTCAAATACGCCAGTTTTTCATTTTTTGTCCGAGTAGAGGAGGGAATATATTGTATTTAAATGTGACGGTTTCACGGCGAGGCATTTCAATAGTTTTATAAATTTTTTTCCCTCGAATATTAAAAAAAAAATTTTTTTTAAACTGCGCACGGGCCGATGCCGGGTTTCTGGTTTCCGGTTTCCGGTTGCTGGCGTAACTGGTTACGCCAGCACCCGGTTTAAAAAACGGTTTTTAGGGCAAAGACTAAGTTACGGATTCTAAATTTGTGGTTACGAATGGTTACGAATTGATTACTACTTCTTTGAGAAATATTTGGACTTTGGGGTGCCAGGGTAACGCACCTGCAAAGCCGGGCAATATTAGTTTATTGTTTTGATCGTTAACTCGAACACCGGAATAGAAGTGTAAATAAAACCAGATTATATAGTTGTGAATTAAAATTTAAATCGCGTTTCCAATAGTTTTCGCAAAACGATAGAAAAAAATGTATTGGAATTTGGACGGGACAACGTCTGTCGGGACAGCTAGTAAATATATGAAAAGAAAAAAATTTCTGTAAAACCGAATTTTCGTCCTGCTGACTACAAACGACCGACCGATAAAACAATGGTTATACGCGTAACGGCGGCGAAGGAGACCGTCCGTCCCGTCCGTCCGTCCGTCGCGCGACCGACGGCCGCGCGCATAGTAATGTATAGTCGAGGAAGTAATCGATAACGCGCCGGCGACCGGGGCGGGCGTGGCTGGGCCTAATCGACGGGCGGGTCTCCGTTGACGGTCGATCCGGTCCGGAACCGCCTCCTTTTCCGCGTCCCGCTACGCGCGGACGTTTTTCGTCCTGCAGTATATACGTATAATATTATTTCTCTGCAGTTCTCTTATACGAATTTTATTTCACTTTTTCCCTTTCTTTTACCATTTTCCCCATCGCCCTTCGTATAATATGAAGCGAATATATGTATACCTCTGTTCGTTCGTTTCGCGAAAGTTATACTGAACGCGCTACGCGCGCGTAGAAGGGACGACGAGAAAACAAAGTTTTGCACCCCTCACATAGCGTGTTGCAGGTCGGAGAAGTTTGCTGCTGCTGCTGTTGTGTACGGGGTTTCTGAACGAATTTCATCACTGTTTTTCGCTACGGGTCGAAAACTTTGTAGCTATGCTGCAAACGCAAACGTCCAGAATATGTATCCCAGTGGTTCAAAACCTGTTTCGAATGACGGAACCGTAGACATATTATATATATATATAGACCGCGATTAGAGAAAGAATAGTATACGGAGCAAAGATACGTGCGAGAGAGAAAGAGCCATTTGAGGTTTTTTCATGGATGAATAAATAATAATCACGCGTATCACCATTCGCTGCGGATCCGCGGATATATATCTTGTTGCCACAATTTTGTTTTATCATCCATGAAAAAACCTCTTCCAAGTCTGTCTCTATCATAGACCTATTACATGTGATGATACGCACTGATCGTTCGCGCGGTCTACATATTATGTGTCTATATTAGCGACGGAACACTTGACATTTTATAAGATTTTATATATGTACGTTTTTAAAATTGTACAATGTATTCATTAAACAATATATTCAACAATGCACCAACGCGAAAATAAACCAACAAGACCTCTAAAATGATCCTATATACAGTAATAATAATGCACGCGCGTCTTGTATACGCTGTTGTGTTTTAGAAGTGGATAAAAGTCTAAATGCCTGCAATAGTGTTAAGACACCAAAAATTTAGTTTATACTTTATGGATTTTTTTCCAATGATTTTAACATTTTGACGGAACACTTATTCTAAGTCCGCGAAACACCGGTTAAGAACCACTGGTGCACACTGTAGGTTCCCAAAGTGGTCTATATCGACCCCAGGGGTCGATTCAGACCCGCGAGGGATCCGTGTCAGCGAGAAATTATATTAGGGGTGCGTGGCAGGGGTTCACGCGACATTTAATAAGTCAAAAATAAGTAGTGCATCGCAATTTTTACGAAAAATGCCCGTGTAAAAATATATAGACTCTTTGAAACGATAATAAATTCGTTTTCAAAGATATTTGTTTTTTTTTTTTTTTGGAAATTTATTTTATTAGATTTCGATGTCATTTTCCGTCGGCTTAATGATCGGAAAAAATTTAATAAATAAATAAAATTGAATATAGGCGCGAATAAAAAAAATATTTACACGTTTTTTTATTTTAAAATTTTCACTCTTCGCAATAAACCCTATATATGCAAGTGAATAGCTCCGTGTAAGATGATGTCAGAAACACGCTGATGAATTTGTAAAAATTCCACGTTATAGGGGGTCTAAAAAAAAGCAGAAAAAAATATTGGCACGCGGTCCAAGTGAGGGGAAACAATTTTGGGAACCATTGGGGACACTGTATTTTCCATACTCTGCAGTCTAAATATTTGAGAACTAATTATAGCGATGAGCAATAATATACGCGCAGCTAGAATATATAAGTATAAAGTACTTTCTCACCTTTAAATATTATAATATTTGAGTATATAAACGAGTAGGTACATAATATATAGTTATATATTAAGCAGAAATGTATAGATTTATTTTTTTTTTAAACATAATAATTATATGTATTTTATACAAGTATATAGATAATATTAATAAAGTTAAATTTCGCGTTGTATATTATATATTATTTAAAATTCGTTTTTATGAATAGCGGACGTTTCTTTCGGCCCAGCGTGGGTGCATCCGAGCTATTCAGAGATTTCACCGTATTAAAATATAATATGGATTTTTTTTTTATGAAAAATTGATAGTCGGCCTTCGCTTATATGGTATTATTACATATGCGTATATAAATAGGTACCATAGCGTATTATACACATATTTTCTATACGTGTATAGTGCTTGCAGGGTACGTCGACCCTTATAAATATCACCACTACCCTTTAACACACACTGCGTGTGTACGGCGATTCCTAATAATATATTCCTATCGTGAGTCGCGAGAAAGACAGTATACATATATTATAAGAGACGACGACCTCGGCCGATCGAGGGAGAGAAAAACGCAGGAACTATGAATTTATATTCGACCAAGGCCGAATATAATTGTGCGAACTGAGAAATTCGTCTTTTTGCAAAAGTCTTATACCGTATATGTAACATAAAACCAATGGAGAATTCCCGCGTATTCGACAAATTCATCCGAAACCGTTTATTCGAAAAATTGGTCAGAAAAATCACGATAATTTTACACGGGTTCGTATATATATATATATATATATGTAAATATAAATAAGAAAATTTGTTATTTTCAACAAATTCAATCACGAAATGTGGATAAATATACGATCGAAATCAAACTATAATATAACGTACATCGGAATGCGTTATAGGAAAAAAAAACATTTTATTTTATTTCCGTTGAAATAATTTCACAATAACTATACTTATACGTAATATACCTGCGATATGGGCTTCCGTATCATTTAAAAAAAAAAATGTTTTTTTCTATATACCGTATTTTTGTAGAGGCCTATTAGATATATTTTTCGCTTATTATATATAAATTAATCTACTGCGAGATTCAGCGCGTTACACATTTTTATCGTCAAATACTTGTACAATTTTGTAATGTCTTTGAAAACCGTATTATTAAAAAAGTCATATATCTATATATATGCGCATCACGCGTGTACAACAGAATAAATTCACATTGAAAATATCGAATATAAATAATAATAATTTTGTAAATTAATTGAAATGCGATTGTCGGATTTAAACCCGTACATTATATATATTGTGTTTAAATTAGACGTAAACTCTTATAATAATATATAGAAAATCGATACGTATATTCGTGTGGGTAATTGTTAATAGTTTTACAATTTGTTCACTATAGTTGAAAAACAAAATGTTTAAAACTTTTAAAATATATAACGCGGTTTTTCAATTATATTTCTAATCGAATATAAGCGTTTTGAAGAAAGAAAAAAAAAGACCAAAGGTTTATTTCCATTTATATACATATATATATATTATATATTCGAGCAAAATTAAATAACGGGCCCTTATTATGAATAAATAGATAAAAGTATTTGTAACTGTATTTATAATACAGTATAAATCAAGCAATGTGAATTTTACATAATTTATGTGTCCTCCTAAAAACTTCAATAAATATAAATATAATAATACGCGGTTTTTTTCATTTAAACAAGTAAAATAATACGCGTTTTGATATTCAATCGAATACATGTATATTCGCCAAATCGTTATTATAATTTTCTCTGAATTGAAATATTCATTTGTACGCGCGCTGTTTCGCAGTAGATTTTTTTTTTTTTAAAACGGAAATATTTTATTGTCGTTCTCGTCCCGCTGCGGATAGTTCCACAAGACATTCTTTATTATATATCTTCAGCTTAGAGAAAACGACCGTACTGTTGTTAATGCAACAGTTACAGCTGCTGGTAATGTCAGATAATAATAATAATACGTCGTGCTGCTAACGCTGCGCGTCTGAACGACTATTGTCATTTTCGGGAATCAATATATGAAGCGTGAGAAATCGAAAATTTGTATTTTTAATCATTTCTTTTTGTCCGATAAACAGTCGAATTGTCAAATAAGAAAACTGTTTATATAATATTATTGTATATATTACTGTACTACGATATCGCGTATGACCATTTAATAATATTATTTTCTGATCGTAAAAGTGATTGAGGTTTAAAAAAAAAAAAACATACGTTCGTAGGCTACTGAAAACGGCGGGTAAACGAGTTGAGACAGTATCAATTATATAAGTAAAAAATTTAACATTTTCTTCTTGAATATTATAATAAACATTAACACGATTAATATACTATATGTTATATAGACAATTTATATTGTAAACAATTTTGAAAAACGTATTTTACCCGCGGTCGTCAATAATATAATATATAGTCTGTTATTTTATACGATTTTCACCAATAAGGCGTATTGAAAAATTGAAATTTAAAAAAAAAAACCATGTGCGTGAAGTTGGCACCACCACTTTACGGTATTTTACAGGCGTTTTGCAAATAATTTGCTAATATTCGCTAAATCGTTTTTAGAATTTGCAAAACATCCAGTTTGCAGATATAATAGTGTTGTTCCAACTTCACGCTACCGTTTTACGCTACCGACGTCGTGTAACATAAGTTTTAGTTTCAGCTTGGCAGGGGACACCACCTCATTGGAAAAATCGGTCACAACGCGTAAATGAAGAGGTTACAAATCAGAATGAATATAATAAAATTTGTTTGAAACGATTCAAATAACTTTGTGGGGGAGCATTTTTATGTGCAAACTGGATGTTTTTCGAATTCTAAAAACGATTTAGCAAATATTAGCAAATTATTTGCAAAACGCCTGTGAAGGTTGGATGTCGATACCGCATAGTGGTAATGCCAACTTTACGCACATAAAAAAAGCTTATTAAACAGAAAACAGAAGGCCTTTTGACAGGGCTTCGATCTCGTCGCTCGCTATGGCACTTAAAGTATGCCATAACGATATTCGTCTGTTTATAGAAAATTCAAGAATATATAACGGAATATAATAGCGCGCATTTCGTGTCTGGTGGATTTTCTTCGACTTTTTATATCTATATGGATCGATAATTATATAGTATTTCGCACAAACGGCAATATTATTGTTTATCCATTCGTCGGTTATTTAACCTTGTGATATATTCGATATAATATATATAATTGGACGGAGCTGGAAAGGGCTGGGGATACGACACACGAGCAGGACGAAGAATAGATTCACGACCATATTTTTAGTTATACGCGTACACATTGTTCGCGACGAATATATATATTTTTTTTCTGAACAAGAAAATTCGATTCGTTGTCGTCGTAGCGAATATGAAAAAAAAAGAAAATTTTTTGCGGGATTATCGCGGAACAGTGGCGTACTTACGAGGGGGGGGGTTAAAACCTTGCCCAGGACCAAAGAAAAAAAAGGTTAAAAATTATATAGTCATAACAACGATGTGTGTGTGTGTTTTTTTTTTTATGTCTGTACTCAAAAATTCTACCAGAAGTAGTGCTCCGATCTTTACGTGTAGCCCTATTTTTCCGGTAGTAAATTGCATTTAGTTGGTACTTAAAACGTGTCATTTTTCGATTTTCTCAATACTTTTTTTTTCAAGTGTCTGAAAAAAACTGCCGAAAAATTACACAAAAACGATAAAAACGTAATTTCGTCAAAATCGATTATCGTTTTTTCTTCGTAATATTAAAACTAATAGTCATAGAAACCTGAAATTTTCATCAAATATGTAACTATATATATATATACTGTATTAACGAGATAATTTTTTTAAAAACTCTTGAAAATCGTTAAGTCGCAATTTTTTTTTTTTACAACCATATTAAATTTTTCGACAAATATATATATATATATGATTTATTTTAATAATATGGGTTGAATTCGAAATATTATGGCGACGGAGTTTCAATGTTTTATATAAACCGCCCTCCCTCTCCCCGCACTCCAGAGAGAAATTGAAAGTATACGCCACTGTCGCGCAATGTACTGCAGACACTGGGAAACGGACTAGATTTTTTCTAAAAAAAAATTATCAACGAGTATAATGAAAGAACACGTGTTATTTCAAGGTCCAACATTAAAACATTACCAATGGATGTATCAGTTTTTAAAAAAAAAAATCACCGAACGGATGACGTCGTCCATAATGTACAGGAGCCTCCTAAGAAGCGTGGAGTTTGTCGTTTAAGATCGAAAAAAAATAGATCAGCCGCTACAACGATATGCTGCAAATGCGAGTTATATGTATACGTGTAACGAGCATCCCGGCAAACGGCAAATAATTTGTCAGAAACGTCACGACGATAGTTTATCAGACAAGAACCCGATTGTCGTTCACATTTATTGCTAATTTTATTTACTAAGTAATATCAAAAAAAAAAAAATTGTGTTTTATTAATAACAATTATCAAAAAGTATATATAAAAACCCATAATATAAATGAGAATAAAATGTTTCCAAACAATATTTGTATGAAAAATTATTTATTTGTCCTTCGTTGTAATTGAATGTAATTGAAAAACGTTCTGTCGTACTAATAAATAGTACGACACGCGCCTGTATAGAAAGGTTAAAACTTTATAATAATAATGTCTTATCCTAGTACGGGCGTATTGCAAAGAAAATAGAAAAAAAAAACATTGAAACCATATTATATATACATATATATATTTTGTATTCGCGGAAAAAAGTATTCGTATACGGTTTATTCATTTATATATTTGGTATTTTTTTAAATTTTTTATTAACGTAGTGTAATTTAAAAATAAAACGCTTAATAATATCTCTATGGCGGCGGTATTATATAATATATATTATTATTATTATTATTATACTCCGCTTTTCCCGGAAACCGACTGCTTATAGTCGAAATTTGAAATATTTATCGATAAGTAGAGATATAAGCTCATTAATTTTGAGCACGCGCGGATATAATGCGAAAATGTTATCTCCGTAAACCGCGAAGCTGAAATTCTTCGGACGAATAAAAAGGAAAATTCAATTTGCCATATCCCCCTCTCACTGCGAGCGACGACGGCGTGTGGCAGTATATACTATACGCACAATTGCAATATTTGAAAACGCGTAGTATATAATGTCATGTGATTATAGCGCCCTCCCCTCTTACCCCCCTGCCAATCGTATTGCTCGTGTATTATTCGTATAATAAATATTAATAACGTGTTTGTTTATTAAACAACAATATACGTAAATACAAAAAAAAAAAAATTAAACGTTATTCGTTGTGTAAAAAAAAAAAAGAAATGGAAAGTCGTTTTTCCTCACTCTCTCTCTCTCCCTTCATTTTACGGAATAAAGCGCTAATATATGTATATATATATATTAAATAATATTATAAATAATTTCAAAGACCCGCAGTACAGCGAACTGGACACTGGGCTCGATAATAGAATATTATAATAATAATATTATGCAATCTATACGTGCACCGTGATTATAATTTTCCCCGAACAATCGGTATAATATTATTTTGTATTTCGAAATATTTTTCTACTCGTTTTTCCCTCTCTACGAATTCTATTATAATATATTGTAAGTTCAATCGCTCGTTTGGTATATACATATTATATAAGTAATTTGAATTTTTCCCTGTAGGAAAGGGGTTTATACTAATTTTATATAATACTTCGAATTAAAACGTTTTTTTTTTTTTGGATTCTGAACGGAGCGAGGAACGTATCGGTTTTACATAATGATGTGTTTTTATGTCTGTACTCAAAAATTCTACCGTCAGCAGTGCTCCGATATTTTCGTGTACAGCACCTTTTCCGATTGTAAATTGCGTCTAGTCTGTACTTTAAACGTGTCGTTTTTCGATTTTCTCAATTACTTTTTTCAAAAGACAGGGAAAAACTACAAAAAAATTACATAAAAACGTTAAAAATGCAATTTCGTCTCAATCGATTGTCGTTTAATTTATTACGCCGAAGCTCAGCTCAGAATCGTTTTATCGTCGAACGCAATGATTATTATCATTGGTTTCAAATGTATAATAAAAACAAAATTCTAAAATCTTTATCCAAGCGTAATTCACTTAAGCGACATCCACAACACCCCTCGGTTCGCTACCTTTTTTAAAATTATTAATAAAACAGAAATCTATTTATACATGAATCAAATAATAATAAATAACTCGTCGATTATTCTGATGTATTTGTTTAGAAAATAATAAAATTATAATAAAAATTCCAATCGCTTATATATTATATTTTTCTATATCGGAGAGTTCGGCGAGACGATTCCTCCGGGTTTTTTTTCCGCGTTCTTTCCGTCAATTGTGAGCATATTTAAACCATAAACGTGTTCTTACTCCGCGGTGTACAATTCGTCGATTAACTCTGCTTTCGGATTTCCTGCAGACACTATTGTCGTATACTGTTTCGCGCGAGATCGATTAGATCTTCGTGTATCGTAACACGTATTTTCTTCTAAATACTGATCGACGTGCGCAATAATATTTTTAATTTAACTTTTCGTTCCCGCGGCGTGTTTGACTCGAATACCTCCCTCTACTGCAACCCGCAAATACGCTACTTCAGTACGCGTTATATAAATAATTAATAAATTCAAATAAGGGTTTTAAGAGAGAAAAAAAAACCACACTCACAGCGGTTCGTCTGTTTTACCAGTCACTTATCGTCGCGACGGGGCGATCGAATATCGGGGGGAAATAAAAAAATATACTCCCCGCTGGGCGATTGCAGCAGAATAGAGACGCGAATCATCGCGCGTCGTTCGTACTGGCCGGATATCAAATAATTGTTAATGCGTTATAATAATAATAATAATAGTTTAAAAATAATAACTGTTTAGTGAATGCGATTTTATTTTCTTCCGATTATTATTATTTTACGATAAAAACTTTTTTTTACGTATTTAGAAAACAATTTTTTTCTCTCTTTCCGTACTATCGACGAAGACCAGTGGTAAGGCAACTTTTTCGGACTCTATCGGGCCGCGTTCGAAATTTAAAAAGGTTTCGCGGGCCGGAAAACAATACGAATTCGATAGACTTATTGGAAAAAAAGATTTAATTAATAAATTTAAGAATACAGTTTATAAAAAAAAAAAATGATGTTATATAAAAGTATGGAAATTACAATTGTTTGGTAAAAAAAATTGGTAAAATGTGATTTTTTTTTTAAATATCGTTAACAATTTTTTCAGTTTTCACATCAAAATTACTAGTGTTCGCTCTGAGTACGCGGTAGAAACGGTCATCCGTTATACGCGTGACCGGTATGTGTTTTTAATTTTTTTTTTTTTAATATATATACATTTTTTTTTTTCCAAGACTTGAATAATACGCCTCGAGTATTAATATTTTAATAAATAAAATACATATACAGAGTGTATACCTAATATATTAAACGCTATTACATGTACATATATATGATAATAACGATTACAAAGTGTAGCAGTGAGTAAATTGGTAATAATAATTTGTGGTAAGAGTTAAGATTTTTTTTTTGTTTTTTCATCTTACTATAGGACATTTACATAATATATGGTCGGTTAATATACTTAATAATGTTGTTAAAAGATCTTCGATCGGTATAGTAAAAAGCCTATCGTACATGTATTGCGTACAGTATAAGTATTGTAAAATAACTATTATAGGGCATACCATTTTAATTTGCGTACATAAAATTATAGAGAAAAAAATCAATACTATTTTAAATTCGATTTCATCACTTTTTTTTCTACTTTTGTATTATAAAAAAAATCACTCGTTATTTACTGAATGAAAAATAAAAATTAGGCGTCCCTTAAGTTTTCCTCGTCCTAGGCCCCCAAAAAAACCTCTAGTTGCAGCACTGGCTTCGTCGAGGATACACAATTTTATATTTGTAAATCGTGTTTTTTTTTTAATATAACGTCGGCGGCGTTGTTTTGAAATGTAAATATACTCGGCGGCGCCACGGCTGCCTGGAGATTTAATATTTTATATTATTAAAAAAAAGCGGCGCACATATTATTATTATTATTTCGTAAACGGCGACCTGGTGCAGGCGATGTTTGCACTACCCACGCGATTTTAAATAACGCGCGCGTATTGCCCGAGGGCGAATCTCATTGTTTATAAAATAAAACGCGCGGAGAACTCGACGAAGCGAACGTCTCAAAACGAAATCATCTTATGCGAACACACAAAAGGATATCGACTTTTGCCGGGGCTGCATGTTTAGCGTCTCATCGTCCTTATATTATAATATAATAACACATAAACGTTCGGTTTTCCTGTTTTAAAAGTCTTTATTTTTTATTATTTTGTTTTTGCAAAAATATTGTTTCCGACACCGTTTTTTCACGATTCGGATTTTAAAGCGTATACGCTTTTTTTTTCTGATAGAAATGTAATTTTCATACATGAATTCGTTTCGCGCCGTTCCGATTCGAAATAAATCGATTTTTTACGTTTTTTCGGGCGGATTTTTTTATGTAAACGCTTCTTTTTTTTTTGAAATTGATCCAGTTTTGGTGTTTTATTAAGTTTATCGTGCCATGATAATAAAGAGAATTTTCGTTTCAATTAGTGAGAAATGAAAAAAATACGCTTTTTACTTATGTACGCTATTATTATTATTATCTTATTTAGATAATTTTGTGAACTGTAATGTTATGGGTTTACTGCATTGTCGTACGACAATACGCCTACACGTTTACCATCGAAACGCGTAAAAATAATTGAAAATTTTTTAAAATAATTTTTTTATTTAATTTTATAATTTAAGTTTGTTTTTGGTCATGCTTTTTTTATAAATAAATATGATTTTTTTTTTTTGCTTTTTCAAGTAGTCGTACGCTTTTTTTTTTTGGTATTTATCGTGCTTTAAAATCCGAGCCCTATACTCATAATATTTAAAATATTTACAAGAGACAAGTGTATTATTATTTTTTATTTATTTAACACAAAAAGATATATATTTTATGAGTACAATATTTTTAGGAAATACTCTGTTAAATTTTTATCAATCGCGTGTTAACACACCTATATAACAATATTATTCCGATTGACAATGGAAAAAATTGACTTGGTTATAAATGCCTTCGGTTTTCAGAAAAAAAAAATGTATTTCATATTTAACGTTTAAGACTCAAATCTCAAGATTTTTTTTAAAACAATTATTCCACGATAAACTTTTCCACTAATTAATATTTTTATTTTTTTTTTAAATATTAAGTATTAGGTAATATGAGTTATTATTTTTTATTAAGACGTTTGCAGGTATTTTCGGGGAAAATAAGAATTATTACCCAACTCAACGTGTACTGAAATAAAAACTTGAAAATATAATTTAACTGCAGGCTATCGCGAATCACCAGACAAAATTACGAACAGCTAAAACGAGTCTTACGTTTGTCGACTTGACTGGATGATTATTACGGAAAAGCTAAGACAACGCTATTCGAGCTAGTCAAGTCAATTAATTAAATTGATTAAATTTTGTTAAAAAGTTTAAAAAATATTAATTTTTTAACTACAGTTAATGCTCACCTTTGTTAATTGAAAAAACAAAAATTAGTTCCGTAATTAATTATTATTAATTTATTCGCGACTTAATAGCGAAAATAATCATTCAAGCGTCTTTAGAAATCGACAATAACCTTATTCGAGCTGGACGATTTAGACGATAAAATGAAAATTGACAGAAATCGATTTGTCCCCTTTCTGCACATAATATTTGTTGTTTAGGTTTTTCTGTAATATGGCTGTATTTCGTTTTGTGTTATTGCAAAACTACGATTCTTGTATTTTTTTTTCTATATTTTTATTGACGACGAGGCAGGAAAATTATAAATAGCTCACGTTAATCGGTGAATTCTGACGAATCCATTGACGTAATTCTCTGTTCTGTATCCGTTGAGTGGATCTCGAGTAATAAGCCTCCGAACGGACAGACACGTGGACGGAGAGAGACGTTGCATTTTTTATATATTATACCTTTATAATATAATTGATAGTTCCAGGGTTGTCCAACATTTTCAATTGGAGGACCGCATAAAATATTGAAAACTCTAATAGTGGGCCGAAAGTACATGAACCTATATTTATAACATTTTATTTTATAAAAATATAAAAATTAATAGAAAAAATTCTAAAAATATTATTATTTTTTAATACAATTTTATCCATCCGGAATTTCAACGTATTTTCGTTTTCTTTCCCCAATAAATTACTAAAATAACCAAACGACCACTTTTCGTTAAAAACACGAAATTTTGAATCTATTATTATCTCTCAGCCCCTCCCTCTTGCAGACGTGTTCAATTGGCGAATTTTTAAATCGAAAATTAAAAAATAAGCGACACAGGTTTTTTTTTTTTAATCGAACGGTCAATCGTTGAATTTGTATTGTGTCGAATTTGACAGTAATTTTTCACGAACATCATAACAAACTCGAAATTGAGTCGAAACTGCGAAGCTGATTCGATACAAATAACAGACAATACTATGGATTTTTCGTAAAGTTTTTAGCTGAAAATGTGTAGAAAACAATTTCCAAAATTATTGTAGCCGATGAAATATTTAAAGTCCTTGACTATATAAGACAATTTTTCTAGAGTACTACAAAAAAGCGAGCGGATTTCAATATTGTCTATTCTCTGCAATTCAACGCGATCAATAAATAAGAACCAATAGGAATCCTCGATTTTAAATTGGAAAAACGTTGACCATCAA
Source organism: Slavum lentiscoides (assembly GCA_032441835.1). Lineage (NCBI taxonomy): Eukaryota > Metazoa > Arthropoda > Insecta > Hemiptera > Aphididae > Slavum > Slavum lentiscoides. The sequence continues at coordinate 8,985,042 of CM063720.1, read as the reverse complement.
TATGCGACGCTCACACGGCCAGTGCGGGGTACGATTTGGTGCGACATTTGTATTGTGCTCGCGGTAAAACGGAGGACAGATCGCTAAATCACTTTATTTTGAACAATATTCTGTAAAATATATAAAAAAAAAAACGTGCTCGGTAGAAACAAATTTTGAATTCCAATCGTTGCGTCTTGTTCTCTGCGCGAAATTCACCGTGTTTTAATATACATTTTTTTTTAGTACGTTTCAAACGACTGTAGCTCGGTTCGTTTTTCGTGTGATGGAAAAGTTGATTATACGAAATCCGTTAGGAAATAAATACGAAAATTCAAAACGGAAAATCGACATAAAAAAAAAAAACGAAAATAAACCTCGTTACGGGTAAAATCAAACGAAACGGCAAAAAAAAAAAAAATGAATAAGGCGGACAAAAAAGAAAAAAATTTAAATGAGAAACGCGCGCGGAGCGTTTCCAATTAGCCATTATATAATATAATATTATATGCGCGCGAAGACGAGCGTTTTGCGCTTTTTCCCCCTGAGCACCTCACTCGTCGTCACTACAACGTACACACGCTGCAGTCACCCGCGCTGCCGCAGGTATACAATAATAAGCTCGTCCTTTATCTTCCCCCCCGTTCGTCCTTCGTCCTTCCGCTGCTCCAAAACCGTATCCCCTGCTTCATCTCCTCTGCCGCCACCGTTGATCGTCGTCGTCGTCACTAATGATGCGCGCACGTACGTATAAAACAAGCGAGCACACTCCCTTTTTTCCCGTTTATACGCGGCGGCGGCGGCGGTGGTCGTGCAGCAACCGACACGATGACGACGAGGAGTGAATACAATTTATGTGCGCTCGTGTTGAGTCCCCAAAGGAAAATAAGAGGCGGAGAGATAGAGAGAAAAAAATTCGTTTTTACAAGGAACACGTCGACGGTTGATGCGCGCGCCGTATACGACGGGATCCCTGTGTAAGGGTGCGCGCGGTGAGGCGGTCGGATTTCGGAAGAGTATATATGCGCGCGCGAGTAGTGGCTGAGTACATCGCCGCCGTTTCCCAATACACTAAGCGGATCAACTTGCACCACGTCTCTCCTCGCTCTCTCATTCACTCTCTCACGCTCTCTCTCTCTCTCCGGCTAAAGGACTACTTAGGACGAGGAACGATGCGAGTGGTCCACCGACATCCCCACGTGTATGCGATATAAGTACGCGTATATATACGTAAGGTCGGACCCCTTCTACAATAATAATAATAATAATAATAGTAATCATCGTCGTCGAATGCTGATGCTCGGACAAAAAAAAGAAAGAAACAATCAGTGGCGTAGATGTGCGCAAAGAGTTTTCACTTCTCCCTCCACCCCTCCTAAATCCCTAAAAAAAAAAAATTGTTCTCTATCCGTTTGAAACGTTGAAATCGTGGTTCTTCGTTGTTAGTAATCGTGAAAGCAACAGCGGATTTCAGTGCTGTAATTATATAAGTAATCGGAGCACTCCTTCTGATAGAATTTTTGGGTACAGACATAAAAAAAAAAAAAATAATAATAATAATATATTACAGCTTTGTAAAACCAATATTTTAGTCTGAAATTAAATACTTAAAATAATTTAAATATTTTTAAACAAAATAAATGCAAAGACAACGACATTAACGTGATGACAAAGAAACACGCATTGTATATTACGATATGTCGCGGTATATACACAGATCATTGAAGACGGACATGCGTTCAAGTAGCGATCCTTTGATGTAAAACGAACGGGAAATAGACGATCTGGTACTGCTAAAAGACGTAACATTATCAAAACTGAATGAAAGCCAAGTCCAATCACAGAACACATGGACTAATGAATTAAACGATTTCGACGAAATGGCGTTTTTATACGCGATTTTTCGATAGTTTTTTTTTTTTTAGTAATATTGTTAGGCGCTTTTGAAAAAATCGATAAATGACCCCTCTAAAAGTACCGAATAGATGCAATTCGCTACCGCAAAACAAACTGGGACTGTAAAGATCGGAGCACTCCTTCTGCAGGTAGAATTTTCGGGTACACACATCGTCGTAAAACCAATGCGTTCCTCCTCGTTCAGCCCAGAATCTAAAGTCCTCCGTAATATATATATATATATTCACTTATAAGCGTGTCGGTGTATAATGTTTAGGCGTCGAAAAGTTTATTCGTTTGGGGGAGAGAAAAAAAAAAATCTCGACGGTACATATAACGATACAAGCGCTGCAGGGATTAGTCCGGACAGCGGTTGCGGGATAACGCGCGCTCGCCGTACCTCGTGTGTCGTTTCACACGGCCGAGACGAACGCGGTTCTTGGTCGGTCCGTATTCGTGCACGCGTTACGGTGGGAAAGTCGACACGTTGCGTGCGGTTGAGTCGTATAAATTCGCATGTGAACGGGCGACGGAAAACTTTTTTTCCGCCTGGACAAAACAGGCGTATTCGTTGTAAAACGCTCTGAACGGTTCACACACGCTGCCTGTATGATGTACAGTACAAATACGCGTTAAAAAATAATATAATACTCTATCGACGAGACACTCTGTACACGCACTAAATTTTAAGGGGGGGGGGCTAAAAATTAATAAGCCAAAAAAAAAGTGTTCACTTTCAGAAATTTTGCCGATTGATGCCAAAATTACTCAAATAAGCATCGACTTTCAATTACCCAATAGCTAAGAATATTAGAAAAATATAAATCAATATAATATAGAAATACAGTAGAACCTCGATAAGTCGAAAACCTCGATAAGTCGAAATAAATGCCGTTCCCTTGCGAAAACCTCGATTACTCGAAAGGGAAAACTATAGATAACTCGAACATTCCGTGTTCCGGATATAGACGGTTTTTATTGGTTTTTACAATTATATTTTAATTTTATTAAAGAACCTAGCTCAAAGTAATATCTTAAAATAACTACACATTCTATATCATATTTTTTTAGTGATCATTTAATGATAATACCCACTGTAATTTGTATAATGTTTGTAATAAAATAAATTTAAAAAAACTCTTTAAGTCGAATTTTTTTTTCTTAAACCTCGATAACTCGAAAACCTTAGTAAGTCGAAAACCCAGATAAGTCGAAAAAATATCATTTCCCTAGAATTTCGACTTATCGAGGTTCCACTGTATATAGAAAATACTGTTAAATTGTAAAAAATACATTTTTAATGTAGTCAGTCGGGGCTAAATTGGTGACTGGGGGGCTCCTGCTCCCCCTAGTTACGCCTACGTGTTCAATATAGGAAATTGTCCTCAAGGGGCCCGGCAGTGTTGTAAAAGACACTCTTTAAAAGTATTCAAATACAGTTACAGGTACTTTTTTTAAAAAAAGTATTTAAATGCATAACGAGAGAAGTGTTCGAGTATAAATACCCGGTAAAAGTATTTACAAATGCTTTCAAATACTTGTAATTGAATTTTGTTCAACATTAGTGAATAATTATATTTTACACAGACGACACGACTCACGGCACACACGACACGCGAGTAATATGGAGTAATATCCGGAGGAAAAAAAAAAATTACAAAAATATAATTTTTTTTTATACGAGTATATATTGTTATTTTGTTATGTTATAAAATATACGTTGACCATTTAACAACGGACTTCGGACCTGTCGCGACGTGGGATAACAATCTGATCGGTCTAATCGAGATTACCTATACATACGTCGAAGTTGAACGGAAAAATCTCAGCAGTGGACAACGATACCCACGACCGAAATAGTTTGCCAACTCGTCGTTAATAATTATTACGAAAAATGACAAAAGTTTTGTTTTATCATTTAGTTCGTGTCACCGAGAAAGATTTAAAAACATATTTGATTATAAATACAGATACTCTATAGAAAAATATTTAAAATACTACTCGCAAATACTCTTTTTAAAAGTATTTGAAATACGTACGTATGAGTACCATAAAAGTGTTTGAACACTTTTACTCAAATACTTTACAACACTGGGACCCGGTGCCGGTTATTTATTGAGGAGCATAATTTAATCGTATAATAATAATTAATCGCATATTGTATAGGCGGCCTTTGGACAGCGCGTGTAAATGAATATCGGCGTGAGTGAGCCGTTTCAGTGCTTCTCAAACCGGGGGCCGCGGCCCCCTAGGGATGGTAGGGGCAATATTAGTGTGGAGAGGGAGGGCCGTAAAATATTTATTTTATTCAAACTATTTTCTATAGGTCTTGAGGGTTTATAAACAAAAAAAAACCGTAATTAATTTCGACTCAAAATTAAATGGGCTCGGTTATTTAATACCGACCGTATGATTAATCATTATCGATAAGAGTGCCGTTTTCCGTTTTAGAGCAATTATTATTATTTGAATTATAATAAAAAGTGGGTGATTTTCGTGTTTTAAGGGCCGAAAATCGTGTACGGATTAAGTCCTACACCTGCAGTGTAAAAGTATTCGATTTCACTTTACAAGTCTGATTATTAGTTATTACTATAGGGCACGGAAGCCGTAGGAATCGCTGCACATCGTACTATAAGCTCTCGATTTACAGCGGACCAAGCAATAAATCCGAGATATACAACAATGGCGACGGTTTGGAAATCATACTTAAAACGCGTGTTTCGTCAATTTTAGGGGAAAAGTGCGTATTTCCATACGCGCGTTATGCATATTTAATATTTTCTAAAATAAATTGATATTTTTCTTTCTTGACCTACCAATATGTATTTTAAATAACATCATATAAAACTCAATATTTGTCAACAAATATTCTGTCAAATAATCGTCGGTCATACGAAATTGAAAATCTTAAGAAGATATTGGTTGTTAAATGAAACAATTTAACAGTATATATATATATATAACACGTATTTAACTCGACAAATACTGAAAATAAATGTTTAAACTATTTTTTTCAGTTCAGTTAAACGTCAACCAGTTTCGCGGTCATATTTCAAATATTATAAATTTATTTCTCTATATGCGTTTCGTTTGAGGAATGTTAATAACTTTTTTAGAACTTGGAATAATTTTTTATGCATATTAAATTTTTTCCGTGCATATTTCGCCCGTTTTGATTCCTATAACTTCCGAACCCTAAACTCATTACTATATATATGGTGATGTAGGTGTGTTGAATGATTTTAAATTGGAAAAAAACGTACAAATTATTATTATTATTTTATTTTAATCATCGTAACTTATAGTACATTTTCCCGTGTTTTTTTTTTTGGTGAGGTAAAATATTAACGGCGAGCTCGAAGTGTTGGCCACCCCTGTGTAGTGATACGCGCGTATCTCGTTGCAGTCGAGGGGACGAACCGAGGGGAAAGTAGGAGAAGGACGGGAAAAAAGGACAGACAGAAATATATAGAAATATACCGAATACGCGCGTATAATGAATTATGTATATAGAGATGAGAAGAAAAAAAAAAACGAAACGAAACAACGCGGACGGTTGTGACACCTTACACCTCACACACGACGTCGACCTAATCTGCCTGCGTTGTGTGTGCGTGTCGGAGTCGCATTTGCTCGCGCTCGTATGTACGGCTATTGCGCCAGACCGGAGAGAAGACCACACCTGTAGGAATCTCGGATGACCGAAGACGTGGCCGATGATGGCGTGTCCTTGCTGGTATATATACACACACACACACACATATAACATCGAGATGCTGCTGTACGAGAACAAAATGGCCGTCTCCGGAAGATTATAAATATATTATTATTATTATTATTATTATAACCCGTTCGGGCTCGGATATCGTCTGCAGGTCGCGCGTGTATAAGCAGATTACCGGTGTCGTGTGAAGACCGCTCCGTTCGACGTCATCGCCATATTATAAATATGTGCGTGTGCGTGTGTCGGTGTTATCGTATGAAAAAAATTCCGTTAATATAACGTAAGAATGACACCATAATATAATATATAGCGGCATGGACGTGTCCCCCGAGTGGAGAAGGAGGCAAGATCGTCTTCCCCTCTCTGGGTTTTTAATCCGGTCCAACGTTATCGTCTACTTGCATGATGGCTGCATTAACCGGAGTCGTATTCAGAGGGTGGGGGGTGGTTAGATGGGGCGATCGCCCCGGGCGACATTTTTTTTTACATAGACAATCTTCTTCTGTTAATGAATAATAATGTAAATTGGTTAATTTAAAAAAAAAAATATATATTCTAATACCGTGACTGCTTCTGGCATCGTGCTAAGTAAAATATGAAATAAAAAAGAAATAGAAGTAGCAAACGACGGCATATGCGTATGATGCGGAATAAAAGAAAATCCTTATTAGCATATAGTCTGAAATGTGTTTGGTCAAAAAAGGGATCGATCTCAGCAATGAATTCAAGACTCATAACATAGATTAGTATAGGTAGGACACTGAACGATTTCCCTTTGTTCTCTAGATTGCTGTTTCAATGGCTTTGAAATCAGCTGTTTAATACACTTATCACTATATTTCTTACCGTCCAAGATGGACTACAGCTGATACAAGAATAATACGGTTTTTATCTATTCATATTGTGTCATCATTAATCGTATATAATAAAGATTTGTACATTTTTATTATACTGCTTGTATCTTATAGGTATAATAATATTATATTAATATTGTATTTATGTGTAAAATAATTAGTGACACCTAGACTCCTAAGTTACACAGAAAGATTAGGTTCCTAACGTCATCCCCTTCTTCTGCTGTGCCGATAACATCAATCATTCCGCTCTGAAATGAAAAAAATCGAAGTAGTGAGGGTAGTGTCCGTGGCCTGCTCATAATACAGTTACCAGCGGTGAACGTGGTTTCGATCAACGATGGTTGAAGACGTAGACAGATCGGGCTGTGCGTGCTCGAGTGTTGGTCGCGAACACGAGTGAATTCAGTGAAAGATCGATTTTATTGAAAAATCAGTGACCATATATGTGAACATAGATCACGATTTGATATACGAGCATAAATAAAGTAAAATAATTAAAATAACAGAATTTTTATACAGTTTTACATTCAATATAATATTAAATGTTCCGTATAGCTCCGTAGACGACGACTGCGGATTTCGATTTGCCAATTGTTGTGGCTCGCTTCTCGTTGCACGCGGACCATCGGCCCAGCACATACGCGTACGACGTATCATTGTTGTATTGACGTCTTCCTCTTTTAAATCCGACAACCGATTGTGTGTTTTATATGGTACATCGTATACAAATACACGTAAAATATAGCTGGATAGTCTCTCTCTCTCTCCTCAGTGCCTCGTCGTCTCGAGACGTAATCTTATAATCTGCTGCGCGATTGTTACACGCGCGGTTTTGTGCAAACATTTCCGAAAATACGAATATTCGTTTTGAATATTTTCTAAAGAAAAGACGTTTAAAAAAAAAAAAAAATCAAATTCGGAAAAAGGCCAATAATATCATTGCGACGACGTATGAAAATAAAAACGGTTTCAGTAGGTAGTGTGCAAAAGAAAAAAACATCTGGCGAAAAACGATTGTAATTGTCAAAAGACTGGAAGATTATTGTAGCATAATTTGTTTGCAGCGTGTGTTGGATTTATTACATTTCATTTCGCAATATTACTATATTAACACAGTATTAATTACGCGTAATTAAAATCCAGGTTTTTAGCTCACATTTTCCCCAGTAAATAGCAAATTTAGAATTCAAACGATTCTTCATTGCCGTTCAATACACATTGCCGTCACGCGAATGAAAATCGTTTAAAAATTGCAGTATTTATTACAGTTTCCGCGCGCCTTATTCGTAATACATATATTGTTATAACTGCTACAGCAGTATTAAAACGGTATTTTAAGAATCAATTCATTACTCGAGACGAGTATTGACGGGTTTGCCTATAATGTTCATACAAAATCACACTCCGGATCCTTCGCACATCACCATCTACTGATATCCACTTGACCATCCCGAGAAGGTAAATTCTTCGACGTTAAAGCGATCTATAAGACCTACTCAAGAAATTAAAAAATAAACGTGTTTTGCTCAAAAAAAAAAAATCGATTTCCCGAGTCCATTTTACTGCATACACAACAAATATTAAAGAAATTATATTTTAAATTCGTCCCCTAAAGGGGCAAAAAGGGGGTTTAAAGTTTGATATATTGATCAACGCACAGCCCAAACCGCTGGGTCTAAATTTAAAAAGCCAAAAAAAAAAATGCCGCAGAGGGCGACAAAACATTGGCGCAGTGGCACTTCCATTTTAATATTTTAATACAGAATGTCCCGAGTTCGAACCACGGTTAGGTGGCCCAATATTTTGTTTTTACATTGTTTTTTACTGATTACTTCTTTATCTATACATACGAATGTTTGATTTTTTTTTATTCATCGGATTTTAGTACGGTTATCGTGAATACGGTGGCGTAATAGCATTATTTGTTATGCTCGTCGAGAAATGGGGTTCAAATTTTGATTCAAATTTTAAATTTAAATATGACACATAAGAAATACGTTGCTTAGCACCAACTATGAATTCAATACTATTTTAGGTACACTGCATACCTAGGCGCAATTAGCTTACGTTTTTTTAGTAAATCAGTGTAATGTGTATAGTACAGCGTATCTCGATTAATTACAAATTTCAACCTGGCGTTCTGACATTTTTTTCAATCTTATTTACATTCATATTAACGCCGGGTAACGAAACGCCGGGCCAAGACGTCTAAATACAACCTATGACTGTAATATAAAAATTGATAAAAACAAAAAGTTGAAGGTAACACAAAAAACTGCACACGGGCGAACACGGATTAAATACAATTTTGTATACTCTACAACTAAATTTAGTATTTTTCGCTGTTATTTTAAATTCATATAATATCACATTATATTATATAAATTATATATATATATATATATATATAAATATATAATTCAAACTGTTTGTATATAATATAGGCGTTTAAATTTTTATTTAGTAATTCCTATCTAATTACACTTTAAAAAAACATTTTTTTTCTAGAAAAATAGATGCAAAATAAAATTTTATCTCGAATGGTATTTTTGATTTGCTTCTGCTATGTATTGAACTACCTCAAAAAAAAAAAAACACGCAAATGCTAGAAGTCCTCAAGCCTAATAACGCGTGTATAGAGATTAGAAAGAGACAAAAAAAAAGAGTCCTCGATTTTTCCCAATTAGCATTAAAAAATTAACGGATGCGTGAGGGGGGGGGATTGTAAAACCCAAAAACCCTCCTTAGCTCACAAACGTCCTTGCTCAAAAGTATTAATTATATAAATAAAATTAATATATATTTAATAAAATTAATATACATATATATAAAGAAAAAATGCCAAGAGTATTTGTTTACATTTTAAGATAGTATAACAAGTAGTTTCGACCGTAAGTCATCATCGGGTTACAGTGAATAACAAAAAAAAAAAAAAAAAAAAAAAAAAAAGGTATATAAAATAAATATGAAACGAATGAGCAAAATAAAATATAATATAAATTACATATCGCGATTCCGTGTACGCGGGCGTTCATAAAATATAATATGACCCGACCGTGTAAGTTTTTTCCTGGATCGCTCCCTTATCCTCCGGCTGCTCCTCCTGCGCATACGCGCCACCAGGAACTCCTCCCTGCGTCGAGGACGCCGTACGCCGTCCACCCTTTACGGGCCGGTATACACAACGCAGCACGCGCGACTACTAATATTTTATTTTATATATTTTTATTACGCCGTACAAAAAAAAAAACGTGTCCCCAAACAGTGGAGTCACCGACGACTTATTATAGACACGTATTTTTTCACACAAATATGACGGTACGCGACGATATTGTGTGTGTAGAGAGAGAGAGAGAGATGTTAGTTTAACGCGTTGTTCCTCCCCTCAGTGCAGGAAAAAATCGCGTCGAAATTCTATAATACAATATACGAAATAAATCAATTTCCCCAACCCTACCGTTATTATTGTACGCGATTGTCGGCGAATCCGCCGCGTTAAACCGCGAACACACGCCTGCAGTAGTAAAATTGGTGTTTCGGGGGTTGAACTCCCCTGCACAGGACCGGAGAAAAAAAAAGGAAAAATGATGAGTTTTTTTTGTCTACTCAAAAATTCAACCGGAACGATCCGATCGTTACGCGTAGCACTGTTTTCCGGTAGAAAAATTGAGTCTAACTGGTACTTTATACAGGTCGTTTTTTCGATTTTCTCAATACTTTTTTTAAGCGTCAATATAAACAAAAAAAAAAACTATCGAAAAATCACATAAAAAACGCGATTTCGTCAAAATCGATTTTGGGTTTTTTTTCTCCGTAATTTTAAAACTAATCGTCATATAGAAACCTGAAATTTTCACCGAATACTGTACTAACTCTGGACTGTGTATATTGACGAGACGAATTTTTCAAAAAAATTTCTCTTAATTTTGCGCTATTTATACCAATTGCTGTAGATTATCGGGACGGATTTTCAACGTTTTTCCGGCCGGAGAGAAATTGAAAGTACGTCACTTTTCGCGCGTATTTTTTATTTTTTTTTATTTTTTTTCGGCAATTGGCGGGGAACGATATTGCGCGACGACGCGTAACGGATTTAATCCGCGGATTATAAAAAAAAAAAAAAAAAAAAACGAGCGTTACTATGTATGAGCCTTTAAGGGATGCGATATAGGGATAATCCTCGAGCTATCATCGAACGATAGCGCGGGGAGTTGAGAATTTAAAAAAATAAAATAAAAATTTACGTTCATAATAGAGTTGCAGCGGAATTTATAAAAAAAAAAAAAATGTAGCGAATCCGCCGCTGGGTGTTGTGTGGATATCGCTTGAGTGCAGGGTCGGCGCGAGAAAAAATTTGAGGTTGAGGTGAGCAAGTGTGCGATCCGCCGCTCCCTAAATTAGTTAAAAAAAAAAAAATTCAAGTGCTAATACTAATTAATTTTTTTTAAATTTTACAGTACTCACAAGAAAAAATACAATATGATGTCAAAATCTGTTCTTGAATTTTATCAATTTCAAATTGTGTTAGGCACTATTAATGCCCAAATTGAAAATTGTAACAAACGATTTTCAAGATTTTTTTGAGTACGTAGTTGGAGTAACGCACGTCTGACGTTGTATCAGATTTTTGAGCCTTAAAACCGAAATCAATCACTTTTATGAATTTGAAATACTTCAAAATCTTTAATCGCTGTAATTAGCTTGAAATTGAAAGACATTTTTTCACAACTTTTTTTCCTATATAATATAAATAATTACATAATATTTGGTGAGTATTTCAAGTTTCTATAACCGTTAGTTTGAAAATGACGATGGAATAACGATAGTTTTATTTCGACAAAATCGCGTTTTTATATCATTTTTTTCTAGTTTTTCAGTTTTTTTTTGCGCTTTTGAGAAATTCGAAAGATGACATCTCTTGAGTACCGACTAGATTCAATTTGCTACCGGAAACCGGATAAGACCGGAACACTCTTTCTGGTAGAATTTTCGGGTACAGACATAAAAAAAAAAACACATTGTAAAACCAAAATACATTGCTCGTTTCCCGCTCAGAATTAAAAAATACACTGTGTGGCGGGGAAAAAAATCGATTTTCATCAAAAATATTTCTTCGTAGTTTTTCGAAATTCAAAAACACTTGATAAAGAAAAAACAATCGTGTCTCACGAATTTCGAAATTTTTTCCAATCGCGTTTAATAAAAAAATCGCCAGTTTTCCCCGATTCCGAAAAGAACGTTTTTCTGAGGTTTTTTTTTGTTAGATATTCGCTTTATACGCTCGAGAGAAACTCAACTGGGAAAATTGCGAAACGCGTTCAACAAAAGTGTCGCCTGCGCTCGATTTTCTACTGGAAAGTATAACGCCCACAACGTTTTTTTTTTTACACCGAAATAATTTTCACACGCCACCAACGCGATAATAATGACAAGAAAAAAGAATAAAACACTTTGTAATTTTTACTCGGACCTTATTAAATCGCTGTTTTTAAGTCGTTTCGATAAAAAAAAAAAGTTATCAACTACTGGGTGAAACGTGCTGTGACATTAAAAATCGATCGATTCTTGTTGTAAAAACGGCGAGACGTCCATCGGTATGAAAATGTCGATTCGCTATTTACGTCGTATCAAGTGTAAAAATCCCTGAAAACTGAATGGAATAAGTACAAAAATAACCAACAACCACCAATAAACTCTATGCTACGAAACCGTCCAAAAATTCGCTTTAAATCTCGTACATCGTTCTGGATAGCTGCTGAGAGGTTACAGACGGAAAATAAGAAGTGTATAGAGAAATGGCGTGCTTCATGGGAAAATCAGACTGTGGTCAACAAAAACTTAGTACACTCGCCAGGAATAGTCTGGTACTTGGTTTCTAACTACCCCGGAGAGAATGGGCGACACTAAACAGATTCCGCACGGACCAGGGAAGATGTGTTGTGGCACTAAAAAAAAAATGGAACGTTAAAGATTCAGAAAAATGTGAATGTGGAGCAGCCAAACAAACGATGAAGCATATAATCAAGGAATGCGATCTGTACGCATTCGAAGGCGCTTTGAATGATCTGCACAATCTCATCAAAAATGGAGACAAATGGCTTAAAGAACTCTCTCTCCATCTATGACAATAAAACGACGAAAGTTACCTAATGGAACTGAATTATATTAGACTAAATTATTTCATTTTACATTTTTTTTTTTTTTATATTTTATACTTATTTATTTTAATTGTTTTGTTTGTTAAATGTTAAATTTGCGAAACCAGAAGAATATATATATAAGTGTAAAAACACGCATTTCGCATTACGATTTCTAAATGAAAACGCATACAATTATTTTATTTAAAAAAACTTGGGAAATTTTTTTCAAAACATACATATTTCGTTTCTATTTAAATCACATTCGAATTCGATTTAAATCACATTTTATAATAATTTTTCGCGCCATACTCGTTTGTTTGATAAACGAACAATTTTTTTTATAAATCCGTAACATCAGTTAAAGTCATATTTCTATAATATCGGTTTTATATGTTCCTTTCAGAACCGCGATTGGCGCCTATGAAAACAGTCGATAAAAAAAAAGTCGAAATTTTTAATATTTTATTATTAAATATATCAAGACGTGGCGTTTATATTCGAATAATATAACGACTGTGATAAAAGTATATAAATGTGTGTATTTTAGTTTTATATTTTTAAAAATAATAAAAATAAAATATTGAACTACAGTGAACCGGTTTCATATTAATTTCCTTATGTAAATATACAGTAATTAAAGTGTAAAGCGATCCGAAGCAACGAATTCACCTGCGTTTTTTTTGGAAACAGAAGATAGTTTTCAAAAAAAAAAGCAATACGGTTATTGGGTTAGGTTATACGTACCAAAACGTGTTATTTCTAATTTTGTACCAATGCCCGCGTTATTGGGTTGTACGTTTAATCGACTATACGATTTGAGTAGGTTTAAACGTTAAATATTTGTTTATAGAAAATCGCGAAACAGAAAACTTTTCGTTATAGGAATTTGGACGAATGATTTATTTTTAAAGAGACAATAAAAAAAAAAAGGCGTTTCTAGAAAAATCAATGTTTCGGCACTATAAAAAGTTTCGCACCCTTCAAATATGTTCGCAGGCCACACTGGGGCGGTGCGTATGACATTATAACGCACACGTACACAGTGTACGAGGCGGAAATCGACAGGAAATAAAGGACGAAAGCAAAACGTTTTTTTTTTTTTCAAAACGCGCGTTTACAATATTCCGAGACTTTCGGATGATTTATCGGAGTCCTCTCCAATAATTATTGGAGTCACGAACACAAAACTAATAACCTGTGCGAGCCGGGATTTTCGCATACGTCCTATACTTTATTCCGTACGCTAGCACAGTGGTTTCCAAAGTGTGTTGCACGGAACACAGGAGTTCCGTACAACAATCACAAGCGTTCCACAGATACAATACGCTTGTGCTTTTTCAAGTCGTGTGTTTGTAAAAATATAAATAAAAAATTCTTTAACACAATTTGATCGGGGGGAAAAAAAATTACGTGTTTTTGGCTGGAAAATAAATTTACGAGACTTACCGTACTATTGCTAACAAGCTCAAATATGAATATAAAAAAATAATTAGTTCCGTTTTGAAACATTTAACGCACTCCCGGCCAGGAAAATTATTTTTTTTTTAAAAATATGCCACTGGTAACTGGGTGGGTGGGTGTTACAAAATATAATTGGTTTTTGAATACCTTGTGCGCGCCACTGGCTAGTGTATGTATATACACTACATATGTAAAATATATAAAAACAGGAAGACCGGAGAACAATAGTGGTTGAATGCGATTGATTGCGTAGTGACACGAGGATTGCCGTTGTGCGCGTGGAACGTGTGGGAGATCGGGTCGAGTGGATGTTTAGGACAAAGGCGGCCGACCCCGAGTGTAGTCGGGACAGAGGCGGGGTAGAAGACATAAAAATACTTTCGGTATTTTAATACTTTTGGATTGTTAAATAATTATTTAAAAAACAAATTTTTAATAATACGAAATTCCGAAATTCGCACCCGTTTAAAAAAAATTGTCGTTCGGGACGAACGCACCGTTTTACAGCCTCCCCGCCCCTTAACGCGCCCCTGCAGGAATCCGTTTCGGAAATTCGGGTATCGCCCGGTGATGTTATAACAAGTGTCGCGCGGAAAACTTTAACAAGGGACTGCGCGAGATTCAAATAGTCCTAGAAAAACGAGCGGAGAAAGGATAAAAAAAAAAAATTGATAAATTATAAATTTCCCGAGGAGGAAACGGGTCCTTTGCGGAGGCGTAGGCGCATGATTTTCCAGCGGAACGGTCGCGAAACCGCGTGCGCGCGCCCGCCGCACTTGTTTGCGTACACACAACGCCGCGGGGAACGACGGCCGCGGCCGCCGGCGGCCAAAGTCGAGTGCGCCGAAAGTCAAAACGTTAACGCGGCCGCCGCCGGTTGTTTACACACAAACACGCGCGGCGAGCGGGCGGCCCTTGTCTCGCGCCCTCGTCGCCACCGCCGCCCGCGAAAACGATAGCGCCTGCGGCGGCGGCGGCGGCGGCGGCGCGCGTGCACTTTTCCTCTCGAGAACGCTGCACAAACGCTGCACGGGGCCCGTGTTTCGGGTCCGTCGCCGCGTATCGATTTGTCGCCGCGCGTTCATCACGTCCTGCACGGTCGGCCCACGCGCGCGCGCTCTTATAAACGTTAACGCGCACTGCGCTCCGAGGGACAAATAAGTGTCGCCATGGCCCCCCACAAAGTAGATTAAGGGCGGGGGGTCAGTGAGTACTGAGGGCCAGGCCCGTACTGGCCCACCGGGCAACCGGGCAGATGTACGATGCGCCCTTTAAAATTACGAGGCACAATGCGCCTAATTAATTAAATTTAAAGAAATTACGTCTATTAAATAGATTTTGGAGAAATATTGACTTCGATAATTTTTCCGATTACAACCGGATAAAATTCAACGATATAATATTATTAAAAAAAATTTTTTTTTTTTTTGCATATGTATATAATAGGTACACCGTTTATAGTCGCATAGACATTTCGGTATCGTCATTGCCAATTTTGTTTTCATGCGGTTTGTTGGTGTTTGGTTTGTCGCTCTAAACCAATTGAGATTTTTAATCTGTAATATTTAGACTTCTAAAATGAAAAAAAAATTTTTTTAGGCGCCCTTATAGGATTCAGCAACCGCCCTATAAGAGCAGCCAGTACGGGCCCGCAGTGAGGGCTCTTTGGGGACCCGGGGGGGAAAAAAACGTATTGACATGTATATGTCTTATGGCCGGGTCGTTCTATGAATTTGTGCGACACCGAGAGCAGCGTTACCATGACGTCATGAACACGGCTCTACTCACAACCCGGCCAGGTTTCCCCCCTTCCACTTCATATACCGTCGTTGCCAGTTACATTCAGTGTTGTATAAAGACAAAAGATGTTGGACAATAAAATCATCTAGATTAAGATAAAAGATAATTAAAAATGTAATTATCTAGATAAAGATAAATAATAATTAATTACAATAGATAAAAAAATAAATCATTTTTTTGCACTATTATAAAATTTCTAATGTATCGATGATAATCATCGTTAGGATTGAAAAAAATACTTTTTAATTGATAATGATGAGACTTAACCTTTCCATCGTATAATGACTGGAAAATTAATATTAAACATTTCTACTAGTATAATATTGTTTGTAGTATATTTTCCAACAATTGTATTAATTTTTTTATAAATCAATCAGTGGTCACTGAAAACAGAAATCAAAGAATATAAAAGCATTAAACTGAAAATCCCGAGCTAGTGTCTAAACACTCTAAACGCACCTTAAAATAATACTATTAAGGCACTTAATGTGACGATTTTATTTATTATATTTTATATTATTACAGGATATTTATTGTTGTTAGTTATCGGAACGTTGTCATATAAACAAATTAATTTTTTTTTTTTTGAGGGGGAGGGTTGCCCCCAAAACTTTCCCAGTAGATCCGCCGCCGTTTCGTCCGTAAGACGGAAGACGACGAAGAAGACAACAAGTGCGGGTGACGTGCACGCGTTTTCCCTGCGTCTCACGACCGCGCAATAATAATAATTAATCGACCTACATAGCCTACATAACAAACAGATTCAAACACTACGAGCCTTCTTTAATTCTAAAATACACTTCACTCACTTCTTCATCGAGCTAAAGTTCTAGCTGATTGTAAACGCACGTCACTTGACTCGATGGACCCAGCTGTGCAACTCAACCAGATCACCTATGCGCCGGAAATAAATGCCTGGACACAAAAATCTCTCCACGGGAGACATCGTCTCGACTCAAACAATCGAAACGTTGACAAAATAGTGTGAAAAGCGTGGCTTGAGCGAGGAGAGCTGTTTCCGGAAACAGAGGGTTTTACGATCGCAACACGAGACCAGATCATCGAAACTAAAAAATAAAAGGAGGTAAAATATCCGACTGCACGTAATGACATTGTCATCATAGTCCTGAAACCATCCGACGTATAACCGGAGCTTGTAAAACTATTACACTGCAGACGGATCACAAACACGGAGACGACCAAGTAGCTGCAACCGTTCACCAATGCCTAGCCATACAAATACAAAACGATTACGGCAAAAACGGCGTACTACAAATATACGTTTGAAATAATTTTAGAATCCGATGACTAGAAAATTTACTCGGAATATTGTGACCGACAAGACCGGAACGATCACAGTACTGCACTACGCGCGACAAGAAAAATTAAGCCGTTTTCCTAATCGATATGGCAATACTCAATGCACATAATTTACAAGCTATACGTACACGGAGAAGATAGAGCAAAATACACACACAGAGTTTGTTATCGAACACGAAACGCAGCGGCCAGTCGAGTCTAATCGTTCCTACAATAGTATCATCGACCAGTGGCGCCATTTGGGGGGGAACAGGGTGGGCATTTGCCCCCCCCCCTTGTTAACAGTGGGCCGAGATGATGTTAAACAATAGTTATTCTAACCAAATCTGTAGCTAAAGGTTGTACGACCAAGGCGGCGAGAAAGATAGGAAGAAACTTAACAAGATGCTCAGAACTGGTCACAAAACGTCATTTCTAACATGTTTAATGTCACGGCAAGGGAAACTTCAAAACTTGAATCTCATATGTACTATATATATATTTTTTTATGATACGTTTAATATAGCTGACAAAGTAATGAATTTCCTCCCCCCCCCACCCCAAATAAATAATAAAAAATATCGGGTGATTCGTGCCCATGATAACGAAAATATCAAAATTATGTAAAATAGAAATCGTATTGAGCTAATAAATGTAAGTGGAAAATAGTTAAATTGGCCGGTTAAACCTTTTGCCTCCCCTTTCGAAAACTGAAATGACGCCACTGTCATCGACCACCGGCGTCGTCCCCGCGTATCCGCGTAATAGCTGCAAAACGCTCGATCCATTTACGTAACAATAATAATATATCCTCATCCAAAAAGCTATCGTTTGCTAAACACATCATTTGCCGACTAGTCCGCGGGAAATTTCTCTCAACAGAATCGTAAAACACCTTACGTTCGCGCACTTACCCGTCTTTTACGCCGTCGGTTTCGTTTCGGCCGTAAGCCCGCGAAATCGAGCGTCTCGCCGGTAACGAAAGGAATAAAAATTAATAATAATTGTACTAAAAGTGTATACGGTTTATTTTTTATATTATTTTTTCTCATAGCAATCGTATTTATTCAGTGTCGTCGACGCGAAAATTGGGGTCCCGCCCGGCCGACCGCGACTGCAGCGAATACACACACCGCCCGAGACCGCGCGCGCGCGCGTGTGTGTACACATACATAACAATGTACACTCGCGGATCCGGACGACATCGGTTAGCACTTTAACGCGCTGTGCCGGATATACTCGTATAAACACAACACGTGCCGATGGGAGTTTTTTGTCGCTTCTTCTTCTTCTTCCTCCTCCCGCGCTCCATTCCCTCCACCGGCCGATAACGTTGCACTCTGTAACGACACACACGCGTACACACTTTCGTACCCCCGCCCGCGTTCGGTCGTCCTGGTCTCCTCCTCCTCCTCGTCCTCGTCCTGTGATCCTGCTCCTGCGTTCGCGCCGTTCAATTAACCAGAACAAATGGAATCACTCGCCCCCGTCCACTAAACAAATAAACACGGCCGCCGCCGCCGCCGACACCACCCTCGTCGTTGTCGTGGCCGAAGTTATTATTTTCCTAACGCGCGTATTGTATTTGTTATAATATGCAAAGACGCGCGCGAACGCGTGCATTATGTACACACACACACACACACACACACACAGAAAACCTTGCGCAGCCGACGACAGGGGTATACAAATAATATTATGACCGGAGGCTGTGTGTGTGTGTGTGTGTGTGGGGAGGAGGCGGTGTGAAAAAGTCGCAACGGGAGAAAAACGCGCCGAACACAGATACACGGAACGCGTGTATCAATCAAAATACGACCCCAGATAGGAAGGAGGCCGCCATTCTACAAGATATAAAAGTCGTGGACGATACGATGATGTTTATCTTCGAGATAACAGGACGCAAACGACGTCCTCGTAGTATCGCACATAGACATACAATAACGTACGGACCGCTATTAGAGAAATAAGTACGGAACGAAGACGCGTGTGAGAGAGAAAGAGCCGTAAGAGGTTTTTTCATGGACGAATAAATAATCACGCGTATTACCATTCGCTGCGGATCATCCGGATATATTGCTGCCACGATTTTGTTTTATCGTCCATGAAAAAACCCTCTTCTAAGTCTGTCTCTCTTATAGACCTATAATAACTATAGTTAACGGGTCTATTGGCTCTAGTGCGGGGGTGTCAAACTCGATTTGCTTGAGTGGCATTTTTTTTTCGAAGCGTGCTTGGCGGGCCGATTAAAAAAAAAAAAAACTCTAAATTTATAATAATACAGAAAAATTTATTGAAGGACAAAACATTACCAAAGATTTAAAAGTCATGGAGGATAAGAAGAAAAATAAATATCACGGAGAAATGAAAATTCCATTGTATCCTCCTTGACTTTCATACTTTCGGAATCTATATGGCGACCCAAGACCATATTTTGACTGACAGACGCTTTCCACGCATTATTATCACATATTACCAATTGCTCTTCCCGCGAAATTCATTTTTAAAATACAAAATTTTATTGAATTAATAAATAATAGACTTTTTAAGTTAAACGTTTGTTTTAAAAATAATGTAAAACTTAATTTGAATTTAAAACTTCAAAAAAATTGATTTTTATGTCATAAATAGTGTTTCTAAATACTTTTTTACGTTTCGTTCGTATTGTATTATCATTACAATTACCGGAACGGATAAATGAAAATAAACGATAATATAGTAAAGAACGGTTATTGATGTTTTTCAATAAATTTCATTTAAGACATCATCATAGTGATTTTCCAGTATGTTAAAAATTGGATTGTTTCGTTTTAAAGCATTGCCGACAATTAACATTGTCGCTGACCCGATTTTAAACACTTTTCACATTAAAATCACACAATTAGATTTATGTATTGCGGATAATATAATTAGAAGAAAAAAAAAGTCATACAGGTATAACAAATAAAAAAAAAAAATAAAAAAAATGATAAATAAAATTTTATGGCGCATTTGTGTCGCGTGTTTTTGTGCGAAAAAATAGAATTGTCGTTCTGAACCTGCAGACGTTCAATATGAAAATTAAAAATATTAATTATCGATGACAACATGTGGACCGAGAAAAAGAGTTAGAAAGAGTGGGAGCTATTGGGTCTTAAGTCGGAGAACTTTTATTAAACCGTTTCAATATATATAAATTCTCATATACCTGCAGCTATTATTGAATTAACTCAACAATTACAATAATAATACGATTTTCGGCGCCAACGTTTTCTTTTTTTTGAAAAATGAAAAAAAAAAAAAATCAGATGAATAATTTTTGTTTTCTAAAACGGCGCACGAAAAATATTTACGTGATTTTATGCATTTCATTTGGAGAGCCCAACGTTATTGTAAAGCCATAGGTTATTCGGGGGAAGAATAATTACATATATATTTTAATCAAAACCGCGTCGTAAAACATAATATAATGAAATCATGTAATACACGTTTTTTCGGCATAAAATGTTTTTGTAAAATAAAAACAATTTTCGACGATATTTTACAGAGATTTTTTTTTTTTTTTATACGTAAAAAACAGATCGCCCGAAATTCGAATAATAATTTCCTCCCCCCCCCTATTAGTTTCGTCGAACGAGTGATTGTTGCAAAAAAAAAAACGTAATCGCTATTAAATTATTGTTATATCGGATTGAAAAATATAATATAATAACAGTTTCAGCGGGTTTATTTCGTCCCGGCGTTTTTTCACTTCTCCCGTTTATCGCATTACGCGAAGGGGAACCCGATTGCATGTATAATTTCCAAAATCAAAACCCGTACAATAATAATAATAATAATAATAATGTACTCGGATCGTCGTACGTTTTACGATGACGGGAGCGAAACGTTCGCTGCGGCGTTTCAGTAACCCGTTTAAGTATATGTACACAAGCGCGTATGAAGGTATAACTTATAAACGCATATATCTGCAGCTTTGTTGTCCGTTCGATCGATTGTAAAAACTATCAAAAGGGTGGCCCGGATACCATCAAGCAGCGGAATCCATTCGATTTGTGACTTTGAATAAAATTTAAAAAAAACAGATAAAATTATTATAAGGCCCCCGGCAAGGGCGCATTAAAGGGGGAGCGGGGGGCAAAGGGTGCGTTTGCCCCGGGCGGCAATTTTTAGGGGGCGGCACACTGACCATGGACATTTGGAATTATATTTTAGTCCGTTGAAATTTTAATCTGTACTGTAAATTTAGTGGCGGCAAATTATATTTGCCCCCCTCCAATCCCTAAATATTGGACCTTAATGCGCCCCTGCCCCCCGGCCTTACACGGGGATACTCAAAAGAAACCGCAATCGCGCCTCCGGGACACTATATAGGACAGGTGTGGCGAACCTTTCTTGGGTCAAGTGCCAAAATTTAAAATCAAGTTTTTTGAAATATGCTCGCGTGCCAAAAAAAAAAAAAATGAATTTTACTAGGCAAGATGAAAAGAAAAAGCATGCAATAATTACACGCATTTTATTAGGTGCACATTTATTTGTAAACTTTTATTTCATTTATTAACGTGATTTCTGTTGTTGTTTTTAGAAGATAACATTTTAATATCTGGAGTATAGTTGATAGTTTTCAGTGAAACACGAGCAGCACTAGTTTCATCTAATATTACAAACTTTTAAATTTGATTCTTAACATTTCTCATATAAACTAAAGTTTTAAAATATAATTGTTTTTAAGATAAATAATAATTTTTATGTTTTAAATTTGGCGTGCCACTGAAATTTGGTCAGCGTGCCACTTCTGGCACGCGTGCCATAGGTTCGCCACCCCTGCTATATAGGAGACTGAGCGATTGGCTGCGACTGAACAGTGGTCGCCTGTAACTTACACACACTGTCCGTCAGAATACCGCGATCGCCTAACACGAATTCCTCCACAAAACACTTGTGCAGTTGTTTCTTTCGGTATTTCAGTTTGTAGTGTTTGTTTTTTTTCAATATTAACAGTTATTTTCTTCGTATTTTATTTCGTAACGTGTCTATGAGTCTGTAGCGATTCTAGTGGCGAAGAAGGTTTTTTTCCGTGACATTTTTTTCTGGAATAGCCTTTAAGTGTGTACGGCTCGGACCGATGCTCTTTTCGATCTCGTTTACAAAACTGAAATTACTGAAATTTCGCCGCATTTATCAAATAACGCGAATGTAAATAATAATTATTGTATTAGCAATACTCGGTCGACTAGAGTAGCGAGGAGATTGTCGCATTAGTTTATCAGCCGCATAGATTTCGGTAAGGTCGTCTAAATGTCCTGCAGTCTCCTGTACAGTAATCCAGACGATCACATAGTTTCTTTTGCGGAACATCTCCGTGCGAGAAGGGCCTAAAATAATGAACGCGACAATTTCGTAATCGGGTTTCATAGAATTTTGCTGTAAAAGATTATAAAAAAACAAAAGTCGGGTTTGTACTTTATGAGTTTAAGTAAAAATGATGAAAATAAATATTATGTACAGCTTATAGGTGAATATTATATTTTAACGGGTACATTTGAGGGGCAGAGCTATAAGCTCACTTTGTATAGGGCAACGTTTAATTTCGACTCGGTATATTTGTTTTCACGTTAAACTCGAGAATAGGTTATACGGTCGGTTATTTCTTGTCGTCATATGAACTCGGTTCAGATACTCGTACAGTATTATATCCCGCGGTATAATAACAATTATAGATTTTTTTTAAATTTTTTTATTCGACTTAGTGGCGTCCCATTCGTTTGCAGTGTCCAGTGGCGATAGTGTTTCGTTATCGAATCGTAAATACCTCATGTAAACAGTGGCGTATGTGAGTAGCATAAGGGACGGGGAAGGATGGATCGTCTTTCTTCGGATTTTAGCGGTGAGGTCTTAAAAACCTGTGGCAACATTTCCCTGTTGCTCTGTTTCAGCGTAGACTACGCTTTAACAGCTTTAAAACCGCAACCGCTTTATTACTCTTCGGATATTACTGAATACATTATAAAACTATATTCAGTTATTTTATAAATAAAAACACACTTAAAACTAATTCGACGGTTTGGTTAAGGTTTTTCTTGGTTTATTAATACATTTTTATTTAATCGATATTGTTCGATTGAATTATTTCGTTAAAACGCCGTTGTTTTTTCAAATTAATACCGTTTTATTATAATAACGCGTGAGAGGCGGGAAGGATGAACAGGTCTGCAACCAAAAAACTGCATAGGGGGTTTTTTTTTTACTGTTTCTTATAGATTTTTAAATCGAAAAAAATAGTAAAAATGTTTCATCGCATCAATTTTTTTTTTCCAAAACTCATATTTTTAGTTTACTTTAAATTTAAATTCAAGCGTTAATCCATACGATGGAAGGGGTAGGTAGTGTGGTTTGTTACTGGCAGCAGTCAAGGCGAATTTTTTTTTACGAGGCACTCGTAGGAGAAGCCGTAAGGAGCGGCGTAAGAGTCGGTGTGAAAACTTTGCGCGTTGTGATTGAAGAAACCGAACGGAGGCAATTTTTTCTTCAACAATATAACTTTTTTTTCTTATTTACAGTTACGCGCGTATAAAAAAAAATATGCTTTTTTTAATCGAAATATATTCATCCTCCTCCGAGGCTCTATTTCCATATATCCTCGTCGCTCAAAAACTCCTGCCACTGCTCTCTCTCTCTCTCTCTCTCTCTCTCTCTCTCTCTCCCTCGTCATCAAAATATTCGTATCCTACTCGCGCGACTTTCCAGTACCGTGTACGCCACTGCAACGGAACACATATAGGTAGGTATGCGACGCGTCACGCGACAACAACGGCAGCTGGGCGTTTTCCCACAAACACCGCACACACACACACACATCAGAGATTTTAAGCCGCGTCACGGCGGTGTGTTTATTCGATAACGCCCGTCGTCGTCGAAACGAGCGCGCGTCCCTCCTCGACGTTTTACAGGATGTCCCTGCACTGCACAGCACCGCTGCTCGGTCACGGGCGTCTGCAAACTTTTTCCAACGGGGAGAGGGCAAAAGTAATTTAGAAAAATAAACGACGAATGTTCCACAACTATATAGTGCCGACTCGGCTCGTATCCGTAATATTAATTGTACCGGCAGTGTTCGAATTGTGGTGGGGGGAGGGGGACGGAGCTCCTCTTCAAATTTTTTCATATTTTGAGAGCTTCCCTTCAAATGATTTTCATTACAACGACGGGACGGAACGCGTTATTTTGTTAAAACAATATTGAAATTTTTTTTATTTTGTACATTTGCATTGAATACATAAAATACTGAAGTCACAGTTAATACAACAAACAGAATAATACAGTTACCAACAGTCGTGTAATGTTATTCAAAATTAATTACGTACCATATTAGCTAGAGTACATTTTTATATAATTATTAATTTTTATACGTTAATAAATGACAAGTTTCAAAAAAGAAACGAGTCGGCCAGTACTCGAGACACCGATGTGTAAACGTCGCGTGAGCGGTAAAAATGGAACGGAATTGTGATTGGGATTTGTGAATATCGGTATCTTTTTTCAAAGTAATTTCGATAATAAATATTATTATTAGTTGTCACGACAACAGTTTACACATTTCCGTCCCATTTCCCGAGATTTACCCTCATACCGCCGTAATAAATGTTTACACATCAAAAAAAAATATTCATTTTAATTTTTGGTATATATATATATTTTTTTTTATTTTAATAATTTGATGAGGATAAACGATTGACCCACAAGTCAAGGTGTATTTAATTACTGTGAAGGACGCTAATATTTCAGAATCTTGGAGTCCCCTCTTTCTTTTCCTATCTTTTCTTATTTTTCCAGTTCGAGCGTCGCGTACCGGTTTAACTAGTCGGACAATCTAATTCGACTCTTTTTGACACTGTATTTACTTCGTTAAAATTGTACCGTTTGTCTGCTCTAAAACTGTCGTCAAATTTACGTTTTTGGAAAAAGTCCCTTATGTCCGTAATATTTATTAAATAAGAGCTGATTTTATCTTATAAAGATATCTGTGTTTTATTGCACGAAAACGGAAAAACGGGAACCCAAAAAAAGACAAAATAATAAAAAATAATTAATACATATTAATTTATTACAATAAACTGTAAAAGTTTATGGACTATAACCTACATTAATTGGTTTACACGCGTTTCGGTGTATAGTCATTAGTTTGTCGTCAATGTATTGTTGAGTTTAGATCAAACACCTATCTAATATAATCGTGGTTCGACTGGCGAATGATTTATTTGTTCGTAATGTGATGTTATAGGTACTCGGTATTTGTAAGCACTATAAGTGAGTTCATTCGAGCGAAGGTCTTGAAATGAAAATATTCGACACAGGTAGGTACTTAAAATACATTACAACCGATTACATTGTTGGGCATAACATTTTGTGTTTTTTTTCCCCCCGTCAAAAGCTTTCAATAAAATTACTACGGTTCAGCAATTCCCCTTATTTTTATTTTTTAGTTGGTTAAAAAAAATGATATCGTCGACGGTGTCGATAGGAAAACGATATACCCCTTAACGCTTCGTCACTGCAGTATACGTAAGAAAATGTTTTTTTTAATGCGCGCGCGGTTTGACACGGCTCGTGAATTTGGAACCAAAAAAAAAAAAAAATCGATTTTTTTTTCGTATTGCGCGAGATGCTACGTTCTGTAGTCCGCGTTTTGCTGTGCAGTGGCATCGTTTCAGTTTTCCAAAAGGGGAAGCAAAAGATTTAACCGGCCCATTTAACTATTTACCACTTACATTTAGCTCAATACGATTTCTGTTTTACATAATTCTGATATTTTCGTTATCATGGGCACGAATCGCCCGATATTTTATTTTTATATTTTTGGAAGGAGGAGGAGGAGGAAATCCATTACTTTGTCAGCTATAATAAATGTATCATAAATTACTGTCTTCTTCTTTGCGTCTTCAGTCGTTTGACTGGTTTGATGCAGTTTTCTATGCTTCCCTTTGGTAATTTTTGGGAAACGATATACCAAGTTTATCGAAAAAAATCCAGAACCGCGGTAAATTGTAACCACGAATTAATCACCTTCTTTAAAATCGTGGTTATAACCTGCGTATTTTTTAATTTTATTAGTAATAATTTGATTTTAATCCACTGTGTGCCACGCGATTTGTTATAATTACTCATAACTCGTTAGTCGTTACTACAGATTTGGTTAGAACAACTATTATATTTCCATCAAATCATGTCGGCCCACTTTTAACAAGGGGGGAGGCAAATGTCCACCCTGCCTCCACTAAATGACGCCACTGCCACTATGTACAAAAAGGGATTTCCAGCTCGGTCTGCTATGAAAAAATCCGGAGCGTATAGAAAAATATTCGCCACTCTCGAGCCCCAGTAATAATAGAAATACAAATGCAGCTGATTTTATTCGCCGAGAAAATGAAAAATACCAATTTTTTTTGTACAATCGTACTCATTTTTCGTACACTATTATACAGTATATAGTTAGTGTTCAAACAGTTCACTACAAATTACAATATTATATGAGTACTAAATGAGAGAATTTTTTTGTTTTTCGAATAATTTACCGCGCGCGTGGCATTCCCTTTTTGTTTTTCGCAAAAAGCTATTCTTACGGTAGGTTCCTCCAGTGGCGTCGAGTACTTATACTTTAGGTGGTTCATTATAATAAATTTCAGGGTGGGCTGGTGGTACGTCTTGGTACTAGGTATTTCATTATGCAAAAAAAAAAAAACAAGCAAAAAAATATAAAATAATTATGTAAGAATTTAAATTATTGTATTCGGTTAATGAAAATTAACGAGTATCAAAAGAAGGACGACAAATTATATGTTACGCTTCGAGTACATATTCCGTCCACAACCTAAGTTTTGGTCAACTTTTTTGATTTCTCAAGAGAATCTCCGTTTTATTTCTATTGCGTATTTTGAATAATGCATGAAAAAATACAAATAAATTTTTAATGTACCTGTACGTTATGTTTTGTAATTAATAAAGTATTCGTTCGCTAATAGATATTATAAATAAAAGGTTTACGCAATTAATTTTTTTTCATTCCGACAATTAATTTGATAGTTAATATCATATGCCTACAGTAAATACGTATCAACGACCGTTTGTATTCGATTAAATAATTGTAAATAATTGCTACATTTGATTTTCGTATTGGTGAAAACTAGTACAGAAAAAAAAAAGTATTCTAAAAGTATTTGGAATACTCTTTGTGAAGTATTCAAAATACTCAGGGAATTGGGAACACTATTGTCAAGAAGTATTCGAATACGTATTCTGAATAATTCTTTTTTTCGAACTATTCGTAATGCGTATTGCAAGTAATACTTTTAAAAAGTATTTTACCCAAGTCTACAAAATATAGTATGTACCAACGCATTAAATATTATTTAAAAACAAAAAATAAATCTCAGGAAAATGTCCACGACGTAGAGTTCCGTTAAGGTACGGTTATAATTAGAGCAGATATTTATATGTCTTAAAAACCAAATAAATATGTATGTAGTTATGCGCTAAAACTTACTAAAATATGCCCTTAAAATATGCTCTAAAAAAAAAATTTTTTAAAACCTAAGAAAATTCGAAAATTGTATTTTATTTCTATTTTTAGTTATTACAGTTAATCTCAACAAAAATATTTTACATTTTTTTATAATATTATAATTTAAAAATTTCATTGTGTCGAATTTAAATATTTATTTTAATCTGATTTATTGAATGGCATTGTTTCACGATCCACGAAATGAACTGTAAAATGTATAAATTACATTATTCGTCATATCTCGTGTTATTAATCAATTGAAAAACCATAAAAATCGAATCAATAGTATTTTATCTAAAACACTGGTAATAAAGTTATCAATTCGCCTGTTGATATTTATAAAATGATAAATTTTAAACGATTATTTTGTAATTGTCGATTTTTTTTTTAGTTGAAAATGACTTTAAAACGTACAAAATTCTAAAATATGCCCTAAAAATTCAAAAGTGGCAAAATACGCAAAATAAAAGTTTGTTTATAGAATCGTTAGGTCATGAAACGCATTTTGTTTAAACTGGCTATTTTTTTGAACAACCAATAACAATATTCAAAAGCATATAAATATCGGCCCTATAGTTATAATAATTGATGAACCGCGTATTGAAATCCGCGCCACTGTATCCACAGTGACCAAAAGGGTTTTTGCCCCAGGAAAAGAGTGAATTTCCCGTGTAAATAAAAAAAAAAAAAAAAGGCGATTCGCGCGATCGTTATACCGTTACCGTCGGTACGCGGCATACGCGGCGGTCCTCGACGGCGGCGGCGGCCGCGCAGAATTTTCAGTCGGGCGGTTGCCAGGGACGGCGCGCGCGCGCGTGCTCGAACACTGTCGGCACGCGGGAAAAGGAAAAGGGACAACCTGCACACCCTGTATACAGCGCGTTACGGCCGCGTCGTTGGCGGGCGCTTGCGCGGCGGCCACGTACACGGCGACGCGGTATATACGTATATATACCGGAAGTGGTATATTACTGCGCGGCGTGCAGGGCGGATTTAAACAGCGCCACGGCGGCGTCGTATCGCGCGATAGTGACGGATGCTGTTCGCGTACCGGCGGCGGCGGCGGGCGCTGCTGCACGAGCGGCGTCGCGCCGCGATGGCGGCGGCGTTACGGGCGCGCAGGGACGACGAGGGGTTCGACGCCGAGGGGGCTGCGACCCGAAAGTTCGCACGCCGCCGACGGTCCCTGGGCGGCGCGGTGAAGTCCCTTCGTTTTTCTTTTTTTTCATCCTCCAGCGAAGCGGATCTCGCGCGCTGCGAAACGAATACCGCCCCCGCCCACCGCGGATTTCGTCGCCGCGCCAGGTGGACGTTTCGGGTAAATTTCCCGTGAAATTATTCGACTGCTCTCCGCGATACGGCGCAAATCGCGTCTTCCACGATTAAATACGAATATAAATATTTAAATAACGTGGCGCGTATATAAATAACGACGTCACTAACGGTCTGTGTTTTTTTTTTTTTGAACTTTTCGCTAGAAAAAAAAAAAAATTAGATAGTATAGGTACGGAATTTTATTAGGCCCGGTTTTTCAGCCGTTCGCTTATTCGCCGCGTAGAGAAGCTATCTAGCTGTCGAATACATCGATTCGGAAGAAAAAACGATGTAACTGGTTAATTATCTCCCTGCAGACAGCTATTCGCCGAGAATAACGATGATATTGGTTAGTCATAGTGGTACCGATATGGGGTGGTAGCATTACGGGACGATAGTTACGCGCATAGACCTATAATAATATATAGACCGCGCATCGCCCTCATTTCACGTGTAAAACATTGAAACCAACATATGTGCGAGAGAGACAGCCTCTGAATTGACTTTTTCAAAGACATTCTATATAATTTTATAATACTCTTTGACAATAATGTGTTATTGTAAGATAACGCCTTGTGCGTTATCGTCGCTACCCGCTACGGGTTTTGATGTAGCGAGTTGTTATGGACGCAGTGGCGTCATTTGGTGGGGGGCAGGGTGGGAATTTGCCCCCCTTGTTAACAGTGGCCCGGCATGATTCATGCCGATACCTATGGTGTAATTCATGACATTTACACCACATTATAATTCTAACCAAATCTATAGTAATGAGTAATAACAAATCGCGTGGTGAACAGTGGATTACAATTAAATTAATAATAAAGTAAAAAAGTATACAGGTTATAACCGCTATTAAAAGTGATTAAATAGTGGTTACAACTTACCGCGGTTCTGGAGTTTTTTCGATAAACATGGTTATTGTTGAAGGCAGTGCGTAAGTTATTGACGTTACCCCTAAATTCGAAGAATATTCGTGAATATGATAAAGAAAACATCAAAATTATGTAAAATAGAAATTGTATTGAGCTAAATGTAAATATTGGAAATAGTTAAATGGGGCCGGTTAAATCTTTTGCCTCCCCCTTTCGAAAACTGAAATGACGCCACTGTATGGACGGCGTGTCGCGAGTCGTCCGAGAATTCTCGCGCTTTTTTTCCGCGTACACGTCCGAGAATTGTGATTCAAATAATCATTTATTCGATATTTTACACTGGCGACGAAGATAAATTCTACGTTAACATGCCGTACTTGGCCTTTTTTGAGGCTCAATTGTATAATCTTTGTTCGGTGTTGCTATCCGTTTCTCACAGAGTGTTATGTCTTTTGGAAACCTATAATTTTAAACGTAAAAGTAAAATAAATATTAATCGTATAATGTTTTTAAACAGAAGAAAAGTCGAATTATTGTAAATTACAAGAGCGAAAAAGCGTAAAAACAACAGACCGACAATAATATTTACAAGTTACAACAAATACGTCCTCCTTATCAATATTAATTTATTACCGTAGTCATTGTCAAAGAGTGTTATAAAATCGTTTAAAATCTCTTTGGAAAAGTCAATTCAGAGGCTGTCTCTCTCTCTCGCACATATGTTGGCTTCAATATATTTTACTAATGCGCGGTCTATACATTATAGGTATATGGTTACGCGAAAACAAATTGATTATGGTTGGTCGATGATAACACTGATAAGGAACGCGTCCGTATCGTTATATAATAATGTATTTTTTATGTTTTAAATTTTCGTGCTGCATACGTGATAACGAACGCGTAATTTGTGTTGTCAATATAGTTATCCGCCGGATAAATCCTTATTTGGTGGAAAGAGTATCATGACATAGAATCAGATACATTGAATTTTATTTTTTGCATATTTTTGGCCTATTTAGGAATTTTTATGAACGAATGCGTGTATTTTAACAAAAAAAAAAAAAAATTGTAAATAAATGTGTGTTTTGATAAAAAAAAAAACACTGAGAATAAATGCATATTTCGAACAAAAAAAAAACTAATTTTTTAATAAAACTTGAAAAAAATCACTAAACATATTTTTGTGAATAATGTATTTGTATTTTTTGAGTAAATACAAAAAATATTATATATTAATTTACAATATATTTTTAATGATTCGTTAAAACGTTAAAATGTCATATTTTTTGAGTAAAAAAAAAAATTGTATATTCGTTTAGAATTTTAGAATATATTTTTAGTTAATAAAATAATTGTAAAACGGCATATTTCGATATTTATTGGGCGTATTTGCGCGCATTTTTTTAAGATCATAAACATCATATCCATACTTATAATGTATTTAAAGAGATCTAGCGAAAAGTGGTATAATTATTAATACGTTTGCAGCTGACGATATGATAAATGCTTAAACATAATAACTTATTATTACTATTATTAAGAGGATGCTACACATCTCGAATAAGAGAATAAAAACTGGTTTACGCGAACACAACACACCGGGGCTACAATCAAAATAAAATGATCAAATTTTGGTATCACATAGAAGAGCTACGTAATCTATGTCAAAGCGTTTTTATTTTTTTTTATAAAGTCATTTTAAATCAAGTGATTAACTGTTAAATTTTTATGATTTGCTTTTTTTTTCATATACAATACGAAATTGAAACAAGTTATGAAAAAAATAAAAACGCTAGGTATGACATAGATTAAGTTATTTTAAAATTTGGTGTTTTTATTTTGATTGTAGCCCCGGTGTTTGGTGTTCGTGCAAACTAGTTGTTACACGGAGTTACGGTATAAATTGCATGTGTTTTATTTTCAAGATAACATCCTCGTGGTTTTTTATGTTATTATACGTTTTGACATTTGATACGTATGGGATGGTTGTTTTTCCCTGTAGGTTTATGTTCATAATATTATTTTTTTTAAATAATTTGTTCGTCTACTGGTTAGATTTTATAACCAAGAAATTATTGTTGTTGTTGTTGTCGGGGAGTAAGCGTTGTATGGTAATTTGATCATCCCCCATCCCCTCCGAAATATTTAAGCTCTGGTCGCGCGTATCTGGACAGAATCAATGGTCGAGAAAGATTTTGGATTTATTTTATAAAAAAATAAAAATCACTTAAGGCGAAGCGTTTATCGAATTTAACGGGGCGATCGGTTTTCGTATTGTTTTTTTTCCGCCCAGCCGACGGTAACGGCTCTTAATTTTTTTTTTTTTTTTTTATCGGATTTGCACATTAGCGCGCACCGTCGTCGCTCTGATGAAATTATCCGGCTCGTCGGTTGTTTATAAAAAAAAAAAAAAAAATACTTTCGCCTGCGCTTTATAAAAAAAAAAAATATTATTTGTCAGAGCACAGCAGCGTCGGATTTGTTATGGCGACTCAAAAATGTACTCTTTTAGATAGACGCCGATGTATACCATATATGATATAAATCATAATACAATTATGTATTCTTTTTATAAGAAATTTTATCATATAATATTATAATGCAGTTTTTAATAACTCACGTCTGGGAAACAAAGATTATTTTTTAGATTTGAAGATCTGTACTCATAAAAATATAAAACAAACGAATACAAATCGACACGGTATTATATTAGGATTAATTTTATCGATCATTTTTGACGTAGCGTGACTCGGATATTAAATAAAAACATATTTTTTAATCAATTTACTAATAACATAATTTTTTTTATGTATTTATCTATTTATATTTTTGATAATTATTATATTTTCATTGTTATAAGTTTACGAACCCATCAAAAATATTTTGTGACCCATAGGTTGGGAAACACTGGTTAAGAGGACGCTACGCTCGTATTATTTGCTGTCTGTCGTATGGGCAGTATAGCAAAATATCATTTCGCAATTCAAATGCTGTGTAATTTTAAAAGAACGTAGAAACAAAATTGTATGACAATTTGAAAAATAAGACGTTGTGCTACGTTCTGTTGGAAACTGATTTTTGAAAATCGTGTGGTAAAATTAATAATATTGCATAGAATAATAGTTTATATTAGGTAAATAATTAATTGCGTAAAACATATTATTTCGAAAATCTAATTCCAACGAAATATCGATAAAATTCTCGTCTTTTAAACGGTATATAATATTTATGTCTTAATGTTTTGCTGTAGATTTTGTAGCACTTGAATTATGAAAGTACTATTTCGATGTATTGCCCAGTATAGGACAGACGGAGACAACAAATGCCTGTGTAGCGTCAGCTCTTCTTAAACGGTTAAACGCTGTATAATGAATACAAATTTAACTTCGTGACGACCGCCTCCTCAGCAATTTGTTCACTCCCCCCCTCTCTCCGTGATGGAAAACATTGAAATAGAAGAAAGACTGCTAATTGTAATTGTTCGGGGCAGTCGACTGGTTGAAACGAAAAACCGTATTTATTCACGATTGAATACGTGTAGGTAACACGATCGGAAACCAATAATACTTTTTATGGAACGCTGCTCGGAGCAGCTGTCGTTTTTTACACCCTCGCACTCCACTTGAAACGTAAAAAAAAAAAAAAAATTTCGCGTACCCAATACGAGAACGTGTTTGCACACCAAACTAGAGTCGACTGTATCGTATTTCTACAAAAAAAAAAACAAAAATTCAGACGACACTCGGTATCGTTTTAGAAGAAGTTTAGATATTTTTTTTACTCGTTCGAAATCGTTTAATTTTAATACCGCAGCAGTTTGTTAAACGCGTAGGTGTCTGCTGTATATACTCGAGGTCCGGCACTACATTCCCACTCGGCGAATAAATTACAAAAATCTTGTGCAGCAGCAGCAGCAGCAGGACAACGCGCGTTTGTGGTACGGATGACGTTTCGTGTGTAGTATTATATTTTTAAAAAAAATTCGAAAATACTATAAAATACAATGATAAATCGTCGTCACGTTTGGAGAATACGATTCCGGAGCAAAGCTGGGGTTTATATACTCATTTTTTTTTTTATACGAGACAGGAACGAGGAGCGTTTGTTTCGAGCCGGCTTATACGGAAAAATACAAACGCTACCTGTCTCGTTTCAAGCGATTTTTACCGAAAAAAAACACTGAAGGGAATTTTGATAAAGAAAAAAAAAAAGAAAATTCTCCAAATTGTATACATACGATCCGTTCGGTTTAGTTTTCGTAAAATTTGATTTTTGATGTTCCAACACACGAAAAAAAACACGTTTTAAAACGTCACAATAACAGAATTCGATCTCGTCGGTTCGGTGAATAATTATTATTTTTTCACTTCGCGAAAATCGATAAAATCGATCGATAAAATTGTGTGCGTTTCGAATACACGACGCGATAATACGTCTCTTATTCGCGGATGATTTCGTATTTACGTCTGGCGTGGCAATATAATATTATTCCGTACAGACAACGTTGTTCGGAAGAACGCGATGATGAAAAACATTTTGATACGGTCTACAGCGGCAGCACTCGAACCGAGACGATTACTGTCACTCGAACATCATCTGCAATCCCTTTGAAAGTTCGAACGAGTGAGTTATGCATACAGCGGTACGACTTATCGTCGTTATTAATAATAATAAAGTACGAGTGAGTCCACGTAATATTTGCGTATAATATACGTATACTCGTACGTATTATTACAATAATTTTGAGTTACAAGACGAAACCTTTATGGACAGAGAGAAAAAAGAGCGATTTTTTTTTTTTAAGCAGAACTTTTGCGTTCTACGGTATTATGAAAAAAAAATTTTTTTTCAACCAAAAACTATTATACAATATTGGGCAATATTTATTATATTCCTACATTGATTTATTTGAATTCGTTTTTATAATTTTTATCGGAACCGCCGCTGATTTATATATGTCTTATCAAAAATTGTATTGCGCACAATATAAAGTGGCGTATATGAGATGTGTGGGCGATGGGTAGGTCCCCGTTGGATTTTAGCGATGATATTTTCTTCGTTTTAATAGATTATTATTCGTTATTTAAGAGCGTATTGATATAACTAACGTATTCCTATTGTAATACGCCTTTCCATAAAGTAGAGATAAGAGGAAATCAGTCGGCTTTTATCTATACTTAACCTCAATGTTTCAAGCTCATAATACTTCTCTGTATTAAGAGGTAAGTCTGTTATTTGTATGAGTACGAAAATTCGAAAGAAAAGAAATGTACATTGTTAAAAAAAAAAAACGCTATGGCTGTTGAGTTTTTTGCGGTGGGGATGGAACCCACTCGCCATAGGCGCAATTATAAAATAATTTAATGAATTATGAAATTCGCAAGTAATTGCAACTAATTCTTAGGTATTTATATCTATTTAAAAACATTAAACAAGAATTCAGCACTGATGATATCATACAGGCTATAGTGAAGAGACGCGGTGTACCCCAAATGTATACGCATTATAAAACAGTTGCTTTTACCATACCAATGAATTCAGTAACCCTTAAACGGTCTATTTCTCCACATAAAAAAAATTGGTTCCGGTAAACAACTTACTCATCAGTCATCAGTGATGCAGTATCCGATCTTTAACCTCCTAAAACAAGAAATCTTATAATAATCAATAGTTTTTGTATATATATCGTTTAATGAGGTGGATTTTTTTCCGTATTTTTTGGATGTCATCTTTTTTCAACACTGAACTGTTCAATTATATTTATTAAAATCCGACTTTACAGTGTCTTTCTTTTCCCCTGTACGTGCTCACGATACATTTTTTTCCCGTTATTTATAACTCGCTGTCGTCCGTTCTTCTTCTGTGTGCGTCGTACGATTATTAGCATCGCAAAAAAAAAAAAAACAAATTTCTCGCTCTACAGTCCGATCCATAGGCAAAACTACGGATCAGGCCAGACAGACCTGACCTAATTCTGACTGGATATCATACTGACTTAACAGAATTAAAAATTAAAACTTAATTTCCGCATCTAAAACGACTATACAATGTTCTGTTTAAATAAATATACGCAAATTATCTCGTAAAACAATCACCTGTTTTTCCCGTATACGTTTCGACAACAATCTATACTTCCTTCTCATTCTTTTTAAATGTCCCTTAATGACTCTCCTCTCTGTACTCCTCATAACTTCCCTGCCATATGCGAAATTAGTCGTATCCTTTCCTATCAATTTTCCCTATTTATCCTTAGAACGTTCACGTTTCCATTCTTTACTTAATTCCCTCAAAATCCATTTTAATAATACCCATCACGTTCTCTGTTCACAATCTCCTACTGTCGTTCTCGCAACCTTATCCTTTTTTTTTCACGACTCCGGGCTGCTTATTTAAATTCTTGTAATTCATATATTATTTAAACGTGTCGTTTAAAACTAATTGCTTTTCTGT
The DNA here is from genome assembly GCA_032441835.1 of Slavum lentiscoides. Taxonomy (NCBI): domain Eukaryota; kingdom Metazoa; phylum Arthropoda; class Insecta; order Hemiptera; family Aphididae; genus Slavum; species Slavum lentiscoides. The sequence continues at coordinate 8,948,710 of CM063720.1, read as the reverse complement.
GTACAAAGTTTGAATAAATATACGCTCGTACCGAAAATTGGTACCATTTAATCGTAGCCTATTATTATAAACGTACTTATTGTTCATTATATTTATTATTTTATTCAATATTAAATACTAAATTTGTAAAAAAAAATTCGCGTTACATTTAAAAAACAAAGTAAATTACCGTATAATGATGTGATTAGCATTTTTTTCATATTTATCGTTCGGATCGTCCTGATAAAATTGTCTGATTTCCCTAACGGTCCTGTCTGTCCTTCGCCATATCCAGAAGTACACAAACATTAATTTTTTTTAAATCGCCTTCTCTCCAACCCCCGGACCGCCGGGTTTCAGACAATCAAACGCGCCACTGATACGCACACACAATAATAACGGTATAATAGCCACTACTACGGTGTTCCGTTCCGTTTCGTTATTTCGGGCCGCAGCGCTTTTAACATGTCGTCTTTTGTTGTGCGATCCGTTTCGTTGACCGTCAAAAGGGCGCACGTATACGGAAAAATCTGATTACTATTTATAACGTCCAGAAGGGGGAAAATAAAATCATTTTTATTTCTCCTCCTGTTCCTCTGTCGGTCGTAGCAGCAGCAGCAGCAGCAGCAGCAGATTATCCGATTACCGCGTAGGCATATAATATACACTCGGCCGTATTAATTTACTATATAAAGAGTTGTAGGGCCGCGCGTCGTTATCGGCCGTATATTGTAGCGGGCGGCGCGGCGATCGGTCGTATCGTAAGCGCGCGCGGGGGCAATTAGACGAGGAAAAACGAAAATATAAAATATATAAAAAAAATTTAGAGACTCGATTTCCTTCCCCCTCGCGCGCAACGGACGAGACGAGAGTTATTTTATACGTCTAAAAAAAAAAAAATTAATTAGAAGACTTAAACGGGTTCTGCTCGGTTATATTACACGCCATTTTATATTTCGTCCGATTTCAAGAAAGATTACTGAGCCGAAACTCGTGTGGAATATTGTAAAATATTTTTGCAATATTTTTCTTAATAAATACACGTGAAATTTCAGCATAAATTTAACGTTTTAAAACACGAGGAAATAAAGAGGAAAAAAAGGTAGAGATCCGCGGGGTGTTGTGGATATCGCTCAAGTGAATTACTTGGATAAAGATTTTAGAGTTTGGTTTTTATTATACAAATTCGAAAGCAATGATATGCAATCGTTGCATTCGATAAAACGATTCTGAGCGGAATTTCGGTGTAATAAATAAACGACAATCGATTGGGACGAAATTGCGTTTTTAGCGTTTTTATGTGATTTTTGGTAGTTTTTCCTGACTTTTGAAAAGAGTATTGAGAAAATCGAAAAACGACACTCTGCAGAATCTAAAACGATTCAGGTATTTGAACGCGACGTATAGTTTTAGTTTTGCTTCATATTCGTGTAGATGCCTGTAATGTATTTTTTTGAAAATGAGTAAAAACATATTGCAGGACACGTCACTATAGGCAGTAGGTTATGTATTTGAGTTTCTATACGCCCTGCGGCAGCCGGGTTTTAGCGGAGAGAGGAATCTATTGGTTTTACAAAACTCTGTTTTTTTTTCAACATCTCTACCCAAAAATTCTATCAGAATGAGTGCTCCGAAACGGACAATTGTGCTCTTGAAATGAATAAACGCAATGAGTCGATTCACGTATGAAGACTCTGGTATTAAAGCGAGTCTATTTTCGCTACGACAAGGATTAGCAGTTGGTAAAAGAAAGATTATTAAAAAGATCGGTTAGGTTAAAACAATTTACAACTACAAAAAAAAGTGATTAAATGGATTTTAGTAACGTTACACTTTCGAAATTGTCATCAAAACATACGAGTTCATTTTTTTTAAAAAAAATCTTTTTACCATCAATTTTTTTATAATAATAATATTTTACAAAATATTTGAATTTCATATACAAATACTATTTACAAAATAATTTAAAATACATAATTGAATACTTAATGAGTATGTAACTACGCTTATATTCAAATTTTTTATTCGAATACTTATACTTTACTTGTACAAAACGCGTACAAATTTTTTTTTATATTATATAATATTTATATATTTTAATATATTATTATATAATATAAAATAATATTATATATTATAATATTATTTAAAATAATATTTAGTAAATATTTTAAAACAATTCGTATTATATTGGCTTTAAAATGTTTGATACAATTTAGCGATCAGTGTTGTTCCGTCTCAAGTTAGGTTATTTTTTTTCTAAATAAAAATAGAATAATTATAAAATATATAAATTCGTGTGTTCGGAATTTTCAAATTGTAGTTTTTTTTTCCTGCTGTTTAATGGAAAACAATGCAAACGGAAATAACTAAGCGAATCATATTATCAATAACGAATGAAGTAAAAATAAAGAATTATCAAAATATTTTAGATAGATATAAATGTACGAGTCGCGACAATAATGTAATAAATTAATAATCTTTTATTATTTTTTTTAAGAATATTTAAACAATTAATATTAATTTAATAACGCTGAATACCTACGCGATAGTCTTTCCTTTTCGTAGGCACTGTTAGTCGATTCTTTATGAGAAGTCTTAAAAGTACTGCGAAATCCGAACAATATATTAAAACATATTTATTTATTGACGTGTAACGATTTTATGTAATATTTTATCGTATTTCAAGTTTCGGCCATTTCTGGCCTATATGTACTTGGCGAAAACGTTGTACATAATATGATCGATTGCATATTACGGACTTTTAATACGTCAATTTTTGGACCAAACATTTTCTTTTTTTTTTTTTACTTAAGAACTTACGCGAACCATAAACGTTTCGTTTCTGGTTTTTTTTTTTTGCACGAACTGCAGCTGGTTTTGTGAAAAATTGAGTAATCCGCTTGCTCCGCAAGAGTTATAATATAATAAGCGTGTATGTGTCTCGCCAGGAGTAATCATATTACGTCTTTAATTTTCGACGTCGGCTTGGCAGTAACAATTTAAAATTTAATACATCGGGGTGAACCGTACGAGGGATTATTATAAATTTTAACGTTTTTCCTGTGTAAAATAGTACATAATATAGTGTGTGAACTACGACACGCTATATGCAGTATGAAATCGCAAAATTTGGTCTTTCGGCGCAGTTGACGAACACCGGAATTATTATAGATTATAATTAAAAAAAAAAATCATAAGACTTCGTTAAAATTTCTTAAATTACTTCTACATGGATTGACGCCGAAACGTGTCCAAACGCACAAGTCTTCGCGGTTAAACTATACCGTGTACGTTATTACTGTTCACAGTCAGTGCCGCAAATACCGGTGTGCAAGGTGTGCATTGCACACCAGTCCCCGATCATCCGAGACTAATTTAGGCCCGCAAATTGACCCCCCGAAAGTTCTAGTGTATGATAACTGATAAGTATTTGATTTTATAATAGAAGGTTGAAATGTGCACCATCTTTATAATCGACGTAATAATAATTAATAATAATAATAAAAATATACGTTTGCACATTATTCAAGATTTATCGTGAAATTCACTTATACAGTAACCAACAGCGTAAGTGCGCGCAACCACGGTTCGTCTGAGGAGTTCAACTTCAAACATAAAACGATCTTTAACAGCGTATTTTAGGAAGAAGTTTTGAATTTAATAATATCCTGACGCGATATTCAAACCCAGAAACCTATCACAAAAAAAAAAAGTTTAATAATTTAAAATTAAATATAACGGTCCACAGGGGTGGGGGCAACTATTGGCCACTGTCAACAGCATTAATTTATTCACCAACAAAGTCAGGCCCCGAAAAGAAGCTGGCACACCAGCCCCGTATAACGTGCAATTGCGGCACTGTTCACGGTAACGATGATGTCCAAAATGTAACGCGGCGTACGTTTCTCTCGTAAATAATATATAATAATATAAGCGAATGATATTCGATAGAATATTCCATAGAAAACGGAACGACGACGGACCGGACACGGAATTCGTTTTCCGTACACATAATATAATATAATGTGCATCCCATGCGGAGTCGAGAGTCCGTATAAATCATAGAGTATTATTCATATAATATAATATACAGTATTGGCCCCAAATATAACGTGTGCAGAAAATGCGTTTTCTTTATGTGGCTCGTATAATATTTTATACGGACATATATATATCCAATACACGCGCACACATATTATTTGTACGGTGTATTTTAAGTCTGCTATCCGTCGAAAAGGAAAAAAAGAGAGAAAAAATGTATAAAAATTTTTCGAAAATGCGCCCAACTGGGACGCTCAGCGTGAATATATATAGGTACACGTGTTTGTGTAACTTTATTGTTTTTTTTCACACACACACACACATATGTATAAGGACGTAGCAGATCTACAAAGATCACCGTTTTTGATTTTATTTTTCTGACACGCAGGATTAAGTTGATATATATATATATAGAAATTTCAGTGTCCGTCGAGATGTTTGCGGTGTGAATAGGTTTTTGTGCGTTTTGTTATACCTGTATTTATAAAATACCCTGCTTACAAGTGCATTCGTATATGTGAATTTACAGTTTGCAACGTGTATATATGTATAATAAGAAGCAACCAAACTGTGGTCATCTAAAATACACACACACAGAATATTTCTTTTCCGCGCACTCGGTCGAATGCGTTACAGGACGTTGCACAACAGAAATATTTCACGAGGGGGTGAAGGAAAAAATAAATCTCGAATATTATGATTATGTAATACGATTGAGTCGTCGTAATATTTTAATAGTTTAGTGTGAATAGCGGATCGGTCGGGTTTTTTTTTTTTGCTTCTTCTTCTTAAAAATTCCGCGATCGATATACTCGTTATTGAGATCAAAAGAAAGATTTTACGGATATTAGAGCGGCTTCTAACCGTAAAATGTCTCGTATAAAATACGCTCATAGAGCGTTTGCCGAAAATGACTGTGGACGCGGTCATAATTCTTATTATTTAAATTTATTAATTTATAACGGTACATTTTATCGGTTTAAAACGCAATCGGTTTTGTATTTGGACATTAATGACACCATATATGTATGGTACCTAACAAGGATTTTTTTCCCTGTGATAATACGTTTGTCGGCGTTTTTATTTCTCAGGACGATAATACAAAATGACCAACAGAACAGACAAGAAAAAGCTAGAAAAATCCTGTTCGTGATACCATACAATACGTAACTATTATTCCCTTTACGTATCGCAGCAGACTGCGAATAGAACTATTGATTTACTCTATAAATAATCTTTTTCTTGTAACTGTCCACGAGAAACGATTGCTTGAAAAAAATAAGACTTTTATACATATCCGACGTCCGCGCGCCAAAAATAATGTGTTGAGCCAGTCGTATAAAGTCTGCAAGCTGTAAACCTGTAAAAATCCAAACTCCTGGAAACCTCTTATGTAGCCCAAATGTTTATTGTCGATTAAAAACACGAATTGACTGGAAACCCGAATAAATACTGGAATTTAATAGTAGTGCAGATAATTTATACGTGTTTTTCCGCGTCAAATGCGATTTCGTTTTTAGCGCCAAATTATATATTGGTGTATAGAAATAATTTTTTTTTTTATATAATATAATATGATGAATTGAACTATAGGTGTATAATTATGTAGTAATAATGAAATTTCGACAAAAATAAATAGCGGACCAAGCAGACTTGTTTATATTCGTCGTATAAAAATATGAAGAACACAAAATTTAACTGCAGGAAAAATCAATGAAAATCTTTGTCAGACTTTCGCGGCGACAACGTTATTTTATTTACAAATGCCAACGGAGTATCGTTAATTAACAAAGATTTTGTATAAAAAAAAAAAAAAAAATTAAAATCACACCTAATATATAAACCTACAGAGACAATTAAAGCTTTTATGAGTAATATTCAAATAAATTGGAAATAAATTAAACGTTACCAAACACCGGTATTAACCAAAAACATTAACCCGAATAATAGCGGGCGCCTATAATATATTATGAACGTCTATCCGAACTCGATCAACAGCAAACCGAAATCCGAGCAGTGGCGAAGCATACTCCAATGAGAGAAAGACAAATCCATCGAACTTTAAATTTACATTTCGATCGTATTGTTAATGTGTTTAAAAAAAACGAGTCTGCTAGTACTCGAGGAGACACTGATGTGTAAACGTCGCGTGAGCGGTGAAAACGGAACGGAATTGTGATTGGGGATTTGTGAATATTCGTATCTTATATAATATAATATCTATATATATATATAAAATGGAGCAAAAAATGTATAACAATTCATCAATTGAGAACGGCTGGGCCGATTTGGCTCAATTTTTTTTTAATTGTTCGTAATTGCCAGGAGAAGGTTTTTACGAAAAAATTTTGAAAAACCCTTTTTTAAACAATTTTTTAAAAAAATTTTTTTGATGATTGTTTTTTTTGGCAAAACAACGTTTGCCGGGTCAGCTGTGAATATTCGTATCTTATATAATATTTCTTCTTCTTCTTCTTTATCAGCCTACCGGTCCATTAAGGACCATTGCTGTCTTCAAGAGGTCTCGCCATCTATCTCTGTTGTACGTCAGCTCAAAAGTTACATTTTGGTCTTATATAATATAATATATATAATAAATATATAATACATATTATAGTATAATTTCGATAATAAATATTATTATTAGTTGTCGTGACAACAGCTCGCACATTTCCGTCCCGTTTCCCGAGATTTACCCTCATACAGCCGTAATAGATGTTTACGCATCAAAAACATGATATTTTTATAGGACTGTTACTTTATCGGTCACATAATGATATATTGCCATTGATCGTATATGTAATTGCACACAAACAGGTTTTCCGTCCGGCCCCGTCAAATCGATTCGTCACGACGAAAATATTGCCGGTTCAGACAACGCGGTAGCGTGTCTCTCGTAATACGTATTATGCTTTGTCAGATGGCGTGCTGGGCGCTGATAAGAATGGGGCACAATTATTGACCGTAAAATTCATACTAATCGCGTACTAAATATCTGTAGAAAAAAAAAAGGTAGCGAACCGCGGGGTGTTGTGAATGTCGCTTAACCCAGAATTACTCGGATAATGATTTTAGAGTGTATTGTTATCACTATAAATTTAAAACCGATGGTAAATCGTTGAGTTCGATAAAACGATTCTGAGCGGAACGTCGGTGTATGACAATTTGTCGAAAAATCTGAATTGGTTATAAAAAGAAATTGTGACTTAAAGATTTTCAAAAATTTTTTGTATATAGTCGAAGTAACAAACGTCTGACATTGCACTAAATTTTTAAGCAATAAAACCAAAAATTCATATTTTTGTGAATTAAATACTTCAAAACCTACAATTGTTATAAATAGCCCAAAATTAGAAGAATTTTTTTTTTAAAAATTTGTCTCGTTAATACGCGGTCCAAAGTTACATGTTTGGCGAAAATTTCGGGTTTCTACTATTGATTCGTTTCAAAATCACGAAGAAATAACGATAATGGATTTTAAAGAAACTGCGTTTTGATGTGATTTTTCGGTAGTTTTTGTTTTCTGACGCTTAATAAAAGTATTGAGAAAAACGAGTCACAGTGGCGCAATTAGCCAAGACATTTGGGGGCGGCGGGAGGCTTCAGCTCCACCGTAATATTAATTAAATGTGTATCGCAGTTGAATAACATATATTTTAATCGATCATTCATTATAGAAATGATCGTATTTAATACACAAAAAATAGGGAGACTTGAACCCCTAAATCCCTCAAATTGGGCCGCTGAAAATGACCTCTCTAAAGTACCAACGAGATGCGATTCGCTACCGGAAACAAACTGCCACTGTAAAGATCGGAGCACTCCTTCTGGTAGAATTTTTGGGTACAGACATAAAAAAAAAAACGAGGCTTTGTAAAACCAATACATTCCTCACTGTTCCTCCTCAGAATTTAAAAAAAAAACCGTTTATTGTACGTGTAATTTTATTATAATCGACTATGGAGAAAATCATATCGCGGCCCACAATCTCATAATCCTGCTGCAGCACTCGATCCCATCGGCTTCTGAACCCGAGTAAATCGTTTCTCGCAGTCTCGTGCGGTAGAAAAACAATCCGCCAATAAGCGGTTGGCGCCTTGCGTGGAGTATACCGGCCCGTAGATTTCTAAAAAAAAACTGGAATTTTTATCGAAAGGCAGTGGTGAGGCGAACATCAGCTGCGCGGACGTCTTATTCGTACTCAACAGAGAAACCAATAACCGTTTAGACCTGCAGCCATACTCGACCTTTTTTTTTATTTGGGCCGCATAAAATATTTTAAAAAATATTACGCGGGCCGCCAGTCGAAATGAACGGAAAAGGGATTCAGAAAAATAAAAATACATTTATATATTATTGTGTATAACAGTTTAGCGATAAGATAAAATGCATCAAAATCGTTATGAATAGTGAAAATACCGAAAACATAAATCGTCATCACAATCGCGCACGACACACCGATTGTTTCGTTATACCCAAGGCCGTAGCCAGCCAAAAAAATTTTTTTTGGGAGGGGGGGGTGTTGAGAAAATAATTTTTTTTTTTTTGACTGAAAAATTTTAAAAAACATAAATGTTCTCAATATAGTAAGAATTTATGAAATTATTATTTAAATTAAGTACATGGCATTTTTTTTTATTTAGGTATAGTTACATTATTTTACATTTTTACTCAATTTTAAACTTAATACATTAATACGTACAAGCCATAAATATTTTTATTAGGGTGTCCGTTATTTATACACATATAAGAAAAATTTTTTTCAAAAAAAATTTTTTCAAGGGTATATACCGTACTGTGCGATCTATAAATCTACACGTGTACAAATTTCAAATTTAATAGATATTTAAAATAATTAAATTTTATTTAAAAAAAAATTTCAGGGGAGGGTTTGAACCCGAAACCCCCTGGCTACGGCCTTGCAGGTTATACCTATTTTATATTTATAATATTAATTTCGAAATTTATATTATTTTTTATCAATTCAATAAGTTCTGTTTTGGGCCACATAAAAACTATTGGTGGGCCGCACGCGGCCCGCGGGCCGCAGGTTGAGTACCGCTGCTTCAGACGCTCGCGACAAATTTCGCTTGTTTATTTTACAAAAAACGCCCACCACTCGCCCGGCAACGTTTTTTATTATTATTATTATTATTATTTCGTGCATGGAATACCGCGCGATCGTCAAAATAATAATAATAATAATAATAACGCGTTATATAATAATACAGCAAAAAAAAAAAAAAAAAAAAACCTCGCGGTTTGTGTGTGTTATTATTGTTGCGCGCGTACCGCAGGCGGCGGCGGTCCCGACGCTTTCCGAAGGGTGGAAAACACGCGTGTTTAACGCCCGAAAACCACTCAACGTCGCGCCGGTGGTGCACGGCGCTGTGCGACCGCCGGCACCGGTATTCGCCGAAACAGAGGTATCCCCGCGCGTTGGAAATATATTTAAAATATAAAAAAAAAAATTTCTAAAGATGCAAGAGACGAGAGATGCAGCAACAAAAACGGTGGGGGGGTGGTACCCACTCCGCGTACATATAATATAATATATATAGCGTACAATAATAGCTGCTGCGCGGTTTGTGCCGAAACCGAGAGATTTATCTCCGTTAACGGCCCAGCCTCGCGGCGTGTGGTATTCACCGGTGTCGTTCGTTACCTGTCGTTCTTATTATTATTATTTTTTTTTTCCTCGCGTGATACTCGTCGGCTCGACGATTCTACAACGGGATTTCAGATCGGACTGATTTCGAAACGCGTACGGAATGTTATGAATCTAATTTTTTTTTTTTTTTCGAAAAGCAAATTTTTCCACTCGGAAACCCGAACTGATATTGTAAATTGAATAATAATAAAATCATTAGTATTTGATCGTAATACGTCAAATTTGCTTTTTTTTTTTTTTTTTTAATGTGGCCCTCAATGAAAATATGAACAAATTACGGCCCACGTGGTTAAAAAGGTGGCCGACCCCTGTACTAAAATCGAACAACTAATAATTTTCCTGTATGTCTCAAAACGTTAAAAAATAACCAATAATAGTGTGTTGTTTATGCGCCGTGCGATACGTCATATATGACCGATTTCAGTGTTGTATGAAGTACAAAAAAAAAACGAAGAAACAATTGTGTATTATCAAAACACAATTTGTTTTTTTTTGGGGTGACAAATTTTATGTTGCTCCCTGTGGCAATTTTTGTAAATACGGGCTTGAGTATTCCGAATACTTTTTAAAGAAGCTCAATCATATTTTTAAACTCGCAGAAAAACAATGACTTATCACTTAAATATGAAAAATAATTATTTCAGAGAAAAAAAAATGGGTATAGCAACTGACTGCGGCAGCAATATGCATTTAATACAACATCAATCATTTGATCGATAATCATGCTGTACATTTGGTGTTTGAGTCCAGCCTTATTCAAATAATCGAGTAGATTAGATTACACTATATGTTACAATTATAATATTGTTTTGTGTTTCATAACTAATTGGTATTATTGATTTACTTATATTATAGTTATTGTGTTAATTTAAAAAAATTTATATATTAAATCCCCCAAATACATTTTGATGACTGTTTATATTTGATTAAATAATAAATACGATTACTAAATATTTGATATTCGTATTAGTGAAAACTAGTAAAAAAAAAAAATTTATTCTAAATGTATTTGGAATACTTTTTGTAAAATATTCGGAATATGTATTCTAGATACTTTTATAAAAAGTATTATATTTATCCAAGTCTGAAAACCACATTTCGATATTTTCAATAGTTTTTCCACGATTCGCGTATAGGTACGGACGCGAAGGGCGTTACGATTTTATTTTTTATAATATTATAATTTCAATAAATACCTAAAATATTGGAAAAGTATTTAAATAATAAATACGGAAAATGTTCGGAAATTGAAATGTTTTTAAGATAAAAACCGTTTCGCGGGGCTAAGTACCCTGGAGGCCAGAAAATAAATTACAGTAAAAGAGCTACTTTTGAAAAATGTATTCAACTCTTAAAAAGTTATTTTTAAAACGCTTATAACTCTTTTTTAAGTATTAAAGTTGTTTAGAAAAACGGTTATTATAGTTAATATTGTAATTTATTTTATGTGAAAATTCGGTGTCTAAATTATGACTGTCGCCTTTTAAAATTTTAATGTGTTAAATTTTTACTTTTAGTATTATTATTAATCATTGACATTTATGCGAGTGGTTAGTAAAACTTGGATTTTTTTTTAAGTACATTTAGGATTCAAAAATAAGTATAAACTCGTACATTAATCAAAAAAAAAAAAATCATAATTTATAGCGATAATATATGAAAAGAAAAGAAAAATGTTTAGCTTACGGATAACCAATAAACGTACGTACTTATTATAGTGTGAAACCCATAATAGTAACGTTGAAAATAACATTTTATTACGGTTAGCCTTCGGCTAAAAGCGTTAATATTATCGATAAACAGCCACTAAAATCGTGCTGTTAACTGTATAGATATCTGATTCTTTTAAACTTTAGAAAAAATAATAATCTCTGCACCCTTCAAACACTGTTTCCGCCACGAAATCCGCGTTTTTCCTGCCGATTTCACCGAATCAATCGCTTGACGAATTCGGCGTAACTAATAAGATGCTCCGGCTACGCGATTAAACGTATTATCCGCAGTCGGTTTCATTTGGGCGCCACAATTTTCGCTGTGAAATACTGCACTAAATCACTCGGTCTAGATACCGGTTTGGAGAGAAAAAAAACTGATTCGAAAAACGTCTGAAAAAAAAAAAAAAAAGAAAATGTTGAGAAAACGACGAGTCGCCAACCCCTCGTATACATGATAATAAGACGTATAGAACCAGATTGAATTCAGACAGATCGCACGTCATAATAATATAATGGCACGTGTTTGTGTGTTATTGGAGACGCGTCCGATTCCGAACAGGCGGTGACGATGACGTGTTTTATTACGATATACGCGAAGAGAAAATAAATCATAACAATAATAAACACTGCTCCGACGACGGTCACAAATCACTTATAAAATATTTTATTATTATTATTATTATTATTTTAAATGCGACTCGGGTTTGACTCGGTATTCACACCCTGTATCGGGCCTAGGCCAAGATACAGGGGCTTCGACGTGTATGTCCATTTGGCATTCGTTCACGTTGTCTCTCTCGATATTACATCAATGTTTAAGAACTCCCTAACTGTATGCATTGTGTCTATGATTGTCGCTTTTTGCAGTGTAACATATATTGTGTTTCGACGCATTCTTAGTATTTCTAGGCTATTACGCAACGTACGTGGTATTGCTCCTGCCGAGGAGGAGCACAACGGGCACAGTTATTACTTTATTCATTCCCCACAGACGCCGTAATTATTGTGCCAGATCTGTATGTTTTTGGATTTTCTTTGTGTACGTTTCGTGAACGTTACGCGTGTTTGGTATTGCAATATCATCCAGTTTTGTAATTTTTTTTTTCTTTTTTCATCTATTAGTGTGATGTCCGGTCTATCGTGATGTATTGTTTTATCTGTAATCAGTTTTCTGTCATAGTTTGTGAGTTTTATTTTCGTGTACTGTTTGTGGGTTATACTTGTAATATGGTATTTGTGTCCGAATGAGTTTATGGTTATGTGCAAGCTGTTGATGTATGATGTTTGCTACTTGGTTATGTCCGTGTAAGTAATCTGTTTGTGCTAGCATTTTGCGTCCTGATGTGATACGTTGTATTGTTTCTTGTGTTGTATGGCAATATCGGCATGTCGTGTCGTGCACTGTGTCGTCCTTAAGTATGTATTTTCTGTAGTTTTTCGTGTTTATAACTTGGTCTTGTACGACTATATCATAAACATAACATTATTATTATTATTAATAGATTCTGAGCGGAGCGAGGAATGTGTTGGTTTTACAAAACTGTGTTCTTTTTTTTTTCTTATGTCTGTACCCATAAATTCTACCAGAAGGAGTGCTCCGATCTTTACAGTCGCGGTTTGTTTCCGGTAGCAAACTGCGTCTAGTTGATACTTTAGAGAGGTCATTTTTCGATTTTCTCAAAAAACGCCTGGAAATATAACTCAAAAACTACCGAAAAATTACGTTAAAACGCGATTTCGTCGAAACCGATTATTATCGTTATTTCTCCGTAATTTTGAAACTAACGGGTATAGAAATTTGAAATATTCATTTCGAATATGTAACTGTTTAATGTATTAAGGAAAAAAAATTTTTCGAAAATTTCCTTTTAATTTTGCACTACTATTCATAGCGATTATAGGTTTTGACGTATTAAATTCATAAAAAAAGAGTTAGTTTTTGTTACGTAACTAAAATATTACACCGGAGCTCCGCTCAGAATCGTTTTATCGAATACAATTATTTTTATCATTGCTCTCAAATTTATAGTGATAACAATACACACTGAAATCTTTATCCGAGCAATTCGCTTAAGCCACAACACCCCGCGGCTCGTCACATTTTATTATTATTATTATTATTACCAGTGTCGCAGTTATAAAAATATAATATACTATTAAAAAAACGCAAATTGAACGGTTATGTTATACTCGTTGACGACACCGAAGCAGCTGCAGCATCTGAAAAGTTTACGACGGCCGAGGATTATTATTATATCCGACGGTTGTTGTCACAAGCGTATTTTTTTTTTTTTATGGCGATAAAATTATGAATGCGGTTTCATAAAATAAAAACCAACACCGCGATCGCAATACAAGAAAATTGGCAATAAATTCACACCGATAATAAAATATCGTGCGCGATATTAAAAAAAAAAAAACAAAATAAATAAATTACAAAAAATTAGAGACGGGTATTTATTATATTTGCGAGAAAGAAAATAAATATAAGTAAATTGTTTCCAACTCGTCGCGCCAGCTGCGGTTTTTAGTAAAAGTGCGTGGGCTCGTGTATAGCTGTCCAACGTTTCGCACGCTTTCCTACATTATATTATACAAAAGTTTCCCGTGTATATTTAACAAAAAAAACAAAAAAAAAAAAAACCAGATGCTTGCCGCCCAACATCACAATATTATTAGGTAATATTACGTTTTTATCTGAATACGAATTCCGAGTAGTGTAGAATTTAATCGTAACGGAAAAGGCTTTAAAAATTATATTTATATATATTTAAAATTTGTACCGAAAAAAATTTTCTAGAAAAAATTCAATACAATATTAATAACGAATTGTATCGTCGTCGTAAGAAAAATGTATTTAAGAGGCAACGTTAAAACTGGCCGAGAAAATGTTCAAAAAATAAAATGTTTACCGAGGAAACAATCCTGGAAAGCCATTTGCGGTTGTACTCAAGACAAATCAAATTTCTACACAAAGTATGTTACCATATTATCTGTGCCCAATAATAGAAATACCTTTAATTCTTAAGGAATTATACGATTTTTGAAAAATGCTCGTAACTTTTTAAGAACTAAAGATATTTATAAAAAAAAAATGGCCCATATACGTGTAATATTGTAATTTGTTTCGTGTAAAAATTCGGCGTCTAAATTATGACTTTTCAGAGTTGTTTCCCGAGTGAAGCAATTATTTTCACATGAAAATAATAATTATATCACATTAGAAAAAAATTATTTTGATATGGAAATAATAGGAGTGTATATCGTATCCTTTTTACTGAAAAATTTAATTACGATTATTATTCGAGTTAGGAAAAATAAATCGTCTTCTTTGCAGGAATATTCAAACGTTTCGCAATTTAATGTCAAAACGGTATAGAAATTTAATAGGAATTTCTCGCCTAGGAACGCACCCAGGACAATTCTTTGAGTATTAATTCAAATAGGCATTTATATTTCCGGAACATTTCCACGACAAACGCATAATATATAAAATACTAAATAACGCACTAAATTGTTGAACATCAAGGTTTAATTATTATATTTTACATCGGATTTACCGACGACAAATCGATTGTTGCGAAACAATTGTATTTTCTATCAAACGTTTGAAAACCTTTTACTTCTTTTTTTTTATCGCAAAATTTCGGTGTATCTCAAACGGTCGCATTTGCACAGTCTGCACCCCACTGCACTCTAAAACCGTATTGAAAAATCGATTTCTGTAGGTAGTTTAAATTAAACAGTTTGAAACTAAATGATTTTAAGCGCATAAGGAAATTTTCAATATATATATAGATATTTTACTCTATATAATTACCTAATATCATATTTCTTGACGGTTACGAAAATTTGAGTTTACATCGATCTTATCACGTGTATCAAAAAAAAAACAAATCAACGATGTAAAATTGTGTAAAAATATTTTAAAACGATTAAAACCGACGATAACATAAATAATAAAATAATAAAAATTGCCTAAAAATTAGAAATACAAGTCTCGAAATCGATTTATACACGGTCCAAGAGCGTAAAAAAGAATTGCATTTAACCTTTTAATTCAGGCGCGCATTCAGGATTTTTTTTTGAGATTTAACTCACAAATTTTCCTACTTTCTCTTACACACAAGCAAACAACAACCAGTCATTTTTAATGACATATTTTAAATAATGTAAAAACATAATAATCAAATTAAAAAAAAAAATCACCGTAATATAATTCTAACAAATCTGTATTCCAGAATAATGTATAAGTCTATAAAAACAAATTTGGGCGGTTTTAGCCCCAAAGCACCCTCACTGGGTACGCCACTGTTTTAATTGATAGTAATATTCTTGAAATAAATGATACAGTTTTCGTATAATAAATACGATAGTAAATTTTTCCCTCGGTGTCTTTAAAATGATATGAATTGTATAAATTAAATAATTTCAATAAAGTAAATTAAGATCAATCGATTGATCGAAAATCGCTCGACAATATAATTTTATATTTAATAAAAAAACTTCGAATCGCCAATACGAATGTACGGAAATTAAAATAGAAAAAAAATTTTATAATAATTTTATAATAATTATTGTGTAAATAAGACGATAAAACTCGGACTAAACTCGAAGCTGAAAATCGTACGAAATTTCATTAATCTTCGTTAAAATTTTTTTTTCGCGATAAACTTTTTCTATTTTCCCCAGGATCGTTCCCGATAATATACTATTTTGAACAAATCGATACTTTCATTTTTTTTTTTTTTTAATACTTCTATGAAACTCCATTTGTCTATTTATTTATTTTTCCATCCAACGTCATTCGACGTAAATTAATACGGTCCGTCGTCGTCGACGTATTTATTTTATTTTATTTCCCCGAGTGAAAAACTAATTTTCAATCGGGTGACGTTTTTTTTTTTTTTCAAAATGTTTTCTTGAGTTCGTGTTGCAGTCTTCGCGGGCGCTGTCTTTATAAAATACGGCGTATTATTCGATTATTCTCACACATTATTGTTCTAAATCGTACGGACACGTTTCTATTATAAAACGCCGTCTGAAATCCAATTCGAAAGCGTCGCGAATGTATTTTTATTTTTTTTTTTGGATATTATTTAATCACGAACACTACTTCACTTTGCACACTCCATTAGCGTAATGGGTCGTCGTGAACGAGCGTGCAGGGACGGCGACGATAAATCCCGAGCTGCGAGATCACCTCCAGTCTGCAGACGAAACCCCCCGAGGCTGATCAAAAGCGACGGGTGTAACTGTACTGTATATACGCGGTAAAAAGAAAGAAAAAAAAGAAATGGAAAGAAAAGGACGTATATAATATATAAAATGTGTGTGCGCGTGTGTGTGTGTACCGAAAACGAGAAGGAAAACCGAAAAGGAGGATCACTCCTGCCGCCGAGGTAATTGTCGAACGCGCGTTTTATCTTTGTCCTCAGTCCCTTTCTCCCTTTTCTACGTATATTATTATTATTTTACCGTCCCTGTTCGCGCAACGAGAACAAAGGTATAAATATATATATATATATCAATCCCGGAGGCTCGCGAGGAGTGAGAGAGACAGAGAGACGAAATAAAATAAAAAAATAATAATAAACCGAGAGCGGAGGAGATGATTCGTTTTTTGAATTCTCGTATACGGGAATATGTGTGTAGCTGAGAAGGGAAGTATTTTTTGTTTTTTTTTTTTTTGTATGTAGACGAGTATATTACATTATATAAGGTTTTTTCGTTTTTTTTTTCTGCTGTTCATCATTCGAGACACCGACGAATCGAATTGAAACGTCGACGAGAATGGTGCGCACACACACATATTGTATTAAATATATATATACGGTTTTGGGAAAATGAAAATGTGAAAATAATAGTATAAAATAACGAGGTTAAGGCGAGTGCGCGACGGGAGGATATTATATATTATATCCGTCGCAATATGCAGCGTATAATAATATATTATATTTACTTATATACGAGCGACGGCGTGCTTTCGATTTCTCTTCTCTCCGCGATGGGATTTAAAATAAAACACAGAAGACGTTTTTCTTCTCGGTTACAAAACGTCTGTATAACAATAAATTCGATTAGTTATTCGACATTCGATATTTATTAGAAAATTAGAAAATTCTCGTAAAACGGTAAAAACGAAAATAACAAAAAAGAATACGTGAAAGCGGTAGGTTTTAAGGATTCAACACCCCCAATTTGACTTTTTTTTTATATAGTAACAGCAAAAATAAGAAAAAACATCATTTAAAAAAAAAAATTATATTTATATATATTAAATATGCACGGAAATACATTAAGAAATATGCGAAAAATGTTTTCTAAAAAATTGGTAAAATACGTATTTTGAATTTTCGGTTTTTTATACTCGTGTCTTTGTACAAAACGGATTTCTAATTTGGTCCGCTATAAATGTTCGTCGTTTTTCATATTGTCAAAGTAACGTGTCGTGTGTTCGATATACAAGCAAATTATTTCACATTTATTTAATAACCCCCCCCCCTCCATCCAGCCGACCATCTTCGATTGATTTCTGGCTACGCCACTGCGTGAAAGAGAAGTAGAAATAAACCCGGACAGCAATTTAATATTCATCACGAGCACTGTTAAAATATTTTATAAAACGCGTTTTTAAATTGTGACGATGATTTTTCGTGTTAACAAATATATTATGTACTTCTAAAATATTGTGAGCAAGACAACAAATGGCAACAAAGAAAATGCGTTAAACGTTATTTCATTTAAATGTCACTACAATAATATGTTAAAACTACGGACTAATGCTGGCAAATAATAAATTCTTATGTAAACGTGAATATCAAGCTGAAAAAGTGTTATGAAAAATAAATAAATACCAGTTGCTAGGTTTGTTGATATTTATTACCGGTTTCGACGAAAAAAAAAATCATCGTCGGGTATTAATAGAGACAAAAATAAAAAAAACGACGACGGAATAAATTAACGAATTACACGGAGAAAATTATGAATATTATTTACAATAAAAAAATATTATGTATTATGTAAATAGCGAATTAATTTTTTTTTTTTAACTATGGCGTGTTATTGACATTATTTAATATATAGGTATATCGGATATAAAATATTTCTCTTAGAAAATTATACGATAAAAATTCAAAACGTCTATTTTTAAAAAAATTTTCAAGAGTGCAGTGAGAACATTTTCACGCGTTCTTCCCGCCAATTCTGAACGCAAGTCTAAACATTTGTCTTCACTTCTTAAAAATAATAACCAATTTTAATTTATTATTCAAGAAAAACAAATTTCTCGAGTAAAATGTCCTGCAGTTTTTCACTATAATAATGCTCATTTGTCACATAGGTAAAATTTTCGTATCGTATGTCCATTTTCTTTAAGTAGAGCATCCACGGGACTCTAATAACAACGTTTTCCAACCACTGAAAGTGAAATTTTCGCTAAATATTTTTTGTACGCAAATACTAGTACGTATTTTAGGGCTCGAATTTCGCAGAAAAATAAATCGATAATAAAAAACAATATAAACGCAAAAAATATAACTTAAAAACAAGTACCTATAGTTTCAGCAAAAATACAAAAAATACTTTTTAAAAAAAAAAAATTTAAAAACCATTTCACTTTGCAAGCCTTCTCTGCGGTTAAATCACTTTCGTTAAAACTCAGCCTATTGGGCACAAATATATTAATGTATACGTTAAAAATATCCTTGCTACGTCAAATGAAACTATAGTCCTCTACATTAATAAACCTTATGCTATATGTATAAAATGTTAATGTTAATTTTTGCGAAAATCATTTTCGTTACAATATTTTTTTTTAATTTGCTTTCTTTAAGGACGTCGAGAATACATTTAAAAAGAACACATTTCGCACATTTTTATACAGTTATCAACACTCGACTATATGTAACACTAAAAATAAGAACGCTTTACATTGACAAAAGTATTTCCAAAAGTCGTAGACATAAAACTATTATTGATGAAACTCAAGTGTCCGGTAATCCGATAATTATTTTATCGGGGACGTTTATTATATTGGTTAAATATATTATCGTCTCGTTATAAACAAGGTGAACATTTCACGAGAATTATGCAAAAATCGGGTGGAAAAAAAAAGAATTTATTATAAAGTGTATTTATTTCGTTGCAATTACAATAAATATGAAACGCATTTTAAAAGTGTCCATTTCTATCAAACTCCCCCCACGCCCTCAACAGAAAAAAAAAAAAAGGATTTGCTTTATAAAATCCGAACCTTTCTCATTACAGTGACGAGAACGCGATTATAAAACGAGTACAGTCAACGAAATTTTGCACCTATGAAACGCGATAAAAATATGTACCCTCGGTCGGTAACGGTCTGAGCACACCACTCGTACTGGTATATTTGTAATACGCATTGTGATTAAGACGCACAGACGACACAGATAAAATCACCTAATTTAGATGATTAATTTTTTTTTTTTTGCACGGTTTCAGAGCGATTATTATTATTCAATAGAGATAGCTATCGCAACGGGACCTGCGTATTGTGCTATACGTCCAATTGTGCGATTCGTTTTTTTTTTTTGTCGACGACCCGTTCGACTGACGTCGAAAAATCAAAGAGAACGAAAACGGGGCTTATATGATTATTATTTATCATCATTATTATTAAGGGCGTAGCTATATATAAATTACGTTCGATTTCCCTACCAGAGATATGAGATAAATACGATATTATAATGTACAATATTATATCACGAATATATAACACACGTATATTTATAAATTTTTTTTTTTGATTTTCTCGAAATATCGGGAAAAAATTTCTATCAGAAAATCGCAGACGATACAGTGGAGGAGCATTGAAAACAATCAATCTCCTCATCCCCGTTTCACTCTAAAAAAAATGAAAATCAAATATTGAAAGTATATAACGTTCGTTTCCCGTCATAACGAATCCCGCGAAGCTATTATTGACGATTTAATTAATTTTCGCTATTATTTATATTTTTTACAGGTTGAACGATAAACATTTTTGAATTGTAACTGTTTAATAATAAAACAAAAGTGCGTTGTTTCGACTAGTGTGTTTTATATAATTCACCAACCGAAAAACTGAAAAAAAAAAATTATTAATACTTAAAAATTGTACGTTTCTCTTTGTTTTTAACTTGAATTTATTTCTGTTTATTTATATTATAATAATGATACGCTGATAACCCGCTGACATCACAAATGTCATGGAACATAATATAATTCCGGTGGTAAACTCGAATTGACCACGGATTTAGATAGACCGGAGCTTCTTATCACAAAAAATATTGAAACCCGAAAGTGCCGAGGCAGTCAGTCAAGACCACTAGCGCTCTCGTACCAAATTATTTCCCGCGCCTACTTAAAAACTGCCACCAACGCTATTCATTTACCAAGAATTCAGGAAACGATTGTCGATTGTTTATTGTTTACCAAGAATTAAGAAAATTATTAGCGATTACCGTAGACACATATAATATTATATAGACCGCGATTAGAGAAAGAAGTACAGAGCAAAGATGTGTGCGAGAGAGAAAGAGCCATTTGAGGTTTTTTCACGGATGAATAAATAATCATGCGTATCACCGTTCGCTGTGGATCCGGCTATCTTGCTGCCACAATTGTGTTTTATCGTCCACGAAAAACCTCTTCTAAGTGTGTCTCTATCATAGACCCAGTAACTATATAGTCAACAGGTCTATGGTCTCTCTCGCACATATCTTGGCTCTAGTGCATTACACGCGATACACTGGTCGTTCGCGGTCTACGCATTATACGTATGTCTACGGCGATTACCTACCGATTTGGTAATAAATGATTGATAACAGGTGTCAGTATCGGGGAATAAGGTAAGGTAGTGGTAATAAATCGGTAGGTACATAAAGAATCCACTAGTGCCGAACGGCGCTAGTAGCAGCTTCGAAACTGCACCAAAAGCACACTCGTGATTCGCTCTTTTCGTTCTCGTTATAGGTACATCCAGTCCATCTTGATCCGTGGAACAGACCAATCACGAATGACGTTAGAATAACGTTAATATATTATGTTATAGCCGGGTGCTGCTGCTGCTGCTGCTGCGCCCGTCAATTAGTTTTGGCGCGCGCACGCGGCCAATTACTCCCGCGCATTGCCTGACCAAAGGGACGCGCGTCTGTCCAGTCCCTCGAGACACGGTGCGCGTCTTCGTTCGTCGGGCGGCAAAAAAATAAACCCTTAGACGGGTATACATAAAAAAAAAAAAATGTTGGAAACAAAAAAAAACCGCTCGTTGTTTGTATTGTAACGGTTATAATAATAAAAAGAAAAACCGGGAAGTTTTCACGGGTGTGACGGCGCCGGGCGCCGTTGTCTTTCGAACGGACGGACGACACGCGCTGCAGCGCGCGGCCCGGACGGCGCTGGAGAAGCCGTTTCGACGACGCGCCGTGCGCGGTAGGAAAATTGAAAAATAATACGCGCGCCCTCGTCCGCACGTGTCTCCCGGTCGCGGTGCTGCACGTGCCGTTGCGTTTCATTAGGTCGTTTATATATACATTTTTTTTTACTGAGCCGATCTTCGCTTTTGTGGTGGTGTGTGTGTGTACGCTAATATTCGTTATAATAAAAAGTGTCGGGTGAACCGTTTTGTACAAAAAAAAAAAATTGTTTTTATCAAAAGTCCACGGTCGACGAATCCGTAAACGGCTTGTTGTACGACACGCTCTGCCAGTGGCGTATTTTTTTTGGGGGGGGGAGTTCGGGTTAAACGCCCCCCAGGACCAAAAAAAAAAAATGGTTAAAAATTATACTAGTAACAACGATGTGTTTTTTTTTTATGTCTGTATCCGAAAATTCTTACGTGTAGCATTTAAATTGCATCTCCATTGGCAACAATTACGGGTACACATCAATCGCGCCGAAAATCACAGGCAAAAAGAATATTTGTTCGGGTTAAATAACGGTTATACACACAGGCGCAAATCTTCGTTAAATCCTTGGGGTGCTAATTAAGCCCCAACAAAAATTACTTATCACAGACACGTGACCGGCTTCGCCCTATAGTTCTCAATGAGTGTACCGTATACGTATTTTTAAATTAAAATGATAGTAGTTAACTTAAGAAAAATAAATACATTAATTTTTCGTTTTATTATTTTATATATAAACAACAAAACAATTAATTATTCGAAATATTATGCGAATAATTGCTCAAAGAAAATTTATTTTAATTGTATTTTTAAAGATGCTAAAATCTGTTCTTTTTTCCCCCCCGCAAATTTGTTCAAAACTATTTCAGTATTTATTTCAATATGTATCACGTGGTTATATCGCTGTATGGACAGTGCATCGATTTGTTTCAATGGAAACTATTGGGGGCGCTAAGCAAAATGGTTATACGTCAATTGCGTCAAAAAATACTGAGGTGCCGGTCGACATTTTATTCTCGTGTTTTGACGGTAAAGTCCAATATTATATTAAAAATATTAGAAGTTGACGGAAATAAAATATCGAAAATGCTATAAGATACTAGTGTTATTCGACGATTGAATTAGGTTTCACAAATCGTTTTACCTACAATAACATTTTCCAAATCTATATTACATATAATATTTATTATTTATTTTGAATTTTGAAGAGCAATTTTTTTTTTTTGGAAAAAAAATCGATGTTTGACCAAAATTCTCAATAACCACTTAGCGATTTATATCCTTGGCGTTATTTTCTACATATAATATTCGTTTATACTCTCCTTCAATCGGTTTTGACCCGTTGTCCGCCGGGAAGACTCGCGTTTTCCTCAAAAAAAAAAAAAAACAATACCGTTTTGTCTGTATTCGGTCAGGCGCGCTGCAGATGTATGAATGCTGCTTCCGTATTATTTTCTCCTAATACATACGCATCCTTATTATTGAACAAAAACCGAACTAGTAAAAAATTAGAGAGGCCTCAACAAAAAAAAACCCTTCCTTGCTCACTCGAGATGCCTGTGAAATGTGGTGAAAGAAATGTGCACCATCTGCGTTATGACATCCAAGTCCTGAATCGCCTGTATCGAGGTTCAAACTCGTATGCGCGTTCATTTATAACCGCGCGCGCGTACACGCATTAATTTCGATAAATTATTATAATAATAAATATCATTACGGCTCGGAACTTCTCGGTTTTGCATATTCGTGGCGAATCATCGTATATAAGACTTTATACTCGAATTACACACATATTTGTTTTGACGGTGATATTATTATAATACAGTCGCGTATAAAATCGCGTAATTTGCATATATCTGCATATTTTACACCGTAACAATAACGATTCCGATTAATCTCGGAGTTTGGGTTAATTTTTTTTTTTTTTATAACAGCCGGGTAGGTGCTGGTCAAAAAAAAAAAGAAAATTCCAACACAGACTTTTCTTTAAAAGCTTAGCTAAAATACGCATTTTAATATACTAAAAATCCCCGTGGTTTGTACTGAAGCTCTTTTTTTTTTTAAAGCCCATCGAAGTTTTTAAAAAAAATGTGTTCTTTTTGTCAATATTCTTTTTTTAAATATCGCTGAAATCAAAAAAAGTTCCAAACGAAAAAATGTTGGTTGTACAATTTCCTTTCAAAATATTTTCTAGTGTTTTTGTTTAAAGTAGTAGTTTAAAGTAAAATTTAATATAAACTTGTGCGTACCCCGAAAAAAAAAATGTAACTCATTCATCTTTTTCAATAATAATTTACTGTCGCTGCGGGATATTATGTTCGCAATATTATCGACATGACGTCTACAACAAATCGGTCCCGAATAGAACCGATAGATAATATCTTTAAACATAAGGTACCACCTACCTAAAGTATAAAAAAAAAAAATTCAAAGATCTATTTTATTGTAAATTGTTAAAAACCAGCGTGTCCACCTTGATTTATATTATTCCCGTAATTCGCTTATATAATAATTACGTACAACTGGAATTACTCAGGTAAATTATACTGTACGGTACGGTAGGATTGGTTGATATATTTTCTCTGGAAAGTTCTTCGCAGACTGTTAAAAAATACTGTTGCAATTGATAATAATCAGTGTCCAGCTAACATATTTATGTTCGCAAACAAGGTTCTGGAGCAGAACAACGGTTGGAAAAACAAATTGGAAAAAATTACTCGGAAAATCAAAGCGAACGAACGATGAAAGACGAACGAAAGGTGAAGAATTTGAACGGAAATGTTTTTGGGCTTTCTTGAGCTCATCGTTGAGTTTTGATCCGTTTTCGGCAACTCATATTTCAAAACGCGGAAACGCAGGCGAACCGCGTTCCGTCTTGAAGGCGTGTCCTGAAAAAGGACCTGCCAAGGATCGGTTCGATCAATTGCTCGGTAATGTCTATAACGTGCGCAGTTGCTATTGAAAAAGTGAAGTCTTTGCATTATTTCAACACCTGATCTCTTGCCACAGATATCAGTGACGGGAACGTCGTCTATTGACCGTGTCTGGACTGAAAAAATCGGAGCACCAACGGTAAATCGGATATTACAAATTACAATATACAAGGATTCGTGAAGATTGCTACCTGCAAGGACTTCTCTGAATGCAAAAAATGTAAACATTTTATCGAACGGCTTATTTTGTAGGTGCATAAAAAAAAAAAAATTCTTAATCCCAAGTCCTCACTGCGAATTCTCTTTGCATTTTTTTAAACTATATATGTATTTTTTTTTTATTACATCACACGTGACCTGCACATTGTGCGAACGGCTTTTACACAACTTCCACACACGTACACGTGGCAAATCGATATTTTCGCCGCGGGCATTAATTCGATTTACCGTCTCCACTGGCTGAACACGATGAACTGTACAGCACGTGGCGACATTGACGAAAGAAGCCAACCGACGGCACACGACGACCGTCTCGGGTTTCCGCTATGTAACCCATTGCCACGGATTCGAGAACGCGGAAAATTCGTTTAAATATAGTTGGTACGATATCGAGAGAGAGAAAAAAAATGTTTTAAAATTTACTGCGTAGAATTTTTATCGTTATTTTTCGCGTTGAAAATAATGTTTCTTCGTTTGATCAAATTCAGCTTGGCTTCAGTGTACCGCAAAACACATACTTATATTCTTACAATATTTTCATGTCGCGTAAACGTACCGAGTGTGGCGAAAAGTCCGTTGACCGGTTTGTCGTTTAAGGGGATTGAAAGCGGGTATTCGCTCTCTTTGTCTTACACACATGAAACATAGCAAAATAGACGTTTCGTACTTCCAACGTACCGATCGATCTATTGGTGCGATAAGAAATTTGAAAACAGATTTGAATTCCTCGCGAATTTTACTACAAAACGACTTTCCCACTTTTTTTATTTCTTTTTTTTAAGACCTTCAAAAATGAATTATTAACAATTTTTTTTTTAAAATTTGTTCGGTTAATTTTTTTAATTATTTATGAAAAAAGTGGGAAAGTCGTTTTGTAGTAAAATTCACGAGGAATTCAAATCTGTTTTCAAATTTCTTATCGCACCAATAGATCGATCGGTACGTTGGAAGTACGAAACGTCTATTTTGCTGTGTTTCATGTGTGTAAGACACAAAGAGAGAAAATGCCCGCTTTCAATCCCCTTAAAAAACAAAAATTTTCGAAAATAACATCCATTCGACGTAGGAAAATTACAGTAATATGATAATATCTTACGTTCGAATTGTAACCTTCCTCGTTTAGGCGTAGATTTTTTTTACAGTAGCACACGTTTTTCGTTAGCAGCTGAAATTTTCATTCAGTTTTCGGGACGACGACAAGTGTACTAACCTTTGTGATTATAACGTCAAAGTATATTCAAACAGTGCCCGAAAGGTTTAGCGAGCGAATTAACCGCCGAAAATATATTTTAATCAAATTAATTTACTCTCGTTACGAGTTCGATTTCGATTTAGCCCCATCGTCCCCTTGAAATAGACGACCCGGTGCAGTAATTTTTCGAAATTTCCAGGAGCTTATACGGTCCGTTTGAGAGGAATAAGCGCTTCCGAGGCCCCGTTTTTCCGTTGCCCTCGTACCGGCACGGCGTTGAAAAATCCGTTTTCATTACGCTATTATATCGGCGTTTATCCGTTCGACATAACACGCCCGAGGGGTGAACTTAACGTAATTATATACGGCGGCGTGTAGCCATCGGATAATGTGTCTATAATGTGCATCAGTATCGTCTCCGTACAATAAATATAATTATATTCAACTACCCCTGCTTTTACGTCACTCGTAATAGTCTAAATCAAAAAAAAAAATGTTTACCGCACATATTTTCCAAACGATAAACGATAGTCTTAAACGTCGTCGTCTGCTGCACTGATGTTATCGAGTTCAGACACTACAAATGTCATTTGGATTAATGACGTCTACGAATTTATAATTATAATTTTTTTTTTCCACCTCGATTTTAGATTCAGGGCGGGGCGAGGAAAGTATCGGTTTCACCGTGATGTTTTCTTTTTTTTTCATTCGTGTCTGTACCAAAAAATTCTACCAGAAGGAGTGCTCCGATCTTTATACTGTCGTACCCGGTTTCCGGTAACGAATCGCATCCGGTATTGGTACTTTAGAGAGATGATTTTTTCGATTTTCTCAAAAACGCATGTAAAAAAAAATCAAAAACTACCGAGAAATCACATAACAATCGATTATCGCTATTTGCTCGTAATTTTGAAACTATTGCGGTTATAATAAATTGGAAATATTCACCAAATACGTAAACTTCATATTATATAGGGACAAAAATTATTTTTAATTTTCAGTTATTTATAGCAATTATAGATTTGAAAGGTATTTAATTCATAAAAAACGTTATTTTCGGTTTTAAAGCTTAAAAATTTAATACAATATCAGACGTACGTTACTTCAACTATACTCTAAAAAATCTTGAAAATCGTTATAGACACAATTTTCTTTTGCAAACATTTTAGTTTTTCGACAAAGTGTATTATATTTTTTTTATGGAAAATTACGTTATTTCATTAATTAATAACAAATAACATTACACCGAAGCTATCCGCTCAGAATCGTTTCGTCGAATGCAATGATTTATCATTGATTTCAAATTTCTAGTAAAACTAAACTCTTTAAATCTTTATCCAAGTAATTCACTTAATCGACGTCCACAACACCACTTGGATTTTTTTTTTAAGTTTAATTCGTCGTCGATCAAAGTTTTTGGTTAATTTTTTTAAAACAATTTGATTATAATTATTATTCAACTAAACCTTGCTGGGACTCGGAATGGTCGAGCCACCGAACAGATGACACGAGCGCTATTTATTATTAAAATGTATGGCAGAACGAGGCAAAATGTCGAACTTCTGCAGTATATAGCAATAAGTCGACGACGAAATTGTATATTATAAGCTGATAAATCGATTATATTTGATAACGAAATACTACACGCCAATCGAAACCAATGTATTGTAATATTTATGAAATTTCATGACCCACTATTATTTTCCGAAGTCAAATACTCTATAAAGTCTATACGGCAGACTATACGTACTTATGTCGGTTGAACGGACGACAATGTGAGAAGCACGTATAGTCAGTCAGGTCACGTAGAATAAAAATGAAATAACACAATGAACACAGCGAAATAATACAATAGAGATTATTTTGATTGTTCCGAAGACGAAAGAGAATTTGATATTATAAAACGTGGAAAAGGGGAATAATAATACGTTTAATTGCCGTTGTTTATACTAAAAATAATAAATATTATTATTAATAATCTAGTTAAGAGTATACGGCTACAAAATTTTCGGCTATAGATAATTTATTCAGATATTTTGCGCAATATTGCACGTCAGTACGAACGAAACTATTTTAAGTTTGCCGTAGTTAATATTGGCAATTTATTTGAAAAATATTCGCGAACTTTGTCTACTCGCCACCAGTGTGTCTATATAAATTTTGCTTTGATATCCACGTCCGTTAAAACATTAAAAATTCTAAAAATATATATATCCTGAAAATTACAAAACGAACACTGATAGCAACAAATCGAGAATAACCGAAATAAAAAAAAACCCGTATAATAAAATTACACTTTTCACCAGATAAAATGTGTTATAATAACTGACGATTATTTTGAAAAAAAAATCATATTTTTTTCTACTTCTTCTTAACAGCTTAGCGGTACCGTGTAGGTCCATCGCTGCCACCATTATTTCATTCCATCGATCCCTATCATTCGCGTCCTCTATTTGCACATTCTCATTGATCATTATTAAATCTTTTTTTACTACGTTCTTCCATCTGGTTCGCGGTCTTCCTCCCCTATAGGCCTGTTACCCACACTTTTTCCTTCTGTAACACGTTTTTCTACTAATTATACAAAACGATTATAGTAACAAATATTACAAATCAATTGAAAATCTGTTATTTAATATTGAACACGCGTTTTAAATTTTTTTTCCACTTGTCTCAAAACGTTAGCTCATCGAATCGCTATAACGTCATACGCTACACTGCGGATTGCGCTTGACATTTGTACACGTTCCGAGGATCGAAATAGGTCAAATACGTCTTGCCGGATTAGCCGTTTTCGGAATATTATTGTTGACACGTCGTTGTTGGACCAATAAAATTAGATTAAATTTACTGTTGTAATACTCCACAACACTTTTGTACCGGTTAAATATTTAAAATATACACATAATATATACGTAACTTTTATTTCTCACGACATTTTCAAAAATTCTTGTTCTAACGCTCTCGTACGCCGTTTCAGTAGGCTATTTAAACTTTCGCACCTGTCCCATTCTACACGTACGCGAAACGCACACTTTTAAAATTTCGCTTTTTACTTTTGATTTTAGCTATACTCACATGAGTTTGACTCCGACCGTAGAAATTGTTATTTTATTCAACAAATACCCGGCGTCTTCGGCGGGGTTGAGACTATAAGATTTTCGGAGGATACGCAGCAACAACAGCGGAGATGGAGTGGCGTTGACCGTATTATATTTTCTATTCGTGCTCGTGTAATAATATACGTATTATGTATCGTGATCGTCCTCGACTTCTCCAGACACGCCTCTCCCTCTCGGTCGATCGGTGTCTTTACGCGACATTTAAAATATTGTTAGCATTATTATTATTTTTTTTTTTCTTTATAATGTACGTGAAACATATTATGCTGTATATACACGCCTACATTGCGATAGTATCGTCTGTATCGAACCGGATTATACTCCGTCGTCGTTTTTTCGTTTCTTTTTTTCCACACACATATATTGTTTCACCGTCTGCGCAGCTACGCGGTATACAAGAGTACCTAATAGCGCCGTATTATTAGTTATAATATATATATATATATATATATACGGTGTAGACAGTGACGTGGCCCGGGGGGTTTTGGCTGTCATAACCGGCTCCCTTCCATTGATTTTTTTTGCTTTTTGTTTATGCGTTTTAATGTTCTTCACGCCTTCGGTGGCGTATTTATAAATTTTTTTTTTTTTTCTTACTGGTGACGGTGAAGTTGTTATTATAACGAAACGATTTCTTACCTCGAAGTCGCTTCGAAATACATTTCAATCAAATTAGATCAATTATTTACAAAATTCGTATTTGTGAAGCATCTAATGGCAGTGACGTCATTTGGTGGTACGCAACAGTGGACCGACATGATACGTGCTGATACGATGTAAATATTCTAACCGCCGTATCTGTAGTGAAAAGCCATTATTAATCGCGAGGCGAACAGCGGATTAAAATTAAATTGAAAAATATGCAGGTTATGACCTGCACGGTTAAAGGTGATCGATTCGTGGTAAATACAAATATAAAACAAATTTTTACTACGTTTTACATTTTTCGATACTACGACTTACAATAGCTTTAAATCTAATTATATTATTATTATTATCAGGCGCGGATTCAGGGCGGAGCTATGGGTGCTCCGACGCACCTGTCGTATAAACCACCAATAAAATAAACTTTTGTTATAAATTATGTCATTTATGTCATTTTTCAAAATTATTTGATATAAAAAAAAGTGTATAGGTAATATTAAACAGCACAGTTTGTGGCTGTGTACTACTGGAGTTTTTTTTTTTTTGTATTTTGTACAAATTTATGATAATGGACATTTCTATACTCATCAGAATAATTCCTCACCAAGTAAATAAATTATTGAAACAAAATAAGTGCACTTAAGTTCAATTTACTTGGGATTTATTTACGATATCACATCATTATAGTGCTTAAAGATCTAATAAATGACTGATTTTTTTTTTTTTTACTTAGCCATTTTTTACACGTAGTTCAACGAAGTGCATTTTTTGTTGTGATTTAAATATTCAGAATCTGAAAATTATAATATAGCAATTAATAACGAATAGCGACCTAATAATAATAATAATAATAATTATACGTAAGAAATTAATGTTATTTTGAATAACACGGTTTATGATTGTTTCTTATTATTTATTATACATATATTCTATGTATTTTGTTCGTTTGTTTCATATTTATTTTATACAACTTTTTTGGTTTTTTATTATTCATTGTAACCCGATGATGACTTACAATTGAAACTAGTTGTC
Organism: Slavum lentiscoides; assembly: GCA_032441835.1. Classification (NCBI taxonomy): domain Eukaryota; kingdom Metazoa; phylum Arthropoda; class Insecta; order Hemiptera; family Aphididae; genus Slavum; species Slavum lentiscoides. The sequence goes on along the minus strand of CM063720.1, from coordinate 8,917,734 downwards.
GAAACTACCTTAAAATTTACCAAATACTTTTGGCATTTTTTTCTCTATATATATATAGATATATATAATATATATATTTTTTTATAATACATATCAATTTTATTATATATATATATACATTATACATATATATATGATGTTTTTTAATATATCATACATTATTTTATTGTTATTTTAAGTTAATGTGTTTAATTAATACTAATGTTTGAAAAAGAAGTTAGCTCTAATGAATTTAATATAAAAATAGAAAGATATAACCAATTTTTTTTTTTTTTTGAGCACTCCCTGTTAAAATTTCTTGGATCCGCCTGATTATTATTATTATTATTATTATTATTATTATTATTATTACGAGGACGATCCCGCGTCCGTCTGTCTGTCTCCTGTCGAGAGCACGCTACGGTAATTTTCCCATTACGGAGTCCGTTCGACCGCGAGCGAACGCGTAATACCTAAGCGCGCGCGCGCGCGCACACACAGAGCCCGCCGCCGCTATTATATTAATTTTCCCTTTCGTTAGCTGATACTCTCTTGGGGTGGTGCACCGTTCATCGTTTTGGTTAGGTATATATAATAACAATATTATTAAATTTATTTATACGTTTTATGCGGTTGGTAATGTAATATACAGGCGAGCGATTTCACTCTCTCCACTGGTGCTGTTGCAGTTCCTCCGCGGACAAAAATTTCGATTTATCTCCGTACAGTTTCGTGGAAATCGTTTTAAAATGGAACGCAGAAACCATACGTCTCTCCGCGCGGTATAAACCGCAGCGATTTCATACGATTAGATTTTTGAATTGAAGTATTTTCATTTATATTTATTTTTTTAATAAATTATATTAACAACGTTCGATTTTTTTTAACGTCAAAAAGCAACATTTTAAACGGAATTTGTCGAAAACAAAAAAAAAATCCCAAAAAAAAAAAAAAAATGTTTAATAAATAAAATAGAATTCGTTCTCCCTCCCCATCACATATGGATCTTCACCGACACGTACATGTGTACGCGTAATGAACAGTTAAAATAAACCTATAAAATTTATAACTTCAAAAAACGTGTCGTGTTACTGCATTTACGGTTTTTTCTAAAAGGCCGCCTATACCCTTTTCTGCCCGGTGAAAATCTTAAAACTCGGTACGCCGATACCTACCCAGCTCGATGCTGTCTCACACCATCAATATTACACGGCTCGGTGTCCAACATTTTTCATCGGTTTTAACGTTTTCAAAATACCATCGTTCCGTCTGTACACGACCGCGTGTGCAGTCTGTATCTCGAAACATTGCTCTTATTCGCCCTCGTGTGAGTTTTAAACGTTTTTTTTTAGGAAATTCTCTCGTGCACATTTGAAGCTACTGGGAAGAAAGCAAATCGTTTTTTTTTTCTTTAACATCCAAAACGTCTGCGCTTCGCGAGCTGCTTTTGAACGGCGAAAATTAATATTTACTCGACGAAATACAAAAAAAACCGACGCCGCCCTCGACAGACTTGAAAGTTTCTCTTTTTCGTCGTCGAAAATACCGCGTATAACAGATTATTATTATTATTACTGTTTTAATCCGTTTTCGAAAAAAAGTTTTTCAAAGTTTTCGCGAGTACGATTCGACGAAGCAAACCGTTTGCAAACAAATATAACGTATAGACGTGCCAAAGTATACAATAAACCCCGCCTGTCGAGTTCCTCCGGATATTTAACGATATTTTTTTCTCTGCCAGGAAAAATCTTAAAAGACGCTTAATATATATATATATATAAATAACAGCTTCGCGCGATGACGTTCACTTGCCCGGATTAAGCCCTCCGTGAGGGATAAAAGTGATCGGTAAAAATACAGTCCAGTTCTTGTCGCGAATATTTGTATTTTATAAAATCAGCCCGTACACGTCTCGGTGATATTATATAGTCATGTGTTGTTCGTACAGATCCACAAACGTTTTTATTGTGTCCGGTTAAAATATATCAGAATCGTTTTCCCTTTTTCTTTTTTTTGAAATGTAAAGAGAGAGAGCTTAAATGTATGCGATCGATACTCGACACTTTTTTAAACAATATTTTAAACGTTTTTAGATGTTCTAGCGCATATAATTTTTTTTCCACCCGTGTGATGCCGTAACTCTGTAACGTTATAAATTTTTAAGAAAAAATTTTTTTTCCTTTAACAAATAACACAAATATTTGAATAAATTAAATACTCGACGAAAAATAATATAATCGTGCCAATCGAGTCGCAATCTTAATCCTCGATCCAAAGTTGTGAGTCTGAATTTTTTCGCCACTCGACACACAATCACGTCAGTGGCGTAGATACGGGAATAGTGGAAGGAGTTTCCAACGCCCTGAACCCCGCCGAAAATTCCGTCTTGCTGTTTAAAAACGTTTTTGATTTTTTTATTTCGTTGATTACGAAAACAGAGTAGCGAATTGCAGCTGTACGGTTTTCGCGTGCGTCCAGTATACGCGACTCGGCGGGGTTGTCCACCGATTAGACAATCGATGAGACCATCGGTAGTTCAAATCATTTTACCGCCTTTAATCCGTTTGTCTATATTATATTAACTCCTCGATGGCCGTAGAGTCATTGACCACGTATTCCTCCGGATCTCGACGCGTCCTGCACAGCAGTGGTTCTCGCGTGCGTACAGACACGAAAGGAGTGACGGATATCGACGCGGCTGCTAATAATAATGAAATATATAGAAGAGCCCGCGTACGATTATCGACCGTTATTTAGTCCGTGGCCCGAAGCCTCATAAAAAATACTATTTTCCGCTCGGGTCATACAACAGCGGCGAATAATATATTTATTTAAGAAACGACCGTGCGACCACATCGTATACAAATAAATACGATTGTATTATTATTATTATTATTTTAATTATTATTATTATTTTTTATTATTATTATTATTATTATTATTATTATTATTATTATTATTATTATTATTATTATTATTATTATTATTATTATTATTATTATTATTATTATTATTATTATTATTATTATTATTATTATTATTATTATTATTATTATTATTATTATTATTATTATTATTATTATTATTATTATTATTATTATTATTATTATTATTATTATTATTATTATTATTATTATTATTATTATTATTATTATTATTATTATTATTATTATTTTGATTATTATTATTATAGTCGCCGTACAGAATTTTTTTTCTTCTTTTTTTTTTAAATTCGTTTGTGTATTTTACATATACGCGCGATAACAATAACGACGACGATGTGACGTGCCGGATTCTTTTTCCCCTCGTTTCACTCCCCTCCGGTCGGCGGTTCCTTCTTTCCCCGCCGGCACGCCGCCGCCGCCGCCGCTCATTGTCGACCGACTAACGTCCGCCCGCGGTAAGCCACCTATAAATTTAATTTCAACAATAACGAAACGAGAAACGGAACGCTCGGCGGTACCGTTACAAAAAAAAAATATCATAATAATAAAAAAATGAAAAAAAAAAGTAATATGAAAAAGTACGACGATACGGCAATAAATATAAAACGGCGGTATGGGAGGATTTTTTTTATTTTTTATTTTTACAATGCCGGAATATAATAATAATATTATATAATAATGCCGGGCGATATTCTTTGTCGTCCACCACGTCGGAGCGGCCGCAGTTTCAGTATAAAAAAAAAATATTTATATATATATATATTACATTATTATCATAATGCGCAGTCGAATTAATCATAACGCGCGTTTATTGCGCGTATATGTACATAATACGAGTTTCCCGGTTACTGTTCGTATAATAATATTATTATTATTATTATTATTATACCATTACCGCGGTTATGGTGGTGTCACGCAGGTGTTGGCGAGCGGCGGAAGTGTTATATTTACGTGTGTATGTGTGTATAGGTGCTTCGAACGGCTTCGCTCGATTCACTCTTTCGGGTGGGGCCGGGGGCAGCGATAAAAAGATTAACAAAACAGTACAAGACTGCTGGATTATTGCGTACGCGATAAGATAGAGATTTTTTTTGCGATTGCCGAAGAGACGTCCGGATGAGGAAATTCATTCGGTTTTCATACGATACCGGAAAACCGAAAGCGGACCTCACATTATTGACCGTTTAACCGGTCACTTTGTAAATATTGACAGTGCATGGTCCTCAAACGGTCGTTACTGATTATAGTTTCAATACACGGTATATATATATATTTTTGATTTCCACAGTATAGTCTCCAATTCGATTGTCCGCATACTGTCAATTATAATTAGAGTACAGTGTTAAACACGATTAATAAGCCCGAAAACATAGATCAATTTAAAAAGCGTGTATCGCAATATCATGTAATCCACATGCGCATCACTTTTTTTAAAAATATTTGTGATGAACTTTAAACTTGGTTAACGTTAGACGTTTGATCGTCTTGGCCACGCAAAATGGCTCGTTCGTGAAAATAGCGTTTTGACTTCCATTCGGCTCCATCGCTGCGAAACGAATACTGCGGAAAGAACTGTCATTATCCACCCTTGCACGCCATACATTTTTTTATCGGTCATCATCAGTGTCGTTTTTCCACACTGACAGTGGATCGTTACACGATCAACAATACTGTCGCAGTATCTGAGATGCTGTCAATTCAGACTTGAGTAAAATACTTTTTAAAAGTATTTGGAATACATGTTCCGAATACTTTGTAAAAAGTATTCAGAATACGTATTCGAATACTTCGTGAAAATAGTATTCTCTAAGTATTCTGAGTACTTTACAAAAATTATTCTAAATACTTTTAGAATACTTTTTTTTTTTTTACTAGTTTTTTCAGTACTTAATACGAATATCAAACAGTAATTATATTACTGTTTATTGGAATATAAACAATGTTAGTATGTATTTGGGGAGTTTAATAATTCTTTTTTAATTCTGTGTTTATAAATTAACACAATAACTAAGAAGTAAATTAATAATACCAATTAATTATAAAATATAACAGTGAAATCAAATATACTTGATTATTTGAATAAGACCGAGTTAAAACACCAAATATAGCAAGATTATTGATAAAATAATAATTAATGTTGTTTTAAATACCTACTGCTGCTAGTTGTTACTCATATTTATTTATTTAAATTATTATTGCTTTCACGGGAAATCCAGTTTAATGATTTGGAAATATTTGATGTACCTATGTATCTAAAATGAGACGAACATTTTCTCGATATTTTATTGATAATTAACAGAATGTGGGCACTTATTTATTACACCATCATAATATTATGTTATCGTCGTTGCTGGGGCAAAAGTGGAAAAACCATTATTATTTTATTAAATATAGTTGAAAACAAAAATAACATGAAATATCGTGTAGACACTATTTAAAATATATTTGAGCTTTAAAAAGTATTCCGAATACTGTATACTGTATAGTATTCGCAGTACCACACTAAATAGATGATTTTACGAGTCATCTAACAGTACAGATTTAATAAAAAAAAAAACTTATAATTTCGTTTCGAAATTCCGTTCGACTGATAAAAAACAAAAAAACAAATTTAAAAACCGATGTAGAGCTGCCAAAAAAAAAAAAAATTGGGCTCGCAGTATTTTTCCGATTCGAGTATCGCGAATACTGTAAAATACTTTGCGAGCCGGAAAACCGTGTGCCGCTGCGGCGGGGGCGAAGCGCAGCTGAACGGATTTTTATTCGATTTTGGAAAAAAAAAAAACGTTTACAAAAACGCGCCATCATCACCGGGCCGTGTGCGATTAAACGAAAAGATGTGGACCGGGAGTATAAACGAACGTATCCGGTGGAATCCTACAGGGATTCGTTGGAGTCGCGGGGGGGGGGGAAGGGGAGTATAAGGTTGCCGGCCGTCCGCGCAAGACTTCTGTCAAACCGCGAATTATCGCCTGCACGCAAATCCTTTTCACGCTGCACGTCGTATTACACTCGCTCCGGAAAAATCAACGTGCTTGTGCGGCGCAATAGTAGTAATAATAGAGAGGGAGAACGAAGTTCTTTTTTTTTTTTTCCAGTGCTTCGCTGCGCGTAAGCCGCGTTAAACTAACCCCGTTCGGGTCGACACGGAGAGAGAGAGAGAGAGAGAGAGAGACGGAGGATCTCTATATATATTGTATTTTATTAGAAATTCATTGCTACGTTCGCGGTCCCTATATCCCTGCCCGCAGTGTGTGTGTGTGTGTGTGTGTGACAGGGACGGAGAGAGAACTTTATTATTAAAAAAAAAAGAAACCGCTAAACCGCGAGCGAGCGAGTGGTGCCCGTGTGTATAGAGGAGAAAAACTGGAGCGCGGGCCGCGGACCGTCCCTTTTTCGGGCATTCGAAACCAACGTGGCGGAAAATCGCGTCTTGCAGCGGGCTGCTGTGCTGCTCGCGCCGTGTGTCTAATCTAAACTTTTCAAGTGCGCCGCACATTGTGTGGGTGTGTGTGTGTGTGTGTGCCGGCCCCGTCGCCTCCCCCGCGAGCGCACTGCAAAAACGGTACTCGGCTCGACCGACTATAAGTCCCGTGAGGGTTCCCGGCCGTCGACGAGGTTTTTTTTCTCCTCGTTAATGACTCTCCGCGGTCCTGTTGTACGCGTTAGTACGCGCACAATAAACGCACACAACTGTTCGCTAGTGGTACGTATACCTATAGTGAGCCGCGCAGGGACGGCCGGCGCTGCAGGGACGACGGTTATTAGACGCGGCGCGTAACAAGTCGCCGCGGCGCTCTTTAAAATATATCGCAGGGACACAGCGACGGCGGCGGGAAAAATTGAAAGAACGCTGGAGCTTTGCTAATGAAAAAAAAAAAACCGGTAGCGATTGTTGTGGATATCGCTCGGGTGAATATTAATCGGACGAAGATTCCAGAGTTTTGTTTTTATTTATAAATTTTCACGATAAATCATTGCGTTCGGTAAAACGATTCTGAGCGGCGGCGGAGCTTCGGTGTAATACGCTTTGTCTGTTTTTTTTTTTGTACAAAATTAAAGTAATATATATTTCTGACGTTGCGTCCGAATTTCAAGTGAAAAAATTCGAAATTATTATTGTTTTATGAATGAAAAACCTCGAAATCTAAAAAAAATAGCTACAAATAGCCTAAAATTGAATGAATCTGTTCGAACATTTTTTTTTGAAATTGTATAATACAAAGATACAATTTTATCGGAAATGTCGAGACAATAGAATGATTATTTTCGAAATTATAGCGAAAAAGCTATACGTGATATTTAGCGGTTTTTCGTAATTTTTCGGTAATTTATCGCGTCGCGTTAAAAAAAACTATTGAGAAAATCGAAAAATGATCTCTCTGAAGTACTATACCGACTAGATGAGAATCGCTGCCCGGAAACAAATTGTGACCGAAGAGATCGGAGCACTCCTTCTGGTCGAAAATCTGTACACAGGATAGAAAAAAATAAAACATTATTTTAAAACCACTAGATCCTCGCTCCGCTCAGAATCTAAAAAAAAAAAAAAGTGAGCGAGCCGCGGGGTGTTGTGAATGTCGCTTACAGCGAATTAAAAAAATTCTCTATTTTTTTTTTTTACTTTACACGCCTTGTGTAGGCGTTTCGCAGCTTCAACCTAGATTTCTGTCCTCCGAGTCCTCTACTCTTGCTGATCCATCAGTCCTTATTAAATCGTTATTCACACAATCCATCCATCTCTGTCTCGGTCTACCTTCGTGGTCTCTTTCCTTCAACCGGCTTGTTGGTATAGACATCGTTTTGCTCGCCACGCATGTCCTCCAGCCCATTCAGTTCTGTTTAGATATAATACGGAAATTTCAGATGTTTGGTCTGTTGAACATTTTTCCAATGTCCCAGTTTTTCCTCCGTTTATATTCTCCGTTATCTGGGTTTCTTGTAGGTCCGTATATCCTCCTCGGAACCTTTCTTTCGGATCTCGGCAATTTTTCTGCGTCGCCCTTTGCCGTTGACCGTTTTATACAGCAACAGGGCGGAGGTAGAGTTTTATTTTGGATTGTTTTGGTAGTAATTTTGACTTAAAACATTTGGCGAAATAGCTAGCGATATTATATATTAATTAATTTTTTTTTTATGTATGTAAATGTATCAAATAATTCGCGTATCTGCGTGTTAGACGAATTTATTTATTTTCTCTTCGTTACAAAGTTTAGCTATAGTTTTCGGTTTAAAGTATATATATATACTTTTGTCAATAGACGAACGGTATGTCGTTATTGTCGTTCAAACCAGAGGTATACATTATTCGATCAAAGACCTAAAGAAAGGTATATGGCACGTAATATTCTTTTCTGTTGACTCCAAACATTTGAACGTTATAACGCATAAACATGAAACGTATACTGAACGGAAAGCGTGATTTCAGCGGACGGAGACAACAAAATATGCTTTGTAATATACGTAAAAATACGCGCTCAAAGAAATTGTTTTAATTTCGAATAAAGACGCGGTGAAATAATATCGATTCGGAATGTTCTCCCAGCAGTCGTTTCCTGCGCGGAACGACGCGATTGCCTAAGTATGAAAAAAAAAAAAATGACAAAAAATTCGTCACATAATAACTGTTCCGACGCGCAAGTCCGTTAAAACACAATACAGACAAAAGCGTTCCCTGGTAAAAAAAAATAATAATAATATTAAAAAAAAAACATCGAATAAATAATAATGGTCGTCCTCCTCCTCCGCCACCGCCGCCGTTCGCTGCAGATGTGCGCATACGAAGTTGCACGCTCGCGAGTTTTACACACCGTCCGTCCGTGTTTGTGTGTGTTCGTATGCACGCTAACCGGTAGCGATTTTACACACTGTACCGGTCTACACACACACACACACAAAAGGTCCGCCGTTGCTAAAATAAACGATTCTCTTTGTGCGCGCGTGTCGCTGCACGGTGCAGTATTTACTCAAAGTATTAGCGGCGACGGAACCGTTGTTTGTGTGTGTGGGGGGGCGGAGGAAGAAGGGCTGGAAAGAGGGGGCACCCTGGATAGTGTGCGCCCCGTGTACGAAGACGTCCGCGTTCCGAAAACGTATTCGCGACACACGCCGGGGCATCAGCAGCGCATGTTATTCAAATGTCGTTGTGTTTCCACGTCGCATGTGTACGTTGTGCAGGGCCGGTGTGTATTGCTCGTTTACACACTGCACGCACGAGGGTCAGTGCGCAAACAAACTGCACGTCCCTCCGACGCAAGCCCGCACGTTTTCGGGGTTAGCGACTCTGTTGCGTGGGCGCGGGAGGAAGTCATAAACCGGCTCGGATACTGAATGCTGTAAAACACAAAAAAAAAAAAAAATGGTAGTCAATACCAACAACGAGGGAAAGGAGACGCACAGCCATTTTCGGTGCCCGTTCGTCAGATAACGAATTAAAACGCGTTTCCGTGAAGACGACGAAGGAGGACACAATCGGTTTTAGACACAAAAATCAATTCGATATTATACAGTGGAGACTTCCGTGCGACAAAGTGTAATATGGGCAAAAAGTTTCCGGTTTCTGGCACGGACGTCCCCAGGAAAACCCGGGTCAGACTAAACCGCACACGTACGGGTCGAGGAAAATGCGACGAACTCACGCTACGTAAATGGAAGTTTAGAGAGAGAGAGAGTCCGGAACACATAATAATCTCTGACTGCGTGCTTAGAAAACACGAGGGCGATCTTGAGGACCTTCATAAGAGTAAAACGACTGAGACCAGAGCCGTCTTAAGGTTTTGCGAGGCCCGAGGGCCCAAAAATATTTGTGGGCCTTTAAATACTTATGACATATACACACATACATACATATAAACTAAAATGCCGATTTGTATTCGAATCTCAGTTACTTTACTGTTACTTTATTGTGGTAATTTCAAAATGTTAATATTTTAAAATTTATATATTTTTTTTATCTTTCGATATTTATTTATTTCGTTTGATATCTAAGTTAAAAAAAGTAGTATTATGATATTTTGTAAATAAAATCTGGGGGCCCTGGGGCCATGCATTAAGACGACACTGACTGAGGCAGTAGCCTGGCTGGACACTTTGGATGTTGACATTTAATTTCGCGATACCTACTTTATGTTTTACCCAAATCTTTGTATTTTTACGTTTATTATGATAATATTCTTATCTTATCTGAATTCAGTGCTATCGTTCAATGCTGTCATACGAAAAAAAAAAGAATTCGTAATATAGAGGAATTCGTTAAATAGAATTACATTTTTTTTTTTAAATTTAATTATTGCACGTAAATCGTATGTACTTCTATATTGTATTTTAAAAAAGTATCAATATACGTATAAGGTACATTTTTTTAAACTCATTTAATTTATTTCTTAATCTTAATTCGAAAATAATAATAAATCAGTGAGTTTCGTTCGCTTATTGTTTGTAAAAATTGTAATTTTTTTCGTAAAACGTTTCGATTTCAGTGAGTTTAAAAAAAATGTCCACCGTCGTTTTCTCCATAGACACACACACTTTCATTCGTTTTCTATTGCACTCGTTTAATAATTATACGTTTTCACGATTGTTCAATATGGTTGAAAAGGAACTTGTCGGAAATATTTTTTGGCAACATCTTTTTTGCTCAACACAAATATCGACTTCATTTCAAATTTATATCAAAATTTCATCAATACATTTTTTCATTCATTAATTTTTTTTTTTTGTACGTATAGAAAAAAATTTGAGCGTTTTTGAGGACTGCAGTAAAATTAACCGGCTTGCCTAAATTCGGCGTCTTATCTTTTTTGGATACATAAAAATTTGTATGTATGTATAATTTTAGAACAATATTTAGTATTTAACAGCGACGACATTTGCAAAAACAAGTTTCGTTTATCCGTTATACAGAAATATCATGTTCGTTATTCGAAATTTACATTTAATTAACAATAAAGGTCATTTGAAAATCGATTTTCTCAAAAGCACCTAATTAAAAAACGCTAAAAACGCAATTTCGTCTTAATCTCGGTTGTTTGTTTATTTCTTCGTCATTTTGAAACTAATAGCCCCATAGAAACCTGAAATTTTCACCAAATATGTAAATTTATACTATATTTGCGAGAAAAGCAAGCTCCGCTCAGAATCGTTTTATCGAATGCAACGAATTATCGTTGCTTTCAAATTTAAAATAAAAAAAAACAAAACTCTAAAATCTTTATCCGAGTAATTCACTTAAGCGATATCCACGACACCCCGCGGCTCGTTACCTTTATTTCCTTAAATTTATTTCGAAAATTAATTATTTAAATAATTTGACAAGAAATTGTTTTCGTGATTTATCTCCTTTATTGTCGTCCATTAATCACGTAGTTGTAACGCAACGGGCCTCTGCGGGTTAAAAACCATCTATCCTAAAAACAGACCAAAATTAATACCGATATTTATATATATTTTATCAATTGTTCGAGAGTATACGCAGTATATCCGTGATTTTTTTTTTTGTTGAAAGCTTGAGAGCAGTCCTAACCACCAATAACGCCCTAGGGCAATAATATTTGATACCCCCTCCCCCCAAAAAAAAAAAATTTACAACTAACGTAATATCTAATTACATAATCCTTAAACCACAAATCATTTTAAAAATGTAGTTAGTGTTATACTCGTATATGTATCAAATGTGTCCAATAATTATTATTATATTAGTATAAACTATAAGTTCGTCATACCAGGCCACCAAAAGTTTTTTAGTTATTCTGGTAAAAATAATCACATACAAATTCTGTAAGTGGCCATACAAATTCATACAAATTCCATACTAAATATCTGTGCAAAAAAATTACCGAAATTCAAAAGTGGGGGGGCTGGTGTGACGTCACGCCAGCCCCCCAAATTTTTTTTAGTTTTTCTGGTAAAAATAATGGCATATAAATTCTGTAAGTGGTCATACAAATTCATACAAATTCCATACTAAATATCTGTGCAAAAAAAATTGTAAATTTCCAACATGGGGGGGCTGGCGTGACGTACGTATGAAAACATTGATTTTGAAAACTTTTTTTTTTATTTTCTCTTCGAAAAATCCTGGAAATACGCCGCTGATAATAATAACAACCATAAATTATATATATATATACATATACGCTGAAAATATTAGCGTATATTAATTAAAAAAATATTAGCGTATTAATAGATTAATATTAATATTATATCTATAAGGGAAAAAACGTGTCGAGTATCCGTCGCGTGAATTTAATAATAATTTAATATCGTTATTATATTATATAAATATTAGTATTACGAATCGCTCGATTATATCGGCACGTGCGAGGCGGTTTCACGACGCGTATAATATTATCCCAACCGCGGCCATACATGCCGCGCGTTTCGTCGAAATTTAGCTACTTACGAGGATTTCGTCCTGTGTATACCTACGCGGTACGCACTTATTACTCACTTGCCCCCTTCCCACCACGTCGGATGCTGCGTCTCGCTATAAGAGGATTCCGGAGGAAACGGTGTACACCAACTCGCGTGTTAATATAAACGAGCGCGCGCGTTCGAAGCAATTTGGTGATGCCACGTTGCGGAAACCACCGGCGCCGAAATCGAATTACACACTTAAAACTAGTCCAATTACACGTCCGTCGCACGTCGTCTTCTCGTGGTGATCTCGCCGGGTACGAAAAGTGTATGGACGTGGAATTTAACGGTACAGGGGATTTAATAACACGGTGTAACGATGACGATACGAAGTAATTTGACGGATGAAAAAACAAATTTTCGGTCTGCGAGGAGAACTGCTGCTGCTGCTATTGCTCCTGCTTCTGCAGGGACACCGGAATGTCGCACGAGACCCGAGCCCTGAGTAAGAGATACTTGGCTGCTAACAGGAGTCGACTTTATTTTTTCGTCTCAGATTTCGTTTGACGGTCGAGCATGCTGCGTCTTTAGTGAAAAAAAATCGATGTAATACCACCTAATAAATTCTCATTAATTATATATAAAAAAAAAACATTTAAAATTTCAAAAAGAAAACTCATGATTTGACATCTACATTATAATCGATTAAAATGCGACACGAATTGTGCTATTTCTAGTATAATGATGATTACAAAAACTATATATATTCTACACAGTTAAAGGTACGACGTATAGGCGAGTATATATATATATATAGTTTGCTTTAATAGAGAGCACGTATTATATTTTTCGCACTATTTAACAGCGTGGAAATATAAAAATAACTAAAATACAAAAATTTTAATTGCATGTTTTTGCGTATTTTGCCGTTTTCTAGGCAAAACGCGTATTCGACACATTTTGCCAATATAGTCGTTATTATTAGCACGTATACGCGTTTCTAAGTGTTACGGTCAATTTATTTTAAATTTTAAACCATTACGCGTCGGTTTATTTGTTTAATTTTATTTTCGTTGTCAAAACTGAGTAATTCAGCCGTGATTTATTGGTACTCGTAATTAGAATACATCATTAACATGTACGCCCGCGGTGATAGGTATACACTTCTAGAATTCAATGGAAAAAAGATAAACGTAATCGGACCATTATTGTTCAATTAGTCGGAAATAATGTAAAAACCGCTCGTCGTCTTTCGTTGCAATATCGCTGGACCCGCGTTAATTAAACGCAGCCGTGGTCCTCAGCGCGAAATCAATTATTTATAAAATTCCAAATGTCTCCAAATGTCTTGAATTAGAATCTAAATAATAAACATAAATGTAAAAACAATAGATTCATCGCTCCGCTCAGAATCTAAAAATTCAATCTTATAATTTTATTCGTTATAATAATAATTATAAACTCACTCTTTTTTTTTTTTTATCACAAAAAATAGCGTATACATATTTAGGCACTCGTCGGTTTACAGTAGGTATACTCTCGAACAAAAAAAAATTGATGTGAACATCACTGCACACACGCGTATTATTAATTTAACAGATTTATTTGTTTTTATTAAAAATCCCTTATTTTGACCGCGGTCTTGTTGTTTTCGTTCTCCTTGCAGAATTTCATCGATAATTATATTATAACATATTCGTATCGAAAACGATTTTTTTTTTAAAAAATTCTGCTCACTGTATTATTATGCAGTAAAACGACAGCATATTACGTACCTGTGTACGCGTGCGCAACTAAAGAACTCATATTTATTATGAAGGAAAACGGGTGAAAAGACGTATTTTTCTTTCCTCCCCCCCCCATCATCATCACAGTTTTTCTCTCTCTCTCTCTCTCTCTTTCTCGCTCGTCTTCCGACATAATCCATTAACTATATAATATCGTATAATATAATATTTAAAAAAAAAAAAAAATTTTTATATTATTTATATTATGAATAATATAAAAATAACGATACGTATATAACTCAGTATAGCGTGCGTAATTGATGTATCTCCCGTAGCGGTTGGATTATTACAAAATAACGACGACGGATTAAGAATATATATAAAAAAAAAATAATAATATAATAAAATATTGTAAAACATACGCCGGTGCAGTGTACGCGCGTGCACCTGTGTGCGAGGCGTATGTAAAAAAAAAAATTTACGTGTGCCCGTGACGAATTTACACGACGCGTGTTTGTTTTTTTTTTAAACAGATTGCAGTGTGGTGGACTGACGCGGTTCAGTTCTGTGGACCGATATTATATAAAAGAGAGACAAGGGATTGTGAAATATTCTTTACCGCATACGCTATTGATCGTTCGTTAAAAAAAAAAGTAAATATATGATGTAAAAAAAAAAACAAATGGACTTTAGAAAAAAAAAACGCGCAAACTATTATGAAAAATGCCCCCGGGAAAAATAACAATTATAGGTGTTGAAACGAATCGATAATAACGATTCGATTGAAAAATACTGTAAACGAATAGATTTTTAAAATAATATCAATAAGGTAAGCGCCATTTTTTCGAAACAATTTTATTCACTATACGTTATACATTTCTTACAGATGTCGAAAATGTTATTCGTTTAAAATGACCGGATAAACGTATTTTCTTAGGACTTTTGGCCGTTCCGGTTATTGTATTCGAAGGAATTTTAACGCAATTCAATCATTTAGGTTCGACGTCGATTGCAGAAAACTATAAAGTTCATGAGCTCGCGAATCGCAGGGCGCAACGGGGTGGCTTAGCCTCCGTGAAGTCGAAATTAACCCCAACCCGATTCCGATTCTCTCGTATCCAGGGGCGCAATTTCACTGAAAAAACTGAAGCCCCTCGATTTTTCATGTTATTTTACAGAGTTATCGATATCTGCAACCCTTCAATGACCATTAAACAATTACATATTTAAGTAATGGCTATGATGCTTTGTAAAGTATATTATTATTTGATCACAGTAATCACGCGTTCATCGATAAACGTAACGTATGAATTATTAAACCATAATCAACTTTAATTTTAAATTTAAATTTGCGTTTACACTTTATTACTTATCGTATAATAACAACAGCGTCTTTTCGCTTTGAGCAAAAATATTTATTACTTCGTTTATATCAATTTGATTGGTAAGGTCTTTTTCAATAACGACGATAATCTGTGATAAAACTAAAACAGTACTTTGAATGTTGTCACGCTGCGAACGTCGAACGGTCGGAACGATTTGATCGCTAGTCGCCACACTAATCAAATTGATATATTTTATCAATAGCATATTATTATATTATAAATTTATAAAATCATCTGAATTTAAATTGTTTTCTTTGATTTTTTTGACCAGTCTGTAAGACAACATATTTTCAGTCATCACACGATTATTCATTTAAATAATATCATAGAACAAAACTGTTGTTATGTACGTATTGTGTACGTATAAACTACTAAAACTTGAATAAGTACGAAAAAAATTGATGGGTGCTAATTTCAAGACTGGGGATGCTAAGCACACCCAAGCCCCCCCCCCAAATTGCGCCTATGATTACGAACGTCACGCCAGCCCCCCCATATCGAAATATTGTTATTTCAAGAGAAAGACACGTTTATGTTCCGCGGATTCAAAATATTTTTTATCAAGCTACAATAATTCGATTAAAAGAAAGAAAAAAATAACGGATTAATATACACACTTTTGTGTATAACTCTGTTGTTGTAAAAATATGATTTTTTTTTTTTTGGAATAACAATACGTTTTGTTAGATGACTCGCTAAATAAAAAAAAATATTACCTATTCGTGAAAAAAGAAAAACAGAGTAATTAAATGTGATTGGTAATTCAGTGGTGTGACGAACGTTTTGAGAGGCCTTTGAAATGTATGAAATTTTGCGGAAATTGTGCCCACGGTGTCGACAAAGTGCAGCATTCATTCCCATTATCCTTTATTATTATATACAATTTTAAACACATCGGCCTGGCGTAAATAATTAAACAGAAGGTTCGAAACAACTATAATTCGTATGCTCAGGAATTATAGCAAACACTTCGCAATTAGTTGTAATTATGCACAGTTCATCCAAACCTGTTATAATGAAAAACGTGAAATCGATATCGTTTTCATTTTGTAACAAATGTAAAACAATTAAAAAAAATAAAAATAACAATTTTATAATAATAGTAATAATAACTTAATTTCTTAGAGAACAAGGATGGTTTAAGTATATTTTGATCACGTTCTACAGTTTTCATAAGAATGAAATGTACTTTACGAATGTACATAATTGTACTGCGCTTCCAAAAGCTGAGATCTGACGATGATAAGTTGCATTCGTTTTACCTATTTGTATATTTGCGTTTTCAATATGTAATATTACAAATACGGAGTGTTTTTTTTTTTTGTATCCTCTACTAAAATTTTACAATTGTAATTGGGGATGAAAAAAATTTGTAATTCATATGACAATAATAATAAATATATGTTATTCCGTGTCAGGCCCGTGCGCAGGACTTCTTCTATGGTGAGGAGGGCCGAGGGTTTCTTAAACATTTTATTGAATACTTCCTCGTTGGTGTTTATTTTTCATTTTTGTCATAATTATAATAATTTAATAAATTTAGTTTATTAAACAGTAATTTAATAATAGTTTTACACAAATAACGGTGGGGGTTTGAACCCCATATTCACCCCCTTGAGCACGGGCCCGTTCCATGTACTGTTGTAATATGCATATTCTTTTTGTTATGATAACATAACACTAGGAAATAGGAAGAAAAAATAGATTAAGAAAACACTGGTAACATTTTAAAATAATAAAATTATTGTAGTCATTAGTAAGTAAGCAAATAATAACAATTGTAGAATATAAAAAAGGGCAAAGACAACCCGGAAAGAGTAGTTCTTGGGTGATGCGCGTATAACGCGGTCACGGTAAGACATCGTTTTTCAATAAAGATTTAAATTAACTATACTGCGTATTTTATTGTGTGTGTGTGTGTGTGTGTGTTTTTGTGTGCGTGTACGTCGAAAGTGAATCGACGTTCACCACAGTACATAATATCAAAGTGTCAAAAACAAATTATGAAATATATATAAATATATATATATATATATATACCTGTATATATATATATATATATATATATATATATATATATGAGTGATATATTGATATAAACATGATATTATTATGGTAACTATAAAGAATTTAATAAAGGTTTTGAATCTATGGATATTTGAGATTGCTGTAAATCGTAATGTTGACATTGTGCATGACGAAAAAAAACATTTACGAATTCGCAAGTTATAGATCTTGTGTAGAGATATGAATTATTGATTGTAAGCTGAATTGAATGTTACGAAAATAAGTGTTCGTGCGGTAAACTATAATATTAAAGAATACACGGGCCATAAAATGTCTACACAAATGAATGACGAGAGGCTACACGAAGGAGAAAAACCTTATACTTGTAATGTTTGTGTGAAGTCATTTTCGGATAGAAGCTCTTTGACGGTACACACGAGGACTCACAGCGGAGAAAAACCATATACCTGTAACGATTGCACGAAGTCTTTTGCAAATAGTGGTCAGTTGATGGTGCACAAGAGGACCCACAGCGGAGAAAAACCCTATACTTGCAGCGTTTGTACGAAATCTTTTACACAAAGTGGCCAATTGACGGTACACAAGAGGACCCACAGCGGAGAAAAACCATATACCTGTAACGTTTGCACGAAGTCTTTTGCAAATAATAGCGATTTGACTAAACACATGAGGACTCACAGCGGAGAAAAACCGTATACTTGCACCGTTTGTACGAAATCTTTTGCACAAAATAGCAATTTGACGGTGCACAAAAGGACCCACAGCGGAGAAAAACCATATACCTGTAACGTTTGCGCGAAATCTTTTGCAAATAATGGCCAGTTGACGGTACACAAGAGGACTCACAGCGGAGAAAAACCGTATACTTGTAACGTTTGTGTGAAGCCATTTTCGAATAGTAGCTCTTTGACGGCACACACGAGGACTCACAGTGGAGAAAAACCCTATACTTGCAGCGTTTGTACGAAATCTTTTGCACAAAATGGCAATTTAACACGACACATGAAGACGCACGACGGATATAAAGCCTTATTCGTGTGATGATTATAACGTGTTATCACTTAGAATAATACGTTTTATTGGAATACATAATATAATGTCACCGTCCTTTCTTATAATATATATGATGTCAGATATTTGTATTTATTAATGTATTGTTTATTATTGCGTGGATAATAGCTCGACGCAGAGTTTATTTAAAAACCAGTAATGACTGGGGAATCGTCTCAAAACTTTTCTGATGACTGCAGGTACGAATGTACGACGGTAAAGGCAGTGGCGCAATTATGGGGAGGGGATATGGGGGATGGATCTCCTTCCGTGGGCTTTCTTTTTTACGTAACAAATTATCCAATGTACAAAAAATGTAATAAGAAATTTTCTAATAATTAAAAACAGTAAGAATAATATTTTTTCGTCTTAACAATATGTATTAGTAGGTATTTATCATAATAATTCGTAATATCTCAGTTTATTGACCCGCGCGGGTAACTATACAAACTGGTATGGTGAGGTGGTTAGGTTGGGTCGCCGAAAAATGGTTTACTCGTATTCAGATGTTGAAGTAAAAACAGACGAAATACTCAATAAATTAGCTAAAACCACGAAGAAAATCAGAAAGTTTGTTATAAAAATATGATATTTTTATTAAAAAAAAAAATAATAAAAGTATAAAATGCGAGTATTAATCGTTTTGACTTTGATACATTAATGCACTGAAAGGGTATAGTTACAATAATTATGGGTTATCCAATGCTAAATTTTTTATTCCCTCACATATACCGTTCGTAATTATGCCGTTGGGCAGTGACGGATCTAAGAGACGATTTTTTGGGAGGGAGGGAGGTTAAATTATTTCATGGGGGGAAGACAATTAATATTATCAGACTGTATGAATAATTAATTAACGATCAGGTAGGTATCAGTTAAAATGCAACTGTTAAGCTTTTTCCTCGGAGTTTTTATTGGTATCGCCACAGAGTAATGGCGAAAAAATCGATAAAAAGTATACGAAATTCTTTCACTAATAGGGGATGACCTATTTTTATTTTTTAAATTTGTTTTCAGGGAAGGAAATCGCCAGGGAAATTAATGTCAATCGGCAATAGTAGACCTTTTTAGGTTTGTGGGCAAAATAGAGAAAAAAATGACCTTTTTTTTGTCTTATTAATTATTTTTCTACTTAAATTTTTTTGAGGGGGGGATTCCACCCCCCCTGTAGATACGCTTCTGACATCGGGTGAATGCAAGGATTCGTCGCCGTCGTCCCTGGTCTTAAATTTCTAATAGTTCTATATATCTAATTATTATTATCAAAATAATCAAAATAATGATGAGAAAAAAACACGTCGCAGATCGCACTTCTCGTTATCGCCGGATCGCGTCGGTCGGTGGCAGCGGAGGCGGCGGCGGCGTTGTAGCAGCCGGCGGCGGTCCCGTCGAGTGTACCATATTTATAAAAAATATAATAATAATAATAATAATAATAATAATAATAATAATAATAATAATATCGATTGTAAATTTTAAGATATTTAGAGGTAATTTTCGGTTTTAAGGAATGAAAATTTAAAACAATGTCAAACGCAGGCGTTACTCCAAATATATATGTATATTCAAAAAAAATCTTGAAACCCGTTAAGTCGCAATTTCTTTTTATAATCGTTTCAAAATTTTCGACAAAGCGCGTGTATTGCACCGCGCAGAGCTCCGCTCCGAATCGTTTTATCGAACGCAATTCGTTGCTCTCAAAACGACAGTGATAACCGGGGATCGTGAGTTCGTGCATTTGCGCGTGTTTTTTTTTTCGCTACACGACGAAACACGCTAAGTATAAATCCGTTTCGTAAAAAAATTGCGATAGAAAAATATGAACTTTAATTTAGCGTGTTTTTGCACGTTTTTTCGGGTGTACGCAAGCATATTTGGCGTACTGCAGTTGATTTTTTTTTGTAGTTATTAGCGCACACCATTTCTATTATAAATCAAGAAAAATCTTTATTCAGGGTGGGTAAAAAAAAACGCAAACGAGACGAATAAACAAACGAGAATTCTTTCTCGTCTATACTTTTCCGAACGCGTTTACAAGATCTTTGTTTTTTTTTTTTTTTTTTTACTCCTTTTACGACACGGTACGGATGATTTTTATGAAATAAATTATAATTTCAAAAAAAAAAATTTCTCGTTATAACAAAATTTTCTTGAGATTTTTTTGCTCCGCAGGTTTTAAGGACACACACACGGGTTTTCAGTGTATACAAATGCGTATTTCTGTACCATTTTCAGTGCGTGTTTCGCGCAGATTTTAGTGTACCTCTATACGTATTATCGCACGGTTTTTTTTTTTTGGTCTATGAACTCGCTAGCCCTGGTAACGACACAAATGTCCGAAATCATCTTTTTGTAAATAATTCGCTAGAGCGTCGTGCTGCTGCACGTACTCGTTACCGCGGTATTTTTTAAATTTTTTTTTTATCAAGTTTTTCTTTTTCGCGGACGCGCTTTTCCGCGGGCCAAAATAAAAAACGACTCGGCCGCCATAACGCGTACGACTACGTCATCACACAGTCCCACCGCCCTCCGCGTCCTCCAACCAATCCCTTTTCCGAAAAGGGACGGTCGCCCCGTACGGTATATATATATACGCTGTGCACTTTGCGGTATATACGCGCGAAAGGGAGAACTGCGTTTCGGACGAGTTTTCCCGGCCGTGCGCGCGCCGGAAAACCTCTTTCGTACACGTCGCCGTCGCCGTCGCCGCCGTTGATGCGTGTTCGGGAATACGTGTGTGTGTGTGTGTTTGGTAACAAAATGGCCGCCGCCGCCGCCGCCGCCACCGGGATCAATAAATTTCTCTTCACACACACACACACACGGGAGTACGTAATACATATATATATAAGCGTATGTAATGCTCGTGTGTGTGTGTGTTTTATATTTTTTCTCATCTCTTCGACGATGACGACCGAGAAAAAATTGACTCGCACATACGAATCGTTTCGCGCAAGTATTTGGGAGTGGGGGGGAAAGGATCTCCGCTGCAGGCCCGGATTAAGGGGGAGGAGGGCAGGGTGGCCGTGGCCTCGGGCCCACCGAAAACCAATTGATTGTGTGGCCCTTCTCGTATACGAGAAGACTTAATTTCGAAATGAACGAAATCCAACGCCGATGATGGCCTTGTTCGGACGACGATATAATATGAATTATACTTTTTCATTCATTCGGCGAATTCTCTTGCCTAAAAAATTAACTTTTTTAAAAATAACCCTTACCTTTATGAGTGACAAATTTAAAAAATAATTATGCGTTTGGCCCCGGGCCCAACATTTTCTTAATCCGGGCTTGCTCCGCTGCTCGAAATATGTCATGTTTCGAGAAAATCAAAATCAACTATTATATTACCTCCAGAGCACTTCGTGTTTTTTTTTTGCTGCACATACAGACTATCCCAGTGTTTCTACCGACTGTTTTTATACTGTAGCGACCCCACCGTTTTTTAAATCGAAATTTTTTTTTTTTAACGAATCCTACACACATTTTTTTCTAAATATATATATACACTACGCGTAGACGATTATTGTCAATAGGGTTCGGGACTCGTTGCACACGAATTGTGGGAAATATACGCATATGCGCCTAAAATAACCGAAATATGCGACTAAATCTGTTTTGTAACGAGCAATTGAAAATTTGATTTGTCGAATTTTAAACTCGAACAATTATAAAAGCCATTAAACGTACTTTATGTCTACGTTAAAAGCGCGGAATATTCGGAATATTATTATGTTACCAAATGCGAGCGATAAGATTATTTTGCAAGTCACAGTACATATGGGTAGGTATGTAGTCGGCGTTTCACGCGAAATCAAAACATATCACTAATATATCACAAGGTTGTAGCGGCGATTTTCTAACACAATTGGTGCTTGTATTACACAAAACGTTGAAAATACCCACCAAAGACTTCAATTCATAGGCGGTTCTACGGGTGCAGTCACTGCAGCCTTGGCTGCACCTGACATTTCAGCCGCCGCAAAAATTTTACCATGGGGTAATATAATAATTAACAAATGGAAATAAAATGACCTCCCCCTCAAAAATATTCACATATGGCTGCACCTGAGATTCATTCCTGGAGCCGCCTATGCTTCAATTCTCTCGTTTTTGCCCTCCGTAAATGTTCCTGTGGATCCCACGGTTAATTTTATGAACAGTAGTACAGCTGTTATTAAATTTTTCTCAATTGTAGATTTCACAGCCTTTAAAAAAAAATTTTTTCTACGACTCGAACAGGGCCTGTCCTAAATTTCGATCTTGCAAGATATACTGCACCTCTGACCGGGGCGATAAACTGAAATAGACAGGTATATGAGACCAAACTCGACGGTATGGAAATCCAACGAATCGCGTCGTTGTTTAAACGTATAATAATTTTAAAGGCAAAATATTTTAGTGCCTGCACAACACGTTTATAACGAAAATAATATAGTTTAGTACAGGGGAGAGTGCCAGGAATTCACGAGTATAGAAAATATACTTTGTGTTTGAAATAGAAACGCGTGGCAGTGTCATAGTCGTCTTTATATTTTGTTCAACGAAGGGCTGAATCCATGATTATCGAGACGAAAAAATGTTTAGATGAAGTGCTAGCAATAAAGATGTTATTACAATATTTATTACTTATACATTATCGTTACGTTACAGTCAGAAACTGACATAAACCTATAAGTTCGTGATACACGAGGCTGTAATCCATAAGATCTTCGCATTATTATTGGCGCGGAAATACGAGTGCGCTGTAGCTAGTCTTCTAAACGACAATACTTATAGTTGAAAAGAAAACCTGTTAATCGTGCAAAATTTAGCTCACAACCCATTATTACACGCGGTCGGTATCGACAATTTCTTTTTAATACTCGCGGTGTATCAAATTATGATAACATTTTCTATACGTTCAATATTGATCGTCGTCAATATTATATATTTCCATGCTGTTAAATAGTGCGAAACATATAAGACGTGCTGTCTATTAAAGCAAACTATATATAGGTACTCGCCTACGCCGTACGTTTAACTATGTAGAATATAATTTTTGTAATTATCATTATACTAGAAATAGCACAATAAACGCAGTCTATTATTGTGTGTGGAAAAGGCTTAAATTCATGTAAATTATTTGACGACAAAACAAAAGTAATAGCCGTCTACTAAAACTATAAGACGACGCATTGTTAAATTTGTGCGATCTCCTTCAAAAGTATAAATTTTTATTTTATATAATTTATTCATATATATTACGGAATTGCCTGCAGCAGACCAGAAAAATGTTCGAAACCCTATAACTGCCGCTTCGATCACTATTATTAATTATAGACGTTAAATATGAAAATATAATAAAATTCGAATTTCACGACCGTTTGGACTGCAATTTTGTTTGGATTTTTCTTTTTTTTTTTATATGAGTGAATCGTGTTAATTGTCTAAGAAACAAAATAGAAAATTCCAAATTGAAGACTTCTTTTTCACAGACCAGCTGTTTTGTAAATTCCCCAATATAAAATCAATACCTATTGCAACTGCAGATACAGCAGTCGGTTTGGAAATTTAACTTTTAGAACTACCGGCGGAAGACCTTGTAATGTAGGACCGGAAAAGTGCTTTGATGGAATTTCGGAAACATTATATGTGTTACTGCTATAAAATATTCAAAAACGTCGCTCTCGAAAATTCGTATCGATTTTCAGAACGTCGTATGTGCTTGCGTGAATATCTAAACGACGAAAATGATCATGCCCCAGTATCGCTCAAGTTTAATGGAATCGTCTATTAAGGACTCTGTATAATCCGGATTTAAAAAAACCCTTCCGAGAGAAATTAACTCACGAAATACGTTGAAATTTGAAAAAAAAACGCTGCAGTCGCTGGATGCGGTTTCTTCCTCGAGTTATCGTGTCTGTAATTATACACGTATTAACTATATATGTATGTGTCTTAAACTAAGACTGTATTATTTACTGTGTCCTGTTGCTGGATACACTCGATTACAATCTTTTTTTATTGTAATTAATAATCAGTACGCGCATTTTTGCTTTTGTTTATATTAACGTTTCTCATTACAACGCGTTTATATGTTTCTATTTTGTAATTATTGAGCTTTGTCGAAAATTGTTACAAAAAAAAAAAAAGGATATAAAGAGAAATTGCGATTAAACGATTTTCAAGATGTTTTTGAATGTAGTTATAAACATTGTTTTACGTTTTTAAGCCTTAAAACCAAAATTTAACTCTTTTATGAATTAAATAACTCAAAATCTACAATTGCTATAAATAACCCAAAAATAAATAAAAATTTTGAAAAATTCAAAGTCTAAAGTTAAATATTTCGTGAAAATTGCGGGTTTCTATGACCGCGTTAGTTTCAAAATTACGAAGATAAAACTATGATAATCGATTTTGACGAAATCCCGTTTGTACGTAACTTTCCGCTAGTTTTTTCTGACTCTTGAAAAAAGTATTGAGAAAATCAAATCATGACCTCTTTAAAGTACCTACCGACTAGATGCAATTCGTTACCGGAAACTGAGTATGACTGTAAATATCGGAGCAATCCTTGTGGCAGAATTTTTTGGTGTACAGACGTAAAAAGAAAACCACATCGTTGTAAAACCAATGAATTCATCGCTCTGCTCAGAATCAAAAACGTAAAACTCATTATACTAAACATACATTGATCGGTCGCAGAATCTAAAAAAATTTACCTATATTTTTCAGAAAAAAACCGTTGTGTGTACTTATAAACGTTTCCGGGAGAAAACTCAACGCGCCAATCAATTATTTTAACGCCGGCAATAAATAGTCCGTTTTTTTTTGTTCCCACTGCACCGCCACCAACGGATTATATTTCACCGACCGGTCACTTTCGCAATTAGTTTGTGTACACTATATAGTCGGACAGCAATGACCTCGCGGATTTATGCGTTTTTTTAATATTGTTATTATTATTATTATTATTATTATTATTATTATTATTATTATTATTATTTTTACTACTACTACATATTACTATTACCACGGAATAAATGAAATCGGAATGGAAACCTTTTTGTAAACAAAAAAAAAAAAAAACTGCCACCATTTTCTCAGTGACCCCATCTGTTATCGTTTCGTTTGCGTTATCATAAGTATTATTGAGATCGATGTTTTCATGACTAAATTCTCGTTCATTTCTATTAATTTCATTATTTCATTTAAAAATGGGAAGAGTCGGCTATTCGTGTATTGTTCGTACTTGTAATAACATTACAAGTATAACGAATAAAGATGTTCGATTCCATTCAATTCTCAAAGATGAAGAAATGCAATTATATTTTATTTTGGCAGAAATTTAGTTTAGCGCCCCATCGATCGTGCATACGGTCATCAGATATAATATAAAACAGTTATTTGTAATTTAAAATGTTACTCACATAAATATATGTTAAATTAAAATTATATATAATATTAATTTATATTATATATATATATATATATATATATATAATAAAATAATTGAATGATTTGAATAATAATTATTGTTTTTGTGTTTGAGAAAAAAATAATAAAACAATATTTAAAATTTGAATGCATGATAAGTGATGACTGTTAAGCGAACAGCTGTTTTTGGAGTCGCTGAGAAAATGACCTATATACTACCCATGTTAAATTATCAATGTTTCCATTGATTTCATCTATTCTGTGCTATTACTATTAATATTACTATTATTATAATTTATAATTATTATTTTATTTTATTTATTATTATTTTTTATTATTATTATTATTATTATTATTATTATTATTATTATTATTATTATTATTATTATTATTATTATTATTATTATTATTATTATTATTATTATTATTGTTGTTGTTGTTGTTGTTGTTGTTGTTGTTGTTGTTATCATGCGCCACCGGTGTATTCCCAATTGGTCACGCCGGTCTAATATCGAATTACCAGCATCAGCAGCAGAAGCACCACACCAAAAGTACTGTTGTAAAACGTATTATACGCGCGCGCGTGTGTGTGTATAGCTTTGTACGCGCCCCGCGAGGGTTAAGTTACTCCCTTGGACTTATTACTTCCGAAATACACGGACGTTATACGAATCGTATGGTATGTTGTACAGCGCAGTGTACGAACGCAGAACGAGTGGTGCGCGAAGTGCGTTATATCGGCGCATATGGTCCATTAGCAGCGACGGACGCGGAGGCGGCGGATTCGTATTATTGGCGGATTTTCGTTTTTTTCGTTTTTTTTGCCAAAAAACAATTCGCGACGCTAATACGTATATTCAATTATTTTCAAAAAAGCTGCTATTCCCGAAAATTAATATATGAAAAAAATGACGAGTCGAAAAACTTTCCCTCTCCCCCCCCACCACAATAATTTTCTTCGAAAAAGTCGAAAATACGAGGAGACGAGGAGCCGAATACTTTTGCATTATTTATTTTGAAAAACGCGCAGTTACATAATATAATATGTGAAAAATAAAGAGACATATTGCCGGAAAAAAAAATTATACACGTGTATTTCGTTATTATTACAGTTACTTCGAGAAAATCGAAAATACGAGGAGACGAGGAGTTGAATGCTTTTGCAGTGTTTATTCTTAAAAACGCGCAATTCGAAATAATATGAGAAAAATAAGAAGGGGGGAGGGCCGAGAAATTTTTTCGAATAATATTTTATACGCGGATTTTTTTTATTATTATTATTATTTATTTATATAACTTTTTTCGAAAACACGAGTACAGGGAATCGAAAATTGTATTTGTTTCAAGAAAAAAAAGCAATTCCGAGTAATATCTGCAGAAAAATAAAGAGAAATTTCGGGGGAAAAAAAAAATTATACGCGTATTTTGTTATATTATTAGTTTTTTCGGGAAAATGTCGGAAATACTCGAGAACAGACAATATGAAAATATATTTGTATTTATTTTTTATAAAAACGGAATTCCAAGTAATATCAGAAAAATAGAGTAACGAAAAATAGTATACGCGTATATTTTTATTTTTCAAATAATTTTCTTCGAGAAAGACGGAAAAAAAACGAGGACACACTGTTGAAAATTGTGTCGACGTACAGACAAACCGAGTGTGAACAGATCGTATGGTTTTCCGTTTAATTCGACAATTTTTTTACGTACTGCGTACAGTTAGAGGTGTCGAATAAAAGAGAAAAAGCTGTTTTACAAAGTACCGAATAACGTATAAATAATCGCAGTGTCCCGCCGAATCGGCTACCAAAATGCGCGTAAAAGCATTAAGTTGTTTTTTTTATTACTGTTTTAAATTCGTTCATCTCGCTTTCCATTTGTACAATAGTACAGTGGATAACCAGTTTCTACACGTTTCGTAGAAAAAAACGAAAAGCAATAATCGCTTTTCATATTTTTTTTAGTTTTTTTTTTTTTTTTGTCATTAATATAATAATTATTATACTGATGACAAAATTGCGAATAAATACGTTTCGATCAAAACGATCGTTTTAATATTGTATCCACGTGTTTTGCAACTAAAAAATTAACAGAATCACACAGCGCACATTTCAATATAATATTGAACGGTGTAGAACAGTCTCTAAACCGTTCGTTTTTCGTTTTAATTTTTTCTCTCCTTATATTTACCAATAAAATGTGTAGTTAATTTTTTTTTTTTAAACGTTAAATACACACATATTAATAAAGAAAAACGCTCGTATACACTGTATAATTAATACGTTATAATTATGGAGAAATTTATACGTACTTGTATTTGTATAGATATCAGATTAAGTTAGCGTATTTGTATAAAATTAAAAAATTTTACTTTATTGTGTAATTATATATATTTACGCAAACAGAAAATTGTATAAACGACTAGAGTTTTGTTTAGCAGCGAACAAATCTGGTATTACAAACGCGCAACGAATATTTAACAATGCGCAAGTCGCGTTTAAACGCTATTCGTTCCCGTCGTCTTTCTCAAATACGATTTAATTCTTATTTATGTAGCGGAAAAACATCTGAAAGCCTTCGGGGTTCACTTACAAACACAATTATACGGAGTATCACGCGTATCGAAACGAACGCGATTCACCGCGAACTCTTTATAAATTCGTTTATAAAATAGTTTTTTTTTTTTTGAAATTTTACATCACGACTATTAAAAAACGGCCTTTCGGTCCAATAACATCCTTAAATCCGCCGCCGCTAGCCCTGAAAAGAAAATTTTAAAACTCGGATTGCGTGTAACAATAAGAAAAAAAATATATCAATTTTTGCATTTGTACGTTGAAATAAATGTTAATAATAAAATAATTATACTATAGAAAAAAAAATAAACGAATAATTCTGCTGAAATCTGATACACCGCGTATATATATATATATAGTTTTTTTAATGTAAATATCGTTGATACACACAAACGTTTATTCCATTATTATAATATTTTTTTAATTATTCGTCAACTAAAATGTGTTCGTTATTATTATTATTATTTTTTTTTTTATATTTACCTACATCGTATTAAGCGTATCACGTTTTACCGCCTTCAATAAGATAAACCACGTAATATTATGCAAATAAGTCGAATAATACGTTTATCTCCGTTCAGAGGCTTAAACAATTATATATATATATATATATATTGTCTCGGCCGCAATACTTTCGTTGAAAGTTGAAAGCCTTTATAGTTTTATAGAGTTAATTTTGCGTTAAAATTGAAAGGCGTAATATAACGTTTTAAAAAAATGTATATTCTAATGTATTTTAAGCAGCTGTTACAGCTAAATAATTCGTACTGCAGTATAATGACCAATTTTTTTTCGCGTTAAATCGCTTTTTTATATATATATATATATATATAATAAATACCGCAAAGTATTCCCCCTATCGAAATTTTAATTCGTAGTCACAATTCATGTAACAGTTAAATAAATACGTACGAACAAAAATTATTTATCCCCCCTTCACACCGAGTTAAAAAAATTTCTAGGCACGCCCTTCGCGCCCCTGAGTACACGGTGTACTTATATATGTATATATATATATATTTGCTGCAGATTATATGTAAATCACGCAGCGCGCGTATAACATTATAACAATTGTTTATTTATGAATCGACCCTTTGGTTATGCCTACTGCATTTAAGTTGGGCGGACAGCTGTCTGAAACCGCCATTATACGTTTAAGTGACGGTATTATTATTATTATTATTATAACGTCTGCGGCCTCGAATCGTATATTATATAATGTGTGTATTTATATAAGGCGATAATAAATTGTACGTGACAAATTTTTTTTTTTCTTTTCCCCAGGTCGGTGAAATAACGAAAAGACAACGTTTTTTTTTTTAAATACACTTTGTCGGAGAAAACAATCGTTCTTATTCCTGCAATCGTCGCTGTTGAGCGTGTACACAGAGTCATCACGATGAACGCCGCCGCAGCGGAACAAAGGCAAGTACCTATATACTCACTATAAATTAATCTAAATTCTATAAACGTCTACGGTATTGCGTAACGTGTAACGCAATATAATCTTATTGACTCGAGAAAGAGGTGCTGGTATTTTTTAGAAAAAAAAAAACAGTCCGCAAAATGCGAAATTTTCAAGTCTATTTCTTCTACTTAAAATCTCCGCAACAGGTCCGTGTAGTGTACGAAATCATAACCGCTTTTTCTCTCTTTTCACCTATACTCGGTACAATAAAACGTTCACGTGCTGCATGCGACCCATCAAAATTGTACCCCTTAATAATCAGCGAATTTCGGTAGTCCGATGGGATTTAAATACCGAAAAAACAAATGTATTACTTAAAAAATACGTATATTTTCGATCCGTACAGACCAGAAAAAAAAAAAAGCTGTAGAATTGGCTGAAAATTTGGACGAATCGAATTTTAAAACTTTTGAAAATTGTCTCGAGAAATTTCGCGTTAGTCACACAATTATTGTTTATAAAGATGTCACATATAACGTACTTATATTTGTTTTATAATTATTATTCTTTTTTCATTGACTGAAACGTATAACTGATAATAACGGCGTATTTAAACTTGGAAAAAAGAGAGTAGCGTGAGATTCAATCGAGCGTAATGGGCGTCCGCTCGTTTCAGTTTACTTTTACCGCGTCGTTATCGTATTAAAAATATACTTAAAACGCTATATTATGTAAATTACCTAGTAAAAGATTTAAGCGATTCATTCCCACAATATTTCAAATCCTTTGTAAG
This sequence comes from Slavum lentiscoides, assembly GCA_032441835.1. Classification (NCBI taxonomy): domain Eukaryota; kingdom Metazoa; phylum Arthropoda; class Insecta; order Hemiptera; family Aphididae; genus Slavum; species Slavum lentiscoides. Next base: position 8,887,064 of record CM063720.1, on the reverse strand, counting down.
TATATAGTATGTTTAAAAATTACTGCGGACTGCAGAGTTTAATGTAATTTATATTATTCTGCGGACTGCGACCGGAAAAATAAAATACGAGTACGCGTCGATTTCGCGCTGAACTCCGATATCCGATGTGAAAATACTTTTGTGTTTTTATTTCTGAACTTTCTCACATTGTCAACGAATGCCCGAATAGAAAATATAATGGGAGTTTGGAGGACTTTTCCAGTGTGCCCTTGAGTGTTGTAAAGTGGATATCAAATCTTGATATAAACCTATATATAGCTAATACCATGTTATCAATGTCATTTAAATTCTACTAATTCCGTTAATGTATTATTCTATTTTATTTCATTCGATCTATTTATTTATTTTTATTGTTTTTTTTTTTTATATTATTATTTTTATTTAAAAATAAATAAATACATTTCTGAACTTTCGTGTAATAACTGGAAATCTTAAAAAAAAATATACGCGCGACATCGAACACTTGAAAACTTGTTTGACTCGGAAATTCGTCAACTGGAAATATCGCAGTCGATACTTTATCTCCGGTCCCTGGAATTTTTTTCCTAGTTCTTAAAAATATATGGAATAGTTTCACTGTATATAATAATATTGTTATGTTTTTTAATCCGCTGATCGTCGTGACTCGACACAACAATAATAATTGTGATTTACAAACCCGATAATTTCCAGATGCCAATGGATAGCAATTAATATTGAAATTGACTTCTGCATTAGTACATTTAACACGATGCGTTTTATTTTTTTTGAGGAAATCTAAAATAATAGTCATAAAATGCGGTAAACGTAGTAATATTTTATTTATTTAAATATATACAGAATTTCCGAACAACACTATTAACTATATTCCAATAAACGCGCGATTCTTTGAGCCCAGGAAATGTTTACGATTCTTCTTGAAAATCTACCTGTATGAATACCGAAAAAACGTTAGGTTTTTTTTAAGATTTTATTTCGCGCTATGATTTTTCGTGTAGAAAACACTTGAAGCGTCATTGAAGAAATACTTGGCGCAATAACTCGTTTAAATTTTTTTGTTTTTAATTTGTTAAAACAGTATTTCGCTTGCGGTCGGTGTTCTTCCGGCGAATTCGGCCACCAACAGGCGTTTTTCGGACACTGTTTTCGGTTGTAAATTAATTTCGGTTATTTATTTATTTTTTTTTTCGAAAACCAAAATTCGCGGGCGCCGCCGGGAATATTATGAAAATTACGAACACCGCTGCGACGACACACGTGCCGCTAGCACAATTCACGAAGCCCCGCAACCGCCGACGCGACGTTCTACTTGCCGGTACACGGCCGTGTGACACAATCGTGGCGTATACGGCTTCGGCTTTGCTGACAATCGATAATTACAAGAAAAAAATAAATAAATTAAAAAAACTGACTAAACATCAAATGAAATGCCACGGGATTAGAATTTAGGACGATTATTATTTTCTCTCCTCCCCGACCCCTCGTCACGGTCGTATTTAAAATTTTAGCGCCTCGGGGCAACACGATTTTTACCGTTAAAAAATTACGCTTTATAATTTTTTTTTTTTTTTGTTAACACACCGTATTGTGCATATAAAACTACTCCTACTCTTAGGAAATTATTATTATTACTATTTTTTTTTTTTAATTATTATTATTAACATTTAGAACATTATTATTGATCATTATTATTTTGTTAACAACAAGAGTAGTATTTAATATTTTTAAAATTTCTATGGGGGCAACTGCTCCCTTCGCTTCCCTCTCCCCTTGGAGACGCGCCTGTATAAAAACGGTGCATTATGCTAATATCTCCTTAAACTGAGCTTTTTTTAAAAAAAAAAGTTATATTTATTTTTTTTTTTTACTCTTTTATTGTAGCGTAGGGTATAGTAATATTTTAATAATTTCACTTAGTATTAATTGCCGGTCAAATTATACACTCACATCGAGAATTATATACTTGCGGTAAAAAATGTTGTTTCTTGTTTTGTTCGAAACCTAATCACAAATTTCACCGGATTTTTTCGAATTTTATTAAAAAATTATTAAAAGTCGCGAGTGTCAGATCACCCCAACCTCACCCAGGGAGCGCATTATTGCTAGAGTTCTGTCTCGGGATAAAAAAACGGCTCTCGGTACGGCTCTGTCGGCTGTATATTATTATACCTACACGCCACCGATAATAATTTTTTAGCTGCCTTTTCTCGGCTCCGCGGTATCCATTCCGCCGCTATATAAATCCGTTACCGGCGACTTCTCCGCACACGCGTATTGTAACGTATTATTACAACGAAACGCGCGCACAAAATAAATAAATAATACCGAAATATTCTCTATATATATATATATATATATATTATACATTTCGTATTACACGCGTGTGGCTGGCCGCGTGTCTTTTTCCCGCTGCGGCAGTGAAAAATCGATAAACGTCGTTTCGGATAAAAGGATTTAAAACGCTGCTGCACCCTGCCCGTCGTCAAGGCGCGCGCAAGAACGGCGTCACACGTAATACGCGCCGCCGCCGACGCGTCAGTGCGTGTGAACCGCGGCGTTTTCAATCCCCCACGGCGGCGGCCAAAACGAAAAAACAAAACGAATTTTAAGTAAATTTATTTGAAATTTTTTTTTTTTCCTGAAAAAAAAACGAATCTGCCAGTACTCGAATCATTGCCCCCCCACTGACTATATTGCGTTCACAAATACAACGTTTTATTGTAACGTGTAACGTCACAATTATTTATGTTGATTATGTGTTACAGTCAACGCCGTAACTAGACCATTTTGGACCCGTGTGCAAAACTTAAATTTGGTGGCCCTTTATTTCTACTAATAATAACTCCCAGAGGTCCCCATAATATAATTTAAGCCCCGGGCCCGTGTGCAATACACACTCTGCACACCCGGTTTTTACGGCACTGGTTACAGTAACGTAAAAGCAACCTGCTAATGCTTGTAGAACGTAACACTTCCGAAATGCAATGCTACAACGTTATTCGTAAATATACGTGTGATTTTTCCTAGTAATGTTAAAAAATTGTTGGTGACTCGGTGTTTCAGCGATGTTTCAAATCAACGTTTCCTATACACAATCATAGATAATACACAATGGATAAGCGTACTCAGGAATTTTCAATGGGGGGGGGGGGTTGAAAATTTTGTTGACATAAAATAGAAAATAGATTGTAAAAAAAATTTGTTTCTTTTTTCCTTCTTAAAAAATTTTTTTTTTAGAAAATTGCTCCTGTGAATTATATTATTTATAAGCACGAACGCACAAAACTACATCGGTTAGTGAGGTCATGGGATGGGTTCAAACCTCCCTTGAGTACGCCCCTGTAAATCATATTCGTCGTCAGGCGTTCCCGAATCTTCTGTCTCACTCAGCAAATATTTAGATTACCGATACGTTGATAACAGAATACACTATTTTTCAATTATCATTCCATGGAACAAATTATTATTTGTCTCTTTGGAGAGAAAGTGATGATTTCAATGTTTAGCTTTTAAAAACAAAAAAAAATATAAACATAAAAATCAAATCTAAACTTTTATAACTTTTTATATGCGATAACGATTTAAAAAATCGTAAAAACAATTTATTTTACACCAAAATATATAAAACTAAATGGCCAACTAACAATAAAAACCACTTCTTTTATACCATTTTGCATATTTCTTTATTAGGTACTCGTATTTAGGTATATGCATCGAACAAAAAATAACTGTGACAAAAAAAAAAACAATTCTGTAGTATATTAAATATATTTTTATAGTTGTTAAACATTTTTACGAAATTTTTCGTTTGCGAACGATTCAATTAGTTCTTCGGTGTCGATTTCTTGAAGCAATTCGTTTTCAATTGCAAGAACCGATAACGAACACGATTTATTTTGACCAATTAAACGTATACAGATTATAATAAAAAAAAATATTACAAAAAAATCGTAGGCCCTAGGCACAGTGCCTATAGTGCCTATTGGCTAATACGGCCCTGGATCGGAGCACTCATTCCGGTCGAAAATCTGTACACGGAAAAAAAAAAAAAAGTAAAAAATAATAAACGTCATTGTAAGCGCGGATCCAAGGGGGGGCTAAGGGACTTTAGCCCCCCTGGGCTGTAGTCATTGCTTAAAAATTATACATATAACTACGTAAATAGGTATAATTTTAGGTAGCTGATCATCGTATAGCCCCCTTCTGTGATTTCTGGATCCGCGCCTGCGTCATTGTAAAACCACTGGATCCTTAGCTCCGCTCAGTATCTAAAAAAAAAAAACAAATACGACCTGGGCCGAACTACGACGACGCGTTCGTACATAACGCGCGCGCACGAAGAATTCCGTGCGTGTACACACAGCCCGGCCGGCCCGGCAAGCCAGTCAGTCGAACGCGGTTCCCCGCCACCGGTTTTTTTAATCCTAATTTATGAATCGGCGGATGTTTTTCCACCCGTCCGGTTGTTGGATCGCGTACAAATTGAAATGTCATTGTTTTCTGCGCGCGCGCGCGCGTGTACTCCCCACGGGCGTTCATATTACAGAGAGAGAGAGCGAAAAAAGTATTTTAAACGGAAAAAGAAAAAATTGAAAAGAGAAACGCCTCGGCGGCGGCGGCGGCGGTCGCTGTTCGGTATAATAAATCACCGGGACCGGCGAGCGCGCGCCGTTATCTATACACACAGTATACCTAATCGATCCCCGGCCCGGGCGATTAGTGTCTCGGCCGCGCCGCTGCTACCGCCTCTCGGCGTTCGGTTATACACCGGCCGGCGGAAAATCGTTGCGCTACGTTATGAAATTCGTCGGGGGGCTTTTTTTTTTTTTTTTCTTCCCAGTATACATAATATGTAAAGTATCGGCGGGGCGGGGGGTTTCTGACGCGATTATATCGATTACAACGGTTAGAAAAAAAGAAAAAAAAAAAAATACACGTAAAAGGGTCACGTCGTAATAACAACACGGGTTAAACACGCGGGGCTGCTGCGATCATCTCTCATAATATATTATAATATCGACGACGAATACATTCGTTGTGGTCCGGCGGTCGTCCTGCACCGAGAATACTTTTACCTCGTACAAGACACGTCAAAACACACATTATATATATTAACGTAACCGGACGGCAATCCATCAAGTCTCTCTCTCTCTCACTCACTTTACACCACGACCAACAACATCTCGGGGGACCCGGCCGTTACTTCGCGGCACTCGCAGCACTATTGCTGCTGCTTCCTACGCGCGGCAGGTGACAAATCGTCCGGCAATGACTGGGCGCGGCGCGATCGCGATACCGGACCGCGGCGTGCGCGCGCTGCAATAGCAGTGGCGTAAAAAAAAAAAAATGTTTTTTTTAGACTGGAGTTTGTAAAATTATATGTATATAAATATCTGACACTGACAACTATATTATAATATACGCATAGGGATCATTTATTCGTTTCGATTATCGTACGATTTTCTTCGCTGTGTATTATAAGGTACGTATATACGTACGTACGTAGTGGACGCCGCTTGTGTATACACAAGACTCGTTTTGGGACCAGCGCGATAGGCGAGTCTTCATAAAGGATCTCGTAAAGGCGAAGCGAAAAAAAAAAATTATTTTTAAAAATTAATTATTAACTTTATTTCGCTACCTATTCGAATATTATTGATTGAATACGTCATATATTCAGTGACGGCTACAGTAAATTTACCATGTGTATCCAAATTATTTAAAATCTGGATGGACACCCACCCGGCACCAACCTTTCCTTACACACATACATATAAACGTGTTATCAATGTTTACGTTTCGAAAAATTAAGTGCCCAATTCTAAAAATAAATTTACTGTTATCAACGTTTTGGCGTAACTTTTACGATAAAGATATTATAACAATTGGCAGTTGGAACACAGCCGTTTTCTTCTTCTACATTATCAACAGTCGACACCATAATCGCATATTATACAGCAAGACCCTGATTATATTTTAAAAGCAATTATTTTTTTACACACGAGTGTATTCGTCACCCGAGTGGCCGTGTGTTAACAGCTATCATAATATTATTACGAGCTGGGTAGGCGGGATTCGTTAAAAGTGTATTAGAATATTGTCACAAGTACAACGAGTGTATGATATTGTCGACTGAATTCAGTTAATTAGTGCAATACAGCAAGTACTGTGTGTACGTCTATATTACAATACAGTGGTGGCCAAACGTTTTTTACCGCGGGCCATAATAAAAAAAAAAAAAAAATTGTTTTGCCGGGCCTGAAATTTGATAAGCAACGACGTAAATGACGATAAACAATAAGAACTATTTATTTTTATTTTAATACATTATTTTAAATATGAAGAATGTATACAGTGTATTTTTTTAATTTTTCAATTTTTTTTTTTTTTTTTTTAACGTAAATGTATAATATTATATACACGCAAATATAAGTGCTGTAATGTAGAATACTTTCTATTCCAGATTCTATCTATACCAGATAATAAATGATGGCGGGCCGGAGTTGGCCCGCGGGCCGTAGTTTGGCCACCACTGTTATAATATAATACCTATAAACCACAAAATCATGTGTATCCGTCGATACACTTGAGCTATAGGATAGCCGCCACTGTATATACGAGTATTATATGCTTCTTCCGAGTGCCGTGTCTTCAATATTATCGACGTCGTCGGCTGTTATTGTACGCTCCAATCATCGCTGTCCTGTGTGGCCCGAAACAGTTCGACCGTCGTTAAAACCGGTCCCCGTTCTCTTAGAAGATTTGTAACCGCGTGTCACCCGTAATGGTCTTTCCGCGGCCTGTCTTTCCCTCGATCTCGTCTTGAATAATCAACTCGATGAGTATCTCGTACTCCTCACTCTTTATTATATCGTATATTTTTATTGTTCTCAGGATTTATATATAGACACACACACACACACACACATATATTATTATTATTATTATTTCACGCGACACAAGATCATTAATCGTATAATAAAACTATACTCCGTACCACGAGAGAACGCATACGGCTCGCGCATCCGAATGATTGCGCTCCGTCGTTTCGAGGCCAAATTTCCCCCACCGTATCACGAGAGAACGCATACGGCAATACGTGACATTCCCATTTCACGCCAGCTTATAAGTGTATACAGCGGGTTCAAATGATTAAAATATTACGTTGACTCATTTTGGATAAAATAAATTAACATAGACACCAGACAGTCAAAATAAAACAGAATGCAAACACTGGCGTAAAAAAAAATAAAATAATTCAAAATTCTCGGTAAAAAAGAAACAAGACAGTAACGTAAACGGCGAGCGACGTACAAATCAACAGTTGTCAGTTGCGTTGTTGACAACAACCAGTCTGTATACATGTGCGCCAACTGAAAACCGAATAGTTCCGATAGCGAACGACTATAACGATAACGATAACTATATTACGATTATAGTTTCGGCTTTAGACTGCTTAATGGAGGGGGACGCTCGTGCGCGAAAACGACGAGTTTTGGTCGGCCGCCGTATGCGTTCTCTCGTGGTACGGAGTATAATACAATATCAAATAATCTCCCCCCCCCACCCATGCACAACTAAAGAAATCGAAATGGTTTATTTGCACGCTAAGGTATACGGTGGACGGCAATCCGTTTCCTAACACGAAGGAATATATAGTATCAAACGCCCAACATTAGTATAATTGCGGTGGTATTATTAATTTATAAACACAAAATTTAAAAAAAAAAATGTATATATATATTAAACCCCTCAAATACATATCGTAGACGGTTCGATATTCGATTGAATAATAATACAATTACACAATATTTTATATTCGTATTATTGAAAACAAGTAAAAATATATATATATATTATATCTTCCAAAAGCACTCGGAACACTTTTTTTTGTGAAATATTCTAAGCACGAGCGTACTCGCGGGGGAGGGGGGTTCTTGGGGTTTGAACCCCCTCCCCTCCCGTTGGCCGTATTTTTTTTTTTTTGCAACCAATTCGTATTATATTTGTAAGGGATATATGAATATTCATTGTCTTATCGTATAATTGATATTTACAATTATAATCATAAAATATAGTAGAATAATGGAGTCCTAAGTCCAAAACAGAATTTTTTTTTTTTTTGGGTGAAAAAAATAATACGCGTTAAAAAATAATTCTGTTTTGGACTTCGGACTCCAATATTTTATTATATTACAATAAGATTTTCATATTTAAATTATTACAAATAATATTAAATGTCATAATCAAGGGGATGTAGACCCAGAGTCCCCACATATGTTTCTAGAAATTGTCCAAAACCCCCCTTTGAAAATTCCTGAGAACGTCACTGAATTTCTAAGTATGTATACATACTCGGGGAATACTATTGCCACGAAGTATTCGAATACATATTGCGAATAATTTTTTTTTCCGAAGTATTCCGAATATTGTGTATTTCAAATACAAGTATTTTACCCCCAAGTCTGATATTTATATAGATATATATACGCGCAAATGTAGCTCGTGTTGTGTATAATACACGGAGCGCGGTCTATTTTTTATTTTTTTTTTTAATATATATATATTATATAATATTATATAAAATATATACATACTCTTATATATATATATATATATATCTTTTTATGGAAAATAAAAAAATAATAATAAGACGAGAGCGCGGAAAAACGCGTACAATTTGTTCTCATTGTCCGCGGGCACAAGTGTGTATGGGTATTGCAGCGCGCGCGCGCGGATATAATATAATATACGCTGCATAAGTACGCGGTGCGAAAAGGGTTTTCAAAGGGGTCGTGCACAACACCAGCTATACACAACCCGGTCCCTGTATACGACGCAAAAGGATTAACGGGTTTGATCTCTCTCTCTCTCTCTCTCTCTCTCTCGCGTTATATACGCGCATTGCGTGTGTATTTTATTGTACGTATATGAAATCTCGGCTCGTATACCCACTCGAAAACGATAAGTTCTTTTATCGGTAACGCAGCCCCTTTACTTTCTTTCTTTTTTTATTCTTTAGACAACAGCTCGTATAATATATATTTTCTACTATATTATACACTTTTTTTTATATTTTCTCGTTATAGTTTTTTTTTTTTTACTTTATATATTCAATAAATTATTACGCCCGTAACCGTGTACGGTTTTTTTTTCAATATAAGATTATTACGTATATTTCGGGATCCAGGGGCGTAAATACGTTGGTGGGGGAGGGATACGAGAGATGGATCCCCTCCCGTGGGCTTTCTTTTTTACATAACATATTACCTAATTTACTAGAAATATAATAGGAAATTATTACAATTAAACGACAATAAAAACAAATTTTTTTGTGTACACAAAATTTGTCAGGACCACTATGGTAAGTATAACGTAACAATTGATAAAATAACAATATTATAGAAAAACACGGGATATTTTATTTTTCGATATAGGGATCCGTCGTTTGAATCCTACGAAAACTGTCTTTAAGTATACGCACTCTGCTGATTATCCGCGAAAAACTTCCACATACGTTTTTCGGTACTAAACTGCAGTGAAAATCTGCAAAGTCCCTTCGAAATCTGTGAAACCGTAAATACAGACGCAAGCGATAGCAGTATTTAAAACAGGAGTGTCGCCTATTTATCGACTATATTACTCGCAGACTAAAAGACGTTGTATACGCGGAAAATTCGTTTTAAAAGACAACGGTGTAATACGGTGTGTGGTAACAAGGCCGCCCACAGAAAAAAATTTCGGGGGGGGGCCAACAAAAAACGTACACCCTAATTTTTTTTTAATATACAGTGTATCTTTAGTTATTCCGGGCGGGATTAGTAGAAATAATAACCGATTATTTTATCACACGTACAAGAAACAAAAACACTGAAAATTATATTATCTGACATTTAAAAAGAATTATATCACAAATTTAAACAAATATCAAATAAAATAGCCGGGGGCCATGGCCCCTCCCAGCCCCCCTGCGGGCGGCCTTGTATGGTAACACCCATTATACCGTTGCGTTCGCGTTTTTTATAACATTTTTTTTTTGGGAAAAAAAAAATGCACTTCACTAATAAACATTATCTTTATTTATTTTTTCGACTGGTTATAACCTTTATTTTTATTTTTCAATGTTTTAACTAATAATAACCCGTTGTTATAGCAATAAGTGCAATTACACGTTTGTCGAGTATATAATAACAATATATATATATAAAAAAGATTAGCTACAATACAATATTATACAGTCATAAATACACCATTCTCTGTCTATAATATAGTCATAAAAAAAAACCCCGAGTACACTGCACAAGTGTATATTAAAAAAAAATCTGAAATTTCGAACGGGACGTACGGACTAAAACCTCTAATACAATCCCTTTCCCGAGCTACGCTCTAACCCCGTTTTAATGTACGATTATATTATTTGTATTATCGTTACGGATCGCGCACATTCGAAAACGACGACGATGACGAAGAGAACCGCTTAGTATTTGTGTACAATATCATCGGGTGCGTTGCAGCGTTTGTTTGCTTAAGCGCCGTCGTCGTCGTTCCCTCGACGACGAGACGGGCGAAAACAACACCTGAAAAAAAAAAAAAAGGATCTTCGAAAGAATAATATTAACGTACGTGTTCGCAGGAATTCAGTCCGATTATTATTATTATTATTATTACGCGAGTTTTTTTCTTTTTATATATATATATTTTTTTTTTATCACGAATTATTAATCGTTTCGACGCAGCTGCTGGGGTAGACACCGAAAAAAAAAAAATTATAATAATAAAAAAATCCGGCCACGCGCAGGAAGACAGACGAAGAAACGTTTTTTTTTTTTGCTCTACGGCACTCTGTACTCCGCCCCTTCTGAACGACGCGTTCGAAACCAATTATTAGCACCTCCTTCGAATCGAGAAAAAATTTTGTTACAGGAAGACGCGAAAATCGCGTTCCAAAAAAAAAAAAAACGATTTCACGCGATCGAAAATAATTCTTTTTTTTTTTTACCATTCAAATATATTCAAAATTTGATCGAATCGTTTTCGCTTGCTATTCTTGTTTTAGAGACGAATAAAACAATCTTTATTTCCATTCTACCGGTCCGGCGCAAATATAATCGCACCGTTTCAACTCGATTTATTACCAGAAATATGTTCGTTTAGGCGTAGCGTTATAGTTTCTTCTAAGGATTTTTATGCGTTTGCTCGTTTTTTTTTCTACGTAGTTGATCTTCTGTTGCAGTATATGCTGAGCTGGTAACGGTGCTTGAACAGGCGAAACGGTAGACGGACGTAAAAGTATGTGTTATGTAAAAATTTGCCTCCCGAAATACTGCAGTAATGTCTTGTGGACCGGTGGAAGCGTTTTTGATCGCCGTCTCCGTCCAGCGAAAGATTCGTTAATTTCCATAAAAACAACTGTAAATAATTCAATTTTTTTTTACTAAAAAATGTTAACTCATATTAAAATATGCCCGACGCCCATTCGTCATATGTAATCACAATCTTTGCTGATCTTGTTTTAGACGCGTTATACTTCGTCGTCTCCACATATAATTCATAACTCTAAATATACGAATTAGTCCGGAGTAAATAAAAAAAGGAACGGAAAATTTAACGCGTCGATTTTATTATTTCCTACGAACTCATATTGTGTAAATCGTCAAATCGATATCGTTTTTGCTTATTGAACAGCATACAGATATTATATTATATAAAACAACTTTTCCTCAGTGTCGTGAACTTAGCAGTGCAACATTAGCAGTCATCAATCTAACCTATCCAACAAATTTGCTTTTTTTTTTTTCTACTGTTTTCGCGATACAATTATAAACTTATTTTGGTACGACTTCAAAAAAATTCTCAAAGAGTCTCGTTCAATTTTAGGCTATTTATAGCTATTTTTAGATTTTACTGTTTTTTTTTATCATTCGTAAAACAGTTGATTTCGAGTTTTTTTTTACTTGAAATTCGGACGCAACGTCAGACATTACTTTGATCTCGTACAAAAAACAGACAGAGTGTATTACGCCGAAGCTCCGCCGCTCTGCTGCAGCATCGTTTTATCGAATGCAATGATTTGCTTTCAGATTTATAATAGAAACAAAACGCTAAAAATCTTTAACCGCTATAGTAATTCACTTAGCACAATTATACACGTTTTTTGTAAATATTCTTTGACATAACAGCGCCGGATCTATATACGAGAGGACAGCGGGACCGGGGCGCTAATCATTCAAATTATCGATTTTAAGTCACTTTTTCCGCTGTTATAATTTATATGGGCGGTAGAATTATGTACCGAGTGCCGTAATTCGTATATAGATCTGGCGGTGCTCGTTTTTTTTTTTTTGTAGGATTAAAGGGCATATATAATATTTTGATAGGGGAAAAAAACCGCGGCTATTTCGCGTACGTTCTCGCAGTGTCTATACTTATATAAGAGTTTTATTTGTCCGCGCTGGGCACGAAGCAATTATTTTTGTTGTAATATATTATTATAAAGTCCCCGGGCCTCGTATATATATATAAGGAAAAGAAACCTATAAACGCGCCGCCCGGTATATATAAATAATAATTTTTCGTTTTTCGGGACGCGTTCTTTTTTTTTTTTTTTTGTTCGTACGGTTCTGTTTTTTTTTCGGTCGATTTTTTTTTTTGCCCAGTTATTATTTATACCGCGGCGGCGTCGCGACGTTTGGGGGGCGTGGTCGGTGCGCGGCCGCGATTGGTCCGCCCGGGTCGTGGCGCGTCGTCGGCGGCTGCGGCGTCGGCCACCGGCACGCCAGGTGAACGGCGCGCGCGCCGGCCACACCGCGGCCACCACCGCCACCACCACCCGACACCCGCCGCGCAGCCGTCACCGGGACGCGTTGGAAACGGCCGCCGCGTCCGGACGACGAGCGCTCCGCCCCCCGCGCACGTCTCGCGCGTCACCCCCGTCCCCGTCCTCCCACCGCGGCTCGTACGCGCGTCGTCATAGTACCGCCGTCGACCGACGGTGCGCGCGGCCAACAGCAGCAGCAGCACCGGCAACACCGGCAATACCGGCACCGGCAGCGCCAGCACCGCGGCGAGAAACGACTGCTGCAGCGGCGGGGTGGCCGGCCGCACAGCAGTGTGTACGCACAGTCGACCCGAGAAATCACGCGCACCGCGGTGGTACGTGTGTGTGTGTGTGTGTGTGTGTCCGTTACCGTCGAAATACCCGCGCGCGCGCGCGCCACCCGTCCGTTCGTTTGGCCGCCCGGCTGTATTAACGTTCGCGTTCGTATTATTATAGAGAGCAAAAAGGAAAAAAAACGCGTTTTTTTTTTCCCCGGTCTCGCCGATTACAGTACACACACGCGCTGCACGCTGCACGCGCGTTTGCGGCGCGAGAATCGAAGTCAGGAAAATAAAAACCGTCCGTGTCTCTGCACTTCCGCGGTGCGCCGTATAGTATACGCCCAGGGTGCTCGTCAGCCTGCACCGCCGCCGCGGCCCGCCGTTTTCCGGCCGATGTCAACTGCTGCAGCGATCCGCCGACCGAACGCGAACGGACCGAAAACCCGCGGCGAAACCGCCAGCGCTCTGTGACCGACGACCGAAAACCGCGTACATATACGGGGTAAGTTTTGTGCTCAAGGGGGGAGGGGGGAGCTGAAAAAAATTTATAAATTTTTTTTTATATTTATATTATACCGAACGCGTTGTCTTTTTTTTTTTAGATTAAATAACAGCGAGTATATATATATAATATACAGAATTCGAAATTTCGTTTTTTTTATTTTTTTGATTTTTCGACATTCGTTTAACGTCACATATTTTATGAAAAATACAATAAATTTCCTTTGTTTTTCATATAATATTAATTATATTTCCGTCCGGTTCAAGGGCAGATCCGGGGGGGGGAAGCATTAGAGGCGAGTTCAACCCAAGTTAACAAAAAAAAAAAAAAATACAATTCTATTAGTATTTATTTATTTGTATAATATATACCTACGTATTATTACGGGAATAAAACGTCTATATTTCCCATTTATAAATACATAATGTTTTAGTTGCGATTTTATTTTCTCTCTCTCTCTCTCTCTCTTTCCGTGCAATCTGCAGTGTTGCCTTTGCGGAAACAAGTCGTCAAGAAGAATATTAAAACGTATTAATGCTCTTGTAGAATATCAAAAAAAAAAGATTTGACCGTTATTCGTGCACGTACAAAAAAAAATAGCACATTGATTCCGGTAATCGATAGATTACGGCAAATAAAAAACAGAAAAAAAAAACGTAGAAAAATTGGATTCCGTTCTATATACGCGTTTAAAATATAAGGCTTATAATCGATTTTAATATATTTTTTTTTTTTGTAATTTTATTATAATATATTATGTCTGATTTAAATGCTCCGCCGTAAATTTACCCCGGATCCGCCTTTGGTCTGGCTATTTATATATATGTATTGAAATATTTTTTTTAATAACGCTTTTTTCCGCCCTCGAATTATCGAGTTTCGGTGTTCGTGCAGTTGCGCAGCGTTCGTTGCGCGCGGATAGTTTTACCCGTTATGCTGCGATCAATAACACTGCAGGTTTAAAAAAAAAAAAGATTTTTAAAAAAATGTCCCGTTTCTGAACGGCAGGATTTTAATTTTTTAAACGTGCGGCGCAAAATGTATTAGCCCCCCCGTTCGATCGTCGTGATTTCGTTTTTTTTAATTAAAAAAACAACACAATAATGCGATAACGGGAACGTTTAAAATGAATAACGTTTATAAATCGATTATCGAATTTTTCTTTAGCAACGAAATCTATTTGTAAACCTGCGCGGTATAATCGTTATAACTGCGTTTCCTGCAGCACGACAGCACCCCACCAAGCTCTGCCGAGCTACAGAGAACGTTTTCCGTTTAAAAAACGCTTTTTTTTCATATCTGTAATATTATACGAGGCGCATAACGATAATAATAAAAATAATAATAATAATAATAATAATAATAATAATAATAATAATAATAATAATAATAATAATAATAATAATAATAATAATAATAATAATAATAATAATAATAATAATAATAATAATAATAATAATAATAATAATAATAATAATAATAATAATAATAATAATAGGCAAAGTGTGTTCGTGTCGACAGACGTGCAGACGTGGAGAAAATCTCACAAAAAATGTATTATCATTTTTTTTTTTTTTTTTTAAACGAATCACCTATAATTATAACAATAATAATTTTATTTTATTTATATAATCTGTTAAATGCGCATAGGCGTAGGGTGATAAATTATGTTGGGGGAAGGGGGGCTGTAGCCCCTTCCACTAAAAATATTTAAATAGTGTCATTGAAATATTTGTAAATAATTTTTAAAATAAACTAAAATTCCTGGGGGGCCAAAAAAATACAAAAAAAGAGCCTGTGTATATAGTAATATTAGTACGCTTTGCTTAAGCGAATTTAATTCGGATAAAGTTTTAGAATTTTACTATTTTAATTCCAAAGCAACGCGATAAAAATCGTTGCGGTGTATTCAAAATAAAACTGTTCCCAGCTCGTTTTGTGTACGCAATTTGTCGGGAAATTTAAAGCGATAATAATAATAAGTAAAAAAAAAAAAATCGTGACTTACTGGTGTTGTCAAGATGTTTCGGCGTAACAGCGTTGCGCGCGTAGGACTCGTGTTTTATAAAAAAAAATTGTTCGGCCATTAAAACCGAGAATTACCCCTTCTTTTATGACTGTCAAATAGCTCGACGTCTAATAACCCAATAATTGCTATAAATCATTGCTATAAGTAATTGCAAAGTCACATGTTCGGTGTCAATTTCAAGAGTCCTGCAGTACAGCGTTATTTTATTCGGTAGTTTATTTGAACTGCGTTTAAAAAGTGATTTGAGAGAATCGTTTTACTCCCGTTCTGCGGGTAGTTTTGATTGAGGAAACTACGGAAACGGAGAAAATCGAAAAACGTTTCGAATAAAGCACCCATAAGATTATTCGTACTGTACCGGAACACAATAAGCGCATGACGAGATCGTTTCCGAGCCGCATTCGTTCTAGTCGAAAATTCACTTTTCTTTTTCCTTCGCGAATATTTCGAATAATACTGAAATTACCATATTTCCAGTAACGTCAAAAGTGCGTCTTATTGTAATTATTATTTAAATTTACTCCGATAGAATATAAAGCGCGAGTTTAATAACATAATCTACACGTGATGTCTGTAAGAAATATACGTTACAAATACTATACGGATTTTCGGCAAAAAAACCGAAATTTGGGCACTACTATACGAAATTTTTAAAAAAACGAAATTGCAATAAAACCGTACCGTTTTGTAATATTTTATTAAATGCGAATTAAAAATTACATTAAAAATACACGGACGACAAATGATGTTGAAAAACTCTTGTGATAATTCGCATCGTAGAAATTATTAAAAATATAATACGTGCCATAATATATCAATATCCTGAAAATCTTTCACACACACGCTATTCTCTCGGTTTCCAAACGTATAGCAGTAAAAAAAAGTATTTTTAATAACTACATATACATACGATATCGTTAAAACGATAAATACACACGTATCTAATAGTAAAATAATTAATATTTTCCTAAATTATTGTACGTCCGGTACCGCGAGAATTTTCTTCTAGTTGCGTCAGTCTGAAGTATAGAGGAAAAAACTACTATTTTCTTATGTTATATGATAACATGGTTTATTAAAATTTCAAAAGTCCCGTTTAAAATTAAAAAAAAAAAAATTGTCTCAAAATTGTCGATATAAACGGTAAAAATCAATAAAGCAATAAATTTGTATCCCGAAACCGTACGCGTCGTACGTATATTCATGAAAACGAGAAACAAAACGGAATAAAAACGTATTAATAACGCCTATGTGATTAATAAGTTTACTTATATTACTCATAATATTTATAATTATATTATAATTACGGATGATAGACTGTACAGAATATAACAATTAAAATATATCAAAAAAAATATATATATATATATGTAATATATGCGCGAAAACGATCTCTCAACTGTGAAATCAGTCAAATGACGTCGTCGATAATGCGGACAATTACTATATTAATAGAGTTCATTTTTTTCTCTTTAACAGGATTATTACAAGAGTATAAACGGCAATTTTTTTTTCGATTTTTATTCCCGCAAAGTTATACTATACAAAGTTTTACAGTAATCGTACACATATACACACAATATAAAATAATTCGTATTCGATTATCGATCATCATTATTATTATTATACTAATCGCAGGGTGGTTAAAATTGAATAATTCGATAAAAATAAAAATTATTATCACGCTGCACGATATTACGGGAATTATAATTCGTCGTTTTGAATTCGAACGGTTTTTCAAATTGCAGTCGTCATTGAGCACTAAAATTATTATTATTATTATTATTATTATTATTATTATTATTATTATTATTATTATTATTATTAAAATAACATTAAAACAACGAATTTTCTCGGATTTTATCTGAAATTGATTCTCGATATAAATTTATCATGTTAAAAAACAAAAAAAAAAAAACATTTTCCGTTTTTATTTCACAATAAAAACGATATTTTATAACCAGTTATGCGTGGGCCGATACGACTTTACCCAAAGAAAGAAAAAAAATCGTTTTGAAAACGTTTCAAATTTAATTGGATATAGCTCGGAAATTTCAAAATGAAATCATTTTTTTTTCTTTTATCCTCTTCCGAAGGAAAAAAGCATTCTATAGATGATAAGCACTGCAGTTGTATTCCAAACGTTGATCTAATTTAATATGATATGATTATACAATAAATCCCTGCGAGTATATCAGATGACGCTGCAGTAATAGTGTCTAACGAATTGTCGTCGTTCCGTCCGAATTCAATCGTTTCGCACAAAATTTCGTTAACCCGTTATTTTCAAAAAAATTTATTATATACATACCAATTTATATTATTCGTAACTAACAATTACTCGTTATAAATGTATTTCAAATACAAATGGACCACACGCGCATTGCTTAGAGAGTGCCACAATCAAATATCTTCGAACCAATATAATATGCGTTTATCGTTTTACTTTTAATTTCCAAACAACCCGTTTCAAAAAAGGTGTTTTTATTTCTCGCGCTCGTATACAAAAATAAATATAAAGACTTTGTGTTTATATAACGTTATTTCGGGTTTCGTATATAAGCGAATAATTTGTTTATTTCTAAAATATTGTATGGTTTTTTTTTATGTGTACAAAAATTAGCTTTATCCCATTTTAATATTACAATTATTCCGGATAGAAATTTTAAGAAAAATTAAACAAAGAAAAAACTCTAAATATTCGTTAAAAAAATTTCATTTTATTGAATAAAGACACTTCGGGTATCAAAAATATAAAATTACCTGTTTCGACTAAAAAAAAAATCACTCAAATTTTTTAAATTTATTATACTTAAATTGTTATTACTGCCAGACAATGCGGTTTTTTTTAGTCAAAACCGCGTTATAAACAATAACTATATTTTTTTGATTTTGTAATATACATTGGCTTTATTTAATAATTATGTACCTATATATTATAATATACAATTTTTTTTCTGTAATTTAATTTTGTGATTTTGTTTATGCGAGCTGCACGAACGCGGTATATAATAAAAATTGTATTTCGTCAAATGCCAGGGTATATAAAATAGGGTATACACGGCGTTCCTATTGCTATAAATTATAAGGTTTTTTCTTCCACAAATTCAAGTCCATTTTATGCGCGTACATCACGGTTTGAAAATCGCATTGTTTTTCAATGTTCATCGCCGAGGCGTTATTCGTTTTCAAGATCAAAATACTTTTTATTCCGTATATGCACCTCTAAAATATCACCCGTTATTCGTCGCCATCCATCGATTAAAAAAAAAAATGTATAATTTATTCTATTAAGACAATTTTATAGTGTTTTCAATCAAATTCGTGGTTTTTATAAAATTCGTTGTCGATTTACAGTGAATACACACTGCTGCAGTATTAACCCGATCGTCACATTAAAAAATATAATTGTTTTTTTTTCTACCGAAATACCTATTCGAGGAACGAATAAAATCATAAAAGCGTTTATGTCTTCGAGTACGTATCTATACATATTATACAAAGCGATAATTCTTCCTCTAAATGAACAATAATTGTACAAAGATTTAATTCGCCGAAAACGCATCATATGTATAATTTAACTCGCGATAATATTCTGATTCTAATATTTTAGTTGTCTATTAACTAAAACGCATACTATACGCGGTAGAAATCGAGACTCGATTCTAACATTCATTTGCTTTCCACGACGCGAATTCCTTTTCGGTGAAAACTTTGTATATAGTGCGACGAACGGTCTTTTACCATTTTGTCTCGAATCATTTTTACCATCGATTATTTTACTGAAAAGTGATTAGATGATTGATAATAAGTAATAATACCTAGATTTAGTTCAAATATTTGGAATCATTAGCGTAGCTAAACGAACACTGCCGATCACTTAGTAGAAGGTTTTTCATAGTACGTCGTTCTCGTCCTAATATGTTTTGAATTGGTCGGAGTGTACTGTTCCGATGGAAACACGCGCCAAAATCGAAAATGATGATGTGATAATTTTTTCTCAACGTGGAAAGAAAGTTAAAAACCATATTAAACGCGAAAAACGTATTTCGAATAACATTATAAAGAAAAAACTATCAGCAATCACCCACAGACGGAACTGATTGATTGTTATTTGGATAACACACACCTAACTCTACTAAACATTACGAATGGACAAAAAAAAACGGTTTTTTTTTCTTCGTATAAAATATTTTCAATGACGAATATTTTTTTTTTTTTCATTAATTCATTTTGAAATTATTTTATTCCAAAACGGAATTTATTTGAGATTCGGCGTAATGTATGACATTTGCAGATGAAATTTGTAGTAGAAAGACGGGAATACAAGAATCGATTAAAATCTATCGGATTACTTAAAAATATATTTACACCGTCAATTCAGGACCCGTCTGCGTTTTACGATAATACGTTCGATTTTCGGTCGGCCATAATTGAATCGTTTCATGCGAGAACGAACATATAACACCATATTTTGTCATATTATATCGATTTATTGTGTTCTGTGTGAGTAGATTCATCGTTTTTGGTCAAGACCGACAACATTCATACAAAGCAATGATGAGCCGAAAAGAGGCACTTCCTTCTTTTTGCATTTCGTGCGAAAAAGTACCCGAGTCCTGGACGTTCATTGTGTATAAATCCATGAAAGGATGCGTGAAATACGTGTTTTGTTATTGATGACTTAAGACCGGATTTGAACAGTTTTCCTTTTTTTTTTTTTTCATCAGATAAATCAAATGTGATCGTATGTGCATACACGAATCGGACAAATTTGAAGTCTTCCTATCTCATATAGCGACTTTTTTCGATTTTCAACGTTTTTCCATATAATTGCTTCTCGCGTATTGTTTCTTAGATGATTTTACAAAAAAAAAAAATAATAATAATAATAATATTTTCTCTATACCGAGTTTCGTAAGAGTAGACGAGGAGTTGATACGAGTGTCTCGGTATTAAGACATCCATTAAGAAAATCAATAATTTATCAGCCGATTTTTATAATATATATATTTGTTAATACTATTTTATAATTTTGTAATTCGTTAACGTCCGTCGCGTCATTTAGAGGTAATCAATTAACAATTATAAATTTTAACATATTTTTCGAATTATTAATTTTTTCAAACCAAATTTTAATTATTTTATTTCACAATTTATACGTCTTTTTTAAAGGAAACATATGATTTTAACGATTATTTAATGTACTTTTCGTTGCAGTACTTATATGTTTTTGACATGTTTTTAGTGCGATTCGGTCTTTATTAATAGCAATATGTTAATACGTGTTTCGTATTGAATCGTTATGAATAATGTACTTTTAAAAAAATAATAATAATAATTGAACGCCTTAGCGTATTTTTTAGTATATATTGGTTTTTCATTAACACTTTCTCTTTCGTGCAAAAAAAAAAAAGTCCTAAATTTTTTTAGAATTTCTTAAAGCAGAATTCAAAACATGTAAATAAACACGGCGCACGAGTCAGATTTCATCAAAACCAAACAGAGATCTGCGCAGTTTTTTTTTCTCAAAACATTTTTTCTGTACGGACTTATGTCCGTTCTCGCGCATGAACAACCGTGTGCGCGTAACTATAATAAAAACAGTTATTATACACGTTACGATTATTTAATGAGTGATAATAATAACGAAAATACTTTACGTTCCTACCAAGTACCTTCCTATTTTTTTTTTCGAAAATTCTTTTCAGATCATCCGAATACCATGAAATTAGTAGCGATTTAATCCTTCCATTCTCCAAAATCCGAGTATAAGTACGCCGTACGTATATATATATATATATAGGTACAATTTTACTCTGCTTATCTGCAATATTGCGACGGCGTAACTTGCAGGCGGAAGTATTTCGAGATAAGTGAAATGTACACGTTACAATAATACTATTATTATTATTATTATTATATAATATGATCCAAGTAATTTGTCGTGCAGCGCGCGAGTCCGTCGGATACGACGGGCCGGATGAGGTTATTTTTTTATACACTTTTTTTTCCTTTAAGTAAATAATATAAAAAAAGAAAATTGTTGTAATTATCGCGCGGACGTATAAAGTAATAAGAAATATACGCATATACTCTACACTTATATACGTATAGTGAATAATCGACATCGCGTCGTACGTTGTTGTCATACGCCCACCGTCGTGAATTCCTACATTCCGCGTTACAGCGTTACTGTGCACGTAGCTATAAATAATTTATATAAATAATAATAATAATAATAATAATAATAATAATAATAATAATAATAATAATAATAATAATAATAATAATAATAATAATAATTTAAATCGGTGTGGACCGACACGCGGGCTACACGAAGCCCGCGAAGACCTTTTTTTGGCCTTCCAAAATAATATACCCAAGTATATGTCGTAAAATTTACATAAAAAAAAAATATATTATACCGTTTTCTACCGTGAATTTAATTAAGTCAAAATTGAGAAATCACACCGACCGTTCACGATTATAGAATCGTGCATGAGATTATTCACCACAATATTGTGTACAATTGATATTGACAAATTAGCTGCTGTAAAAAAAAAAATCATTATAATTACATGTACCTACTATTAATACATAATTTTCGTAATTAATACAATACAAATTATATTTATTTATATATACGTATATATTTTTTTTTATTGGCCCACCGTTTTAATACGAATATATGAATCGGCCCACGAAATAAAAAGTGTTAGACCGCACTGATCTAAATAATACGTAATTCATACTATTATGGAAATATTTTATATTTTATTATAATGCCAATAAAATTATCGTTTCGACGGCTTAATAATTTATTTTCGGGGTGCTGGGGCGTGTTCATGACGCGTGAAATTCAATCACTTCCGAGTAGATAATGCGCGCCCGCGCGGCGCACAATTATTGTTGTTACTGTTATTTTCATCGTTTTATTATATTTGTATTCCCTATACCAGCTGTATATTGTATATACGTATATATATATATATATATATATATATTTTATATGTAACGCGGCGCCTTTATACATAATGGCAATGTAATTATCGAAGAAAATAATAAAATAATTAAGCCAATTATATTTAAATCGCGAATTTTTTCGATTCGGATTTTACATAATAAATACACATATAATTTACACTTATTCTATCGCCTATAATACACAGTCTGAACGTCATATAAAGCACGCTGAAATATAACGAAATTCTGAGCAGGGAAGGTTATATATAACACATTGGATATCTTCGAAAATATTAATTATTCATTTTTTACGAATTTTCAAATATATTGGTATCATCTTTAATCTCGTTTTACGTTTTTACGTTTTAAATACAATTTTCACAATATACGAATTATTAAGAATTTTTAATGAAAAAAATCGTGGAATATAATATTATACGCGGTATATCGATAATATATTATTAAATTGAAATGCTTTAAAAGAATAATTAAACTATTTATGGATATAATATCGACTATTATATTACACGTATGTATACTAATTGCGTATTATATCAAATTATAAATTTGTATTCGTATATAATATGTTATTAAAATCTGCAGTGAAAACGTCAAATCTGTTATTTTTATTGAGTTTTTATACGTTTTTAATGTATTTTATTATGCACGCGTTACAATTTGTTTTCGTGAAAACCGGTCGCGTCGACAATTTTT
Organism: Slavum lentiscoides; assembly: GCA_032441835.1. NCBI lineage: Eukaryota > Metazoa > Arthropoda > Insecta > Hemiptera > Aphididae > Slavum > Slavum lentiscoides. The sequence goes on along the minus strand of CM063720.1, from coordinate 8,863,755 downwards.
CGAATTTCGGTAATTTTTTTTTCTCTTTTACTATTACTTTTTATTGCTTGCTCTACGTTCGAGAAAATTACTGAAAAAATAGGATATTGTCCCCCCTAAAAACGCATTAAGTTAACCCCTTAACTCGAATGCAGTCTTTTAGGTATACGTGGAGATTATTTTGTCATTAATAATAATTATCGAATTTAAATAATACGGATCGCCCGCGACGAAACATTCATTGGCCATATATACGGCGTTAGCGAACGGATTTGAGCGTATATGTTTTACAAAAATATTATTTGTACGAGTGTATTATAAAGAAAAATAATTATTCTCGATTTCTCGGATTGTTTAAGGATTTAAGGATTAATTTAAGGATCCTTCAAAATCTTTAAATACCGACTCGGCCGTCAGATCCGCCTAGCAGCATAGTATGTTGCTGCTCGATAAAGATTAAACGTTTTACGAAAATTGTATTTTTACACATTATTATTATTATTATTTCGTTCGATCACACAAGTGTTTTTTTGTCGCGCGCGCGTTAGACGATAATAATATACATTAACAATATATTGTTATTATTCGTATACGTATATATTTATTTATTTATATATATATACGAGTAGGTGCATATAAATAACTTTGCGTAGATAAAACGAAACCTAGTTTGTAATGAAAAATACTCTAATCTCGAAAAACTCTGTATTATGCTGGGTGGGAGACCACACGTGTAAAAGCGGCACTTTAGCGTCGCGAGCATTCGCGAGATGCTCATCGTATAGTGTTGGCGACACGCGATATTTTACATAAATTTTTATTGTAATAAAAAAAATATTTATATATTTTATTTCATTACCGGTGCGCGTGTTTCGGTTTTTCGTATCTCGTCTTCGTATACGCCATCACCAGCGATTTCGATGCCATGTTGTAAGTGCAATATAATATTATTTATAGTCCAGTGGTGTGTTTGATGGTGACGTCCTTGAAAGGGGCAAGAAGTGAGAAGCAGCTTGAGAAAAAAAAATGGAAAAATTTAAAAAAAAAATAATTTAATTTTTAAATAAAATAATTAAAAATCAAAATAATTTTGTTAACAGTTTATGAAATTTCTTATTGCGTACTCTGTGAAAACGTTTTTAACAATTAATAAAAATAAAATTCGAATAAAAATATGCTTCGGTAATTTTTAAATCGTAAATACGAAGGGTAAATATAAAATAGGCCGTCTCGCGAATAATTTTTTAACTAAAAAATGTACAAAAAAAAATTGTAATCTTTACGATCACGTTTCGCGACGTACCGCAAAATAATATTTTCCACAATATAATTCTTATTCCGTCACACTCTGCACAATTATATCGGTATAAGAAATTGAACTTTTATAAAATCCTCCCGTTCGCATAATACCCAAAACCTATGAACTCCTGAAAGTCGCATGTATTTAAAAAGTATATAAAATTATTTTGTTTCGACTCATCGCGTATATAGATTAATTTGTCTCGCCAAGAACAATTATTATCTGCACTATATAGCGACAATTAATATACAAATCGCGATTAAATTCGTATTCTCTTGGTCATATCCTTTGACGTTTATTGGAAAGATAGTTTTTTCATACTGCAGCAGTGTCGTTTATCAAACGCGGTTCGGTATAGTACCTATATACAAATAATAACCGGACGAATCGACTTTACACAAGTTCAAAAAAAAAAACGATCGTGTTATAACGGCTGTAAGCGAACAAATTAAACAGGAGAAATTTTCAAAACTGCTGTTTTTACTGTATAAATAATAAAGTAGTGATTTTTTGACTTTTGAAAATTGATTCGACTGTTAAAATACATTTAAAAAAAAATGTTCGATTAAATAATAATGGAATACGTTTTATTTCAGTAAAAGTGTAGAGTGTTGCAAAACTGATTTCCTCCACCCGTAATAGTAATCGAAAACAATTTAATGTAATAATTCAACTATTTTTATTTCATATATATAAGATATTGCGCGCATATCTTTAGAGTATAGGTATGCGTATTACGTGAAAAATACAAATATTTTGTGTTAAATAAACATTGGTTTTTTTTCGAGAAAAATTTTCGTCACTACAACGCGTATAGAAATGCTGCGCGTGTTTGAAATTTTTTTTTTTCTTTTTCATTTTAATAATATTATATCCTCGATATGTATACGCTTGAACACTGGAGCCGCGACCGTTAGTAATAATTTTTATCGACACGACTACCGCGGGTTTTCGTCTCTCTTTTTTTTTTTGTCCATCGTATTATATATAGTTTCACCCCCTTCTAAAAACGCGAAAACCGACCCCATCTCCTCGCGTAAACCCCCCGATATCGTAATACATTGCAGTCTGTCCCCCTCCGCTTCCAGCTGACGGTGGTACGAGTAAAAAAAAAATAATAAAAAGTATTTTTTTTTTTTAAAAATAGGGTTACCACGACAAATATATGTATTTTTATTTTCTATTGTATCGCGCGCACCGCACGACGAATGAACGAAACCCGATAACCCGATCGACGGGACAGCGGTGTTTTATACATTTTATATACCTGCAGTACCGTTCATAATACTGCAATGTTACAGTTATAATAATATTGCAGCGGCAGAGAATTATAGCGAATACCAAATGCGGTATATACCGCGATCATACAGAAGAAAAAAAATATGGAAATTATTGTTATTGTAACGGTGGCGATGTTCGGGATTTTCAAACGCGGCGAGGATATACGAAAATTTACCGAGACCGTATTGTATAATATATACGAGCAGGGGCGTACCTATTTATTATTGTACGTGCGCGGGCCTACAGTGGCGACATTTTGGGCGGCTAATTTTATCGTCCTTCCCTTCCTTCCTTTCCAGAACAAAGTCGCAGCAGGAATTGGACAACATCGAATATCGGATTTCTCGTCTACTTTGCGTTGTGACGATTTAATTCGTTGGCCGAGGAAAAAAAATGAAAAAAATATGTATAATTAAATTTCAATTAAAAAAATGTTTCTTTTTTTTTCTACATAATAAATAACGATAAAACAGATTTTATATATACTAATGAATATTATTAGTATATTATAAAGGATTGACGAAGGGATGGAACGAATCGGGATACGCTTAAATCCACTTTTGCATCATATATAGGTGTAAAATTAAATAATAGTACCATCGTACCAGAATAATGACTTCTTTCTAAATTCCTCAAGAAAGTTATATTGTTTATTCTGAAGTTTTGATCGAAAATCCATTTTCTTCGAATCCAACTTCTCGGTGAGCACCGTTCCTCTGGTACATTGTGCGTGGCCGTACGACATTTTTTGTACGCGCCTCGAGTAAATATAAAAAAAAAAAATGTCTGGAACGAATATAATTTGTTCTTTACGAAATAATTGCTTCACGCGGGAAAGAACTCTGAACACTATATACAGTCATGTTTTAGACACCGAATTTTCACAGAAAATCAATTACAATATTACCTATACGATAAACAGTTTTTTAAGAATCCTCAATTCTTAAAAATTTATAAGCGTTTTAATAAATACAATTTTTACTTCTTTTTTTTTTTTTAATTTCATAACTTCTTAAGATATTTTTGAAAAAACCGTCTCTGTTATTGTATCCGTAATAACACAATGCATTTTCGTGTAAAAATTCGGCGTGTCTTGAGCACAACCGCAGTGGCGGCCTTTGGGCCGATTGTTTCTCCCGTGAAACGGTTTTATCGTAAAAAAAAGTATTTTCAATTTTCCAATAATTTTTTTGTATATTTTCGCGTTCTCTCGAACGTTGCAAACATTCACGCGGTGTCGTTCGCCCGCGCGTCCTCTTAACACAATATGTAATATTAAATAAAAAAAAAAATTCTATAAATTACTCGGTGGTTTAGTGTAATAATAAGACTTATATAATATAGCAGTGGACAGTGACGTAATTAGGTCTTGTTTGTAATAGTAATAAAAACAAATATAAACGATTTTTTTTTTTTGTAAGTAAATTTGTGTTCATTTAAATAAGGCAATATTAATAGATACAAAAAGAATTATAGTTCATATTTCAAGTAATATTATTTTTGGGCTTTATAACGTTTTACGTACGTCCTCGACGTATTGCATTTTAATGTAAAAAAAAAAAAATTTTCTTTTCGATTTGTAATTGATTTTCCGAGGCTTAAAAAAGCTGTTTTTGGGCCGAGGGGTTTTTTTTTTTATTATTGGCATCTTTGTTCAAAGTAATTTCCGTAATAAATATTATTATCAGTTGTCATGACAACGGCTTATACACACTACACGCAATGCATAATTGCGTGCAAATTAATTAATATTATTGATGTAAATAAATATTATTGTTAGTTGTCATGACAACGGCTTACACGTTTCCCGTTTCCCGAAATTTACCCTGATACCGCCATGTTTCCACATAAAAAAAGAAAAGAAACGGGGCCCTGCAAATAACGATGGGCCTAGGGCGCGCCGTTATATATACGCCTCGCGCCGAACCCGCGCGGACAACGCGGGAAAAAAAAAAAAAAACGCCCCCCGCAAAAAAAAAACTTTCGCGGCGTACTCCGACACGTTTCGCGGGTTCCGGCGAGCGTTTAAAATTACATTATCCGTTCGGTCGTCGTCCTAGACTAGGCCTTGTCGTTTTCGCCGGCCTATTCGATCGTTTGCGGCTGTGTATAGGAAGTAAGACATTGTAGTCATCCGACACGGTCTTCCCCGGCTTCTTTTTTCCCCGACGATTCTTCGTTCAAAGACGGTCTTTAGAAACGTGTCGTGGACCCATTATAGTTCGCGTGTGCGGAGGCCCCGGACGCAAATCGGACCTCGTCAACGGAGCCGGCGATAGAAGAGAGAGAGAGAGAGAGAATATATATGATTTCGACGTTTTTATCGTTATATAACGGGGGCGTTAAAAAAAATAGAGGGAGGAGGGGAAAAAAATTAGCGATCCGCTGCCGGCTTTTGTCACCGGCGAAGCCAAAGCAGCAACAACGTACGAATAATAAAACTGCACCGAGCGCGTATATATTAATAACGCGACGCGAATCGATCCGGGAGTTACACTCGCGTCCCCTCCCCGGTCTCCGCCGCGCACGTGGGGCCCTAACCGCGTTACGGCCACCAATCGCCGCCGTCTACCGGGCCCCGAAATCAGCACCGTCGTATTATATATAATGGGCCTATTGTTGGCGCTCGTAAAGCAGCTGCTTAGACGGCTAATTTTTATTATTATTATTATTATTACTTTTTTTTTTTTATATAACGAAAAAATAGAGGGGGACGCGATTTAAAATATATATACGTATGTGTATATAAATAACGAAACAATAACAACGACGACGACAATAGCGGGCACGGCGCGTAACGGGGAAACGTTCCCCTAGCGCGGGCCGCGATCGCGATCCCCCACCCGTCGGTTTTGTGCGGACGCGCGGTCGATGGCGGCCGCGTGATGGCGTCGTGTCGCTCGCGCGGTATGTCCGTCCGTCGGAAACGCGTATTTTGTTGGAAAATATATGATTGGAATCGTATTCTTCTGGAAAAATAATTTGTTTGAAACGTATTTTGTCGGAAAAATAACTTTTAGGAAACGTATTTTATTGAAAGTGTATTTATCATGAACCATATTATTTCTGAAACGTGTTTTGTCGGAAAACGTACAGTAAAATCTAAAATGTCACTATTGTTGGTGAAATAATGATCTGAGAGCAAAACCCTGCAAAGAGACAAAAAAGATTCGCATTGCTTTTTAACATACGACTATAACTACAGTTTTCGTTTTTCAATGAAACGTAAAAAACAAATAGTAAAAAAAATCTTTCATTTATGTTCACGATATAGGTATTACGTGAATTATTATAATAATTATATAATTACGGTTTTCAAGTATGTAATGTATATTTTAACAAACATATTCGGCATTTGCTGCCAAAAAAAAAAAAAATTAATATTTTTGATCGGGTTCAAATCGAGAGACGTTTTAGACACGTAGGTATACGATAAACGTTTTCCCGTAAATAATGAGGTCACAAAAGAATTTGGAGTTTTTCATTTAGGTGCCATCTTCGCACACGCGTAAATCTGATTCAGTATATCCACACGAGAAATATTACCAAGTTTGGACCGAATAAATTATGTGAAAAGAGTTATTTAGAAAAATCTTAAATATTATTCCGACAATATATTTTTCAAACAGAATAATTTCCATTAAAATAAGTTTCCGACAAAATATGGTTCCATATAAATATGGGTCCACGATAATATATTCCGAGAATATATGTTCCGATTAAATAATTTCCAACTATATATAGCCCCCCGTCCGTCGTATTCGGTGTAGGTATTGTGTTATACGCGAATTCGATTTTTACATACGCAGCACAATGGCGGGCCAGTAAAAACGGGCGGCGATTTCAGAAAAAAATAAAAAGGTAGCGAGCCGCGGGGTGCAGTTGTGGATATCGCTCGAGCGAATTACTCGGATAAAGATTTTGGAGTTTTGTTTTTATTATAGATTTGAAAGCAACGGATTTATCGTTGCGGTTAGGTAAAACGATTGTGAGCGGCGCCGGAGCTTCGGTGTACCTAATAATACGCTTTGTCTTTTTTTTTTTTTTTTGTACAAAATTAAAGTAATATATGCGTGCGACGTCGCGTCCAAATTTCAAGTAAAAAATTCAAAATTAACTGTTTTATGAATGAAAAACCACGAAATCTAAATATAGCTATAAATAGCCTGGAATTGAACGAAACTTTTTGAAAATTTTTTTTTGAAATTGTATAGTATAAGGATACGATTTTTTTGAAAATTTCGTGATAATAGAACGATCGTTTTCGAAATTATAGCGAAAAAACTACACGTGATATTGACGAAATCCAGTTTTTAGCGGTTTTCCGTAATTTTTCAATAGTTATACAGATTTATAAAGATTTTAGAGTTTTTTTTATTATTATTACAAATTGAAAAGCAATGATCGAACCATTGCTTTGGATAAAACGATTCTGAGCTGATAGCTTCGGTGTATTATCCACTTTGTCGAAAAATTCGAAGTGGTTTAAAAAAAGATATTGTAAATATATTTTTCAATATAGTAAACAAACGTCTGACATTTTTTCAAAAATTTTTAAGCCTCTAAACCAAAAATTATCTCTTTTATGACTTAAATACCTCAAAATCAACAATCGCTATAAGAACAGGCCAAAATTTAAAAAAGAAATGTTTTGGAAAATTTGTCACGTTAATACGCAGTCCAACGTTACGCATCGAAAATTTCCGGTTTTATGACAATTAATTTTGAAATTTTTTCGGTATTCTGACGCTTAAAAAAAAATGCATTGAGAAAACCGAAAAATGACTTCTCTAAAATGCCAACCAGATGCGATTCGCTACCGGAAACAAACTGTGACTGTAAAGATCGCGGAGCACAGCTTCTGGTAGAATTTTTTGAGTAAAGACGTTAAAAAAAAACACACACACGTCATTTCTAAAACCAATACATCAGAACGTAGTAATAAAGATTTTAACGCGCGTCCAGTAAACGAGGGAGGAAAGGAGACGCGTCGAGCGATAGAACATTAAAACGATGTCCTTACAGCCGACCGTTTGATGCAGGGACGGCGAACAAGGGGAGACTGGCACGGGAGAAATACTTCCGTGCATTAATTAATTAATTGTTAATTATTAATTAACGAAACTGATTGTGTTAATTGCCGTTAGTCGCGTGGCTCGTGTTAATATTCGTATTTCGATTTTGTAACGTGTCTCTGCGTGTTCAATAAATACTATTACAAATTGTCTTATAAATAATATACATTGTATTTTTATAAAAACGGTTACTGGCGCGGGTGAAAAAAAATGTCGTTAAATTGCGTTTTATTTGGCGCGTTAATAAAATCCCATTTGCCACCACTGGTTTTAATGCGTCCGGAAAACAACGACGGTAAACAAAACGCGCGGGATTATTGTCTGTCGAAGCTTCGTCCCTGGGTCCTCTCTCTCTCTCTCTCTCTCTCTCTCTCTCTCTCTCTCTCACTTTCCGGTACGATTTCGTGTCTCGCGCGTTTATTCTGTAACTCGATAACGTGTTAACGAATTAATTCGATAAGAGCTTCTTATTGAAATTTTAAAAATGTATCGAATTTTATTGTTGACATCGTGATCTGTAAATGACTATCGATACCTTGCGCTTACAAAGTGTATGTCCTCCAAAATGATAAGAAATCGATAGCTAACGACAATTTTCTGGGAATTTATAAATCGTTTCGATAGCTTAACGAACCGAAAGTTGTCGTTAACAGGTCTTATCGAGTTACAGAACAGAGGTACTGCTGCAGGTTTGTTAAAAGTGATATTATAACTATAATACGCTGCAGCAGTCGCACGCCCCGCGGTTAAACGTACCACGCGCTTACGATTTTATTGCTATTATTATTATTATTATATTATTTTATTTTATTTGCTCGTTACTCGACGCGTGTACGTATTATTATTATTATTATTATACGCTCTTGTGCAACCCGTTGTAGTGGTGTTATAAATATCACGGGGAAAGCGATTAAAACCGGTGCAGCGCAAATACAATTTCGCGCGCGCCAGTCGTTATTTATATTCTGTTTTCGAGTAGCGACGGTAAAAAAAAAAAAACACCGAACACCCGATTACGCTGGGAGGGACAAAAATCTTATTAATATTATAATCTAATAATAATATTATAATATTAGTTAAAACTAATTTTATAATAATATAACGACCTCCGTGTATAACGGAGTATCGACAGGGGAACGAACTCAGCGGTGAGCTAACGACCTCCTCCCCCGGATCGTAGAGTCCATCCTCCGCCACCTCGCCATCATCGGTATTATGTGTTTATGACTCGAATCGATATATTTCAATTGAAAAAAAAAAAAAGATATCCACATCCCGTTCCGCTATAACGCTTTTTGAGCAGGCCTGTATTTTAAATCCTCCCCTTTTTTTAAAAAACGTACGATAGGTCTTTCGTAATTTATAATACGTATTTAAACATCAAAATAATAAGAAATTTTAATCGACTTTACTGTTTGATAAAAATTAACGTTAGTTTAAGAAAAAAAAACAATAATACTTACAAAATAAAATATCCTAACTCCGAGGGGAGGGGGGAGGGTGTTCCGCCTATCGCCCAGATATACGCGCGCCACTGTCAACGCACAGTGGAAAAAACAACTGTTTTTAAAAGTTCGTTTTTTTTTTCTATCAAACGTTAATATTGTCACAATAATCTAAGAGCTAAAAAATAAAATTTCAAGTCAATCGTATTTGGTACGTTGCAGGTAAGCCGTTTTCGGTTATGGCAAGTGTGAAAACTGTCGGGGTTTCGAACAAAACAGTTGTCGTCGAGCGAGACGGACTGGTTACCGCGTGTAATAATCGTAGGGCTCTTAAGCGAGAGTCCGAATCGGTTTTTGTACTCGTCGAAATCGAATTGTCATTTCTGCAGCCAGTGCGGCTATTATTTTAAAATGCGTTCGCGGACGCGTTTCGCGCGATTCCGAGTATAGAAAACGCGCTAACTATTTGACAAACGCGTGTAGTTGTAAATTTTAACGGAGTTTTGCGATTTTTTTCCCCGCAACAATTCAACTGTTGTTGCAACGTCCACGGCATGGGTCGGCAACTGGCGGACCGCGGTCCGGATCCGGACCGCGGAAGGCATAACTCTGGACCCCCTCAACACATTGTACTTGATTATGTTATTTACTTTAATAATATATAGTACATAATATATTAGTTCGTGTACATTCGCCGGTGGATACAGTGCGTGTTTCGTTTTATAATAATATTTCTTCGTATTATTCGTTAAAAATGTTCAGTAAAAAACGTAAAATTGACAGCGAAAACAGAAAGTTTTTGAATGAGTGGACAGAACTATATTGTTTTGTATTACCTGAAAGGGTTGGAGCCATTCCAGTCCGCTTAATTTGCAATTCAACTGTCGCTGTTGTTAAAAGTGGAAATTTAAAACGGCGCATTATGAAACTGTACTCATCATAAAGATTTTCATATAAAATTTCCTCCAGGCAGTGAAGTGCGTAAAAATAATCTCCACGCATATATGTTATCTTATAAAAATAGATCGGACAAAGATTTTTAACACTGGACCTCATTGATTTATTATTTTAATCTTTAGGACTCCAATAGAAATTACTTGCCGACCCCTGGTCTACGGACTACTTTGAACGAGAATACGTATAGTGCAGTGTTAAAATCCGCGTTCGGTTTCTCTTTCGGTTACTCTTTTACGAGTATTTCGCGATATCTCGAAACGGTTTTTCGCGGTGTTTGCTATACTCTCCAAACGCGCGCGCAACGACCGCAGCAGCGGTCGCATAATATAAAACGTACTCGAGAACGGGCCGCCGATAAACTCGTTTGACACTCGACCAGTCGATGATAAACCGCGCGCACCTATTATTGTCGTTGTATTGCGTACGTCTGTCGACACGTGTACGAGAGAAGACACTCGAACGCCACGTATTCTCAACGATCCGCGCGGGATATTTTCGCACAATAAAACGCGAAATCTTGACGGCCTTATACACGTTTTACCGAACATACACACGCGTTATGTGTAGCAGGGCTGGGAATGGTACGCTCGATAAAACTCTGAAAAATTCTCTTTCTGAAAAAAACAAAAAGTGCTTTTACGCCCCGAAACGATGCACACGGGTTCTCAAACTTTGACGTTCGTAAACCCCTTTTATACTATAAGTGTATTAAGTCACGCCCCCCCTTTTCATAGACGTCCCAAGGGGGGCAAATGGGGAAGTGCCCTAGAGCGTCCAAAGCATTATGAACGCAGGGGGCGTCAAAAAAATGAATGACAAAAAGAAAAAAATGTGTTTTTTTATTTTAGATATTAATTTCCCTTGTATCTATATGATGGTTTCGAGGACGAGTGTATTTACTATTAAGATATATAAAATTATGTAATTAGATATTACGTTAGTTGTAAAATTTTTTTTTTTTGGAGGGGGCGTCAAATATTATTGCCCTAGGGCGTTATTGGTTGTTAGGACGGCACTGCCCCCCGTCTATTACATTGCAATATAAATAAATAGTATACAGGGCGATTGGTGATAAAGTGCACGAAATTCAGGTGGTTATTTTACACTCCAAATGCTACAAAAAAAAGTTTCTTTTTTCACTATGATCCGATTCTCGTGTATAAGACAGAAATTTCGAATTTGGCGTTTTTTTTTCGAGAAAAAAACGTAATTTTTCTCCTTTAACTGGCCACATCTACCGATATTTATTGGTCCCATAGTAAATTTGAAATAACTCATGAGAATTTCTCCGAGAAAACGTGCCAAGCGAGGTTCCAGTATCATTTTCGCGAGCCCAGGCCTAAAATTTAAAAATTCGAAAACGTCTAAATTTTTAAAAAAAATTGACTTCTATCTACAATGTTTTCTTTTTGTCACTCTGGCGTGTGCAAATTTCACAAAAACTTCTCGTTTTAACGACTTCCACGCCTCCCCTGAAATTCTGTGACGACTCCCTAATGCCCCTCGGATTTGAAAATCCTTGCAGTAAGAAGAAGCACGGCTTAAGAAGCGTTGAGAGTGGAATGACTGTTATCAAAAAAAAAAAAGTAACGCGTTTGACTCGGTGTCAAAGGCGATCAATCGACTTACGTTAATAATATAATACTATTAATGTAAAAAAAAAAAAAAAATTGAACGATGCGTCGTTACGCGTTATTCGTTAGAATTCTATTGGACACTGGATATATATATTTTTTTTTTCTATTCTGTTAGTAAATTTGCACGCAAATCGTCGCTGTTCAAATGAAATAATTAATAAATTTTACGTATTTGATATTTCCATCAAAATTTACAATTTTCAATACCCGTGATTTGCGTGCAATACCCGCGTTGTGCTGAACACAGTGTTCTGCGCGCGTGTGAAGTAGGTACACGCATGAAGTGTATACGAAGTCTTTATAGACGAGTGTTTATTGTTGCGGAAACGTCCGGCGGAGTGACGGGCTACTGTTACCGCCGCCGCGACATGTCCTACACACACACACAAATAAATACAAATTTACCGGTAACAATAATATTGTTGTGAACGTTGTGAACGCGAGTATAGGCCGGGGGGCCGTGATGTGTATACGGTTCGCGCTATCCTATAGAATTATTACTAAAACGTAGAAAAATGCACTCCGACGACGGGCATTGTGTCGCTGACCGGTTGTCCGGCGGTAAACCGCTGTCGTTGACGCGAACCTTCTCGGAACGCATTTTTGCACAGCACTCCGGAAGATCATAATAACGTGGCCTTCTCGAAGACGCGGGGTTCGCGCACGAACACGGATGACGTGGTGGAGGGGAGGAGGGCGACATCTGAACAGTAAATAAGTATAATACGAGAACTGCTGCAGGGGCGCGTATTTGTAGAAATGTGTTTCTACGGGGCCGTTTTACAATTCTTGGCTTAACTCGAGTCCGTCAGCTGCAACCGGATTCAGAAACTGATCTCGGGTTAACTCGTCGTCGGGCCAGTTTTACAATCAACGATTCGGTTCGGTTTTACCTGCGTAGAACGTAATAGAAACGACACTGTCTTTTGTTCAGTCAACATATTTTCCGTTGACTTCGAAATCAGCCGACCGTCTTATCACCACGAAGTATCCGTAATATTTTTCAATCGCGAATAAACTAGTCTCAAAATCAGTGTGTTTTGAATAATAATCAATGGGATTGTCGAAATCTCGGAAGAACCGATATTTCATATATTATTTTATTTTTCATTTATTCGAATATATTCAATATAGAACGTTATTCGAACGTAGTAATTAGCTTGTGGTCCTTGAAAGGGATCATTATACGTATCGTGCTACAATACTCTGCGACATTTATTTGTTCCAGGATTTGGTTCTAGTTTCATAGCCTCGCGAATTTTTTAAACAAATTGTTATCACCTGTAAGCGTCTCTTCTATTATGTGTTGTTCTATGGGGAACCGTCGTCATTGGAAATTATCTGTGATAATGTAAATAGCCGGGTGATAGTGTGTGTGTGTGTGACATTTGATAAATTGATTATAATCAAAGAGATTAGATTTCGTTTTTCTAATAATCGTTTATCACAAAACCAGTGTTCATTATCAATATTAATGAATAACCAATTAAATTGCAGGTTATCTTTGAATTCAGTTTAACTCACTGGAATCGGAGTATCAAGTAAACTTCAGTTTAATATTTTCAATATATATATATATATATATAGAAAATATTTTTAAATTAAATAAATATGATTATTATTTGAAACAATTGTCATTTTTGTTACAAATAATCCTTAAATAGAATGTCGCGTTAATGCTGTTGTAACGAAACAGAGGTTGCGCGATAAAAATTTTCACTGGTAAAAAAAAAACATTAAGAAAAGCTGCGGTCTATAGATAACTTCTGACTACGATAACATGAATCTAAACTCAGGCGTTTACGTTTAAATTTTACGCAATAAATTACGTTGTTCTCGTATAGTTATTTATAATATTATTAATTGTTTTCATATTGAAAAAAAAAAATTACCCGTTTTATTATATTCGATAACACCGTATATCTTTCTTTTTTTTTTGTCTTCTTAAGTCAAGTGTTTATAGTACATAGTAAGCAATTCCATTCTATTGGCCTTTTACGGGCGTCAGTAAACAATAAATTAATTGTTTTAGAAGAAAAGATATTCGAACATCACTTTAATATTTAATTAACGCGATATTTTTTTATATTACAAATTAAAATATTTGTTCAATTTTAATCGATTATATTTATATATATATACATATACTTTTTCTTTTCTGTAGGAAATATGCGCTAGCTGCCACTATTGATGATAAACCATAGATCTGCGATAACTAATATCGTCCCTCGACGGGCCTTAAAACCTTTTAAAACACAAATTTCATTGTAAAAACAATTTTTTCCCCCTTTCGGCGAGCGAGCCTAACAATGTAATTGTTGCTATCTACACACGTTGTGTACAAATACTCGACCGTCCATTAACGTCATAGCGCGTATAACACCGTCTAATCGCCGAGCACTCGACTCTTTTAAATAAAATAATAATAAAAATAATGTACTCGACCGCGAAATCTTGGCCGTTATCACAATATTATGAAATATTGTACACGATTATTTTTTTCTCATAAGAAAACGTCCAGATATAATATGTAATAGCGGAGTGTAAATTGTAAGAAATGTTATGCGATGAGGGGGGTGGGGGTCCACATCATTTGTAATAATTGCATGCTGCGGTTCTCAAAGAACACACCGAAAACACAGACGACGTTCGAAAGAAAACTTTTTCTTTTTTTTTGCTTTTTCTGTTAAACACGAGAAAAAACGACGATTAGTCGCGAAAATAAATTCATCGAAACATTATTAAATATAATTTTATCGAAATTTCTGTTGATATTTCTGTTTTAACGCGTATTTCACGTCCGAACGTATTCATTATAAATATTACTCTATTTCCAATTAAAATATTGGACCTCTATAGAATTTTAAAGATCTCGGGGCGTCGTAATCTTTGACTCGAAATTAAATTTCTCGACTCGTATACCGAAATGATGAGAAATACTTAATTTTAGGATTTATCGAACGTACACCTACTCGTGGTTGTTCTTTAATCACTTCTACGCTGTAAGTTGGAAAATATTATCAAAAACCAAATTCTACTACTATCGAATCTGTCCAAAATAATATCTCACGCTTTCATTCTTTTAAGTTTAATATACTATACCTCTTCGTGGTATATAGTACATTATACGAACCAATTCACACTAATCTTACACTAATCTTTCCGAAACTTGAGAAAACGCTTGAAGGATGTTATTATTATACGCTGCGATTTACTTTTGGGTGACATCGATTGTCCCTGTTCTCATTGCCCTCATCCGTTTTAAAAATAATAATTACCCCAATGCAAGAAATAACTGCAATCCATTCTATCGCACTCCTTCTAATAACGAATTACACGAACCTAACCTAACCGCTTCCGCTAATCTCCTAACGGTCGCACGCAGTGTCGTTTCTGGATTTTAGTCGAGTGGGTCCTGAAACTGGTCCAGGACCAGTTCCAGGTCGGTAGGTATTAAGTCATAAGTTGCATTCATAGACTCAATTTTCTATATTTTTTCCCCCGTCTATTTCTACGTATAGTTATTCGCGATTTTGTACACGAAATTTTGACAAAATTGATGTTTCGGTCCCTTCGAAGTAATATCCGTGAAAAATTTGCTACCGGAAAACGGATATACTGGAAAAAAATCGGAGCACTATTTCTACCAAAAAAAAAAATGAATAAAAAATTGTCTACAGTAAAAAAAAACATCATTTTAAAAACAAAATTCTTGTAACGGATCATTATAGTAAATCGTTTGCTTCTCTAATTTTTTTAAGTCCACGACGTCACCGGTTGCACGAAATCCTAATATTTTTCATTTAGTAATTCTCGTTTTTTTTTATTATCTTTGTCGTCTTATTATTAAGTATATACGTATCCTAACAACGTTACTTATAATTTTTTTTATTCTTTTAATATTTTCATATTTACTAAATTTGTGTATATAATAATATGCACAACAACAACAACAACAACAACAGTGTTTGATTATATTACGGTCCGTTTATACAGTGCCGGCGCTAGGTTTTGCGGGGCCCGGGGCAAATCATATTAGAAGGGGCCCCAATTTACAAAATACTAAGTGAAAACACTTCACATTTTTTAACATGACTTTAAAAATAATAATAACAATATAATATGTACTAGAGGTATAAATAAGTATCAGATACTTACAACTTACAAGGAAATATAGCACGGGGTTTCGTTTGATTACCGATTTTCAATTACTTTGATATAAAAAAAAATCACTTTTTAAACAACTGATTTGTTTTATAAGAACTTCAAGGACAGAACCTTGTCACCAAAATGTATGTAAAAGACAAAAGTAATTTCTTTTAACCTACATATACTAAGATTTTTCAAACATTACGGGTAGTCCATCAGACACCAGTACCTACACAATCTATGTCAAATATTCTATTCTATATAATATAATCAGTTATTATAGTAATATGTGTATCATAAACCGTTAATAGTGAGTCTAAATTCGTGATTCACGACTCCGGAAGAGGCTCATTTAGGTTTATTTTATTAATAATATTGTTTCATTGTAACATAATTATTTATAAAATGTGTAAATAATTTTTCGTTATATTAATAATTAACACTGTGCTAAATCTGCGTACGACGCGCAACATGTTAAAAGAAAACGATTATCGATATAACAAAATAATAATATTAACGGTTTTTTTTTCTCTGTCTTGTTACAGGTGTCATCGGCATCTTATGTGGCCAAATAGCCTGTCATCTGGGTAAGTTATAGTTTTGTGATTTCAAAAAAAACCCCGTCACAGCGTTGTGCTGTACCTAATCGTTAAACGTGTAAATATAGGAAAAAGCGCCCGACCCGTTCTAATTCGCGTATTATATAAGCGTAACGGACGAATGTCGCGTCGAGTGGTTATAATATTATAATCGCTTTTTTTTTTTTTTTTATGTAAACGTGTGACTCTCGAAATCGTCGTTGTTACGATATACATATATAAAAAAAACACACACATAATAACGAATTGATTTTTTTTTTTGTGTGTGTTTCTCTCACACGCGTCTATTTACTAATAATAATAATAATAATACGAGATTATATTATATACGAGCGAAGAAACCTCCGCTCGAGCGGCGACGATAACTGCGCGATACGACCGCGAAGACGGAGTGCCACTCGTGGATATATATATATATATGTGTGTGTAAAATATTATTTAATAATTATAATAAATTATCGAATAATAATAACAATAGAAAGGCTAATAAATACGTATATAGACGTTTTATGCGTTCTCCGCGTTGGTATATGTATCGTCTTGTTCGGTTTTGTTTAGCACATATACGACGTGATAACCGCGCGCGTGCGAAATCCAGAGCGGTTCGCTCTGCACCGGTGGCGTACAATAATTTATATTTGAATAACATATTGTAATATTTGCCGTGTATCACACACTTGCGTATGAGTACGTGTACGAAATATTATCGTGTCCTCATACTAATAACCGAATTAATAAATTATGCGTTTATTAATGATAATAATAATCGACACGGTGCGACAGTTGCTCATCGTCCAGCTCGTCCTGCACGTTTGAGAAGAACGATGTTAAACGTCGGATGTGACTGAAACGCATTGCACGGATTTACTTCTGACTTTGACATAATATATACCTGTTTTGTAAACAATATTTTTAGCGTTTCGGTCAGGAGCATAAAATATATACGTAGCGATCTCGATTTTTTTTTTTTTTTTAATAACCATTTTATTAGGTATTTTATTTAAAAAATTTTTTTTTTTTTTGGTGCTAAAAACGATTTAATAATTGAAACCCTATCAGAGCGATCAGTGTATGTTAGAAAAAAAGATAATTTCAGGAAAGGGAAAAACCGAATAGAGTTCCCGGGTTATGTGCGTGTTTATCTAATTGAATGAAGAAAATAATCGTCTCAAATAACGTAACTGTTTTATTGCATGGAGTAACCTATACATGCGCGTTTACGTAAAAAAAAAAACGATTTTTTAACAATATTGTAACATACACTGATGATCTCTTTGATAGGTCTTCAATTGTTGATTTTCTACAATTTTTTGGGCGTTTAAGAAAACGTGAATTTCTTTCATCAGTGCGTGTGCGATGCGTATACCAGCGAAATAATAATCAGTCACCAAATAGTATTGCAGAAAATTAACGATTAATCGTTTCTAACGCACCGGAAATTTTTTCATAAAAACTATATAATGGCTGTTTTCGATTCAAAAGGAAAATAATTATTTAAATAAAATTTGATTTTTAGTTAAAAAGCGAAATATAAAATATAATAATAATTGTATGGGTTCCGGTAATTATTACCCCACCAAAAAAAAAAAAAGAATTTAATTTATTTAATAATATACGTATATATATAAATTTAACTTATAATCGTATAATTTTGAATACCTGTATAATACGTACGGACAAAAATTATTCACGTATAACGCATTGACATTTTATACTACGCGAATTATACGTATATATTTGTTAATAAATATTATACTTTACTGTACATTAGATTGATGATAATAGTTCCGACAGCTCATAGAATTCGTTTGGAATATCGTTTACTTTTTAAACAAATTCCGGACACTCATATACATTCGAATACAGGAATCTCGCGGTTAAATATCCGATACTCCGAGGTAAAATAATTAAAACGATTGATTTGGTTTGTGACTCTTCTCCCCCGTTAAACATTTCTATAAATACGCCGCACCGTCTTCGGTATATGAAATCTAGTACCGGGGAGGGGGAGCCACAAATTTTTTTTTTGTTTGTATTGCCCCTTAGGATGTAATAATATTTTTGTTATAAAACTTATCAGAACAACTTTTTTTTGTCGTTTACACGAAAATATTGCAGAAACGCGTATAAAACTATAATTTCAAAATTTTTTTTGTTTTAATACGTTGAAGTAATTTTTCCTTAAATTTTAAGGTTTTATTCTTGGATCGTAATTTAGAAATCACTCAACGACGATATTGCTCAGTGCTTCGGACCCCTCCCCCTCACAAAAAAAAAATCTAAATACGTCCCTGCAGCTCGTATCCCTGCATATACGACGATATTTGTTAACGTTATAACAACCTGCAACGTACTGTATAGGTGTGCACTGCTTTAAACGAGAAATAATATATTTTTTGTGTGTAAAAATCGATTTTCCAAATGTCCCGTTGTGCGTCGTGCAGACGAGGCCCGCCACAATTGCTTCCACCCCGACGCCTTTGAACCACTCTATACAGTACACAGTCCGTTCGAGCTCTTGTCGTTATAAAACATTATATATATATATATATATATATATATTATTATATTGTCGTTGTCGGTGGTAGATGTATTATTATTATTATTATTATTATTATTTATTATTTATTGTCCCGTTGAACACGCATTTCGTTCGAATCCCGAGTGTTTTTCAAAATAATAATAATAATAATAATAATACTGTACAATATATATATATATATATATATATATATATATATATATACGCATACGAGAATGATAGCAATAATAATAATAACACTGTGGTTTATTGTCGTCCACCGAGGTGCGTACGTGCTTCGTACAAAAAAAACCGGACAACCTTTTTACAACGGTGCGCATACAAAACGCGCGCGCAGTACATAATATAATATATACATTATATTATATTATATTATATTATTATTATTATTATTATTATTATATAGTGGCTAAGATGGAGAGAAAAAAAACCGCCTCGCCATTCGGTCTAGGCCGTATAATATCGAGTACAAAACATAACACAATAATAATAATAGTGCGCGCGTATCACAAAAACTCCGAAAAAATATTGCGTTATATAATACGCGAGAAGAGAGAAAAATAAACGGAATTTTCGATAGTTTTGTCGACTTTTTCCCATTTAAACGCATTTATTGCGTTTATATAGTCGTATAGAATATGCGTATCGAATTTTATTTATATACTTACAAGGTTCGGTGTAGTACTCGCTTGTAATACCCGTCAGGTATTCGCAGACATTTCATTTTTATTCCAATTTACTAGCTTGTAATACGCATTACAGCACCGCAAAAAACAGTCCAAAAAAAAAAAAAATAGTTTTTGCTGGCTACGGCCTTGCATATATATGTATACTTGAATATACAATAAAGCCAAAGAGTATTACGTAAAATGACACGCATTCAATACAACAACTTTTATATTTTTTTCTTTATTTTACGTAAATACTCTTTGGCTTCATTGTATATTCAAGTATACGTATATTATATATATATACAAATGTATAATATAATTGTCGTATTAAATATATATACGTATATTGATTTACTACCGGTTTCGACAAAAAAAAAAAAAATTATCCATCGGTGGGGTAACTGAGCAAAAACAATTTTATATACTCGAAATCGCGAGACACAAATTATTTCACTACGTTTTCGCCGACAGACGGAGCCGTCTTAAGGTTACGTGAGACCCAACGGCCCGAAATATTTGGGGGCCTAAAATATACTTAAAATATGATAAATTATATTTTATCAAATAAAAACTAAAGTGCCGATTTTTATTAGCGTATTATACTCTATTGTTTATTGTGATCATTTCAAAACGTTAATATTTTTAAAATTAAATATACGTTTTGGTCGTACGAGATTTATTGATTTTTTTTTTGTAAAATATCTGAGAGAAAAATACGGTATTTCGTATAAGTAAAACGGGTGCCCTTAGAATTTTTGGGGCCCCGGGCCCGGGCTCTGCAGGCTCATGCCTTTAGACGACACTGCCGACAGATCTTCGGTACAACCAGGCGCGTTTATCACGAAATTAATACCTGCTGCAGGTGTTTATATACGCCGCACAGGATTTATATTATATATATGTAAGGATTCTTCTCGCGACAGAAGTAACAGTGCGAATTAATCCAACAGACTCCGATCGTCTTCGGATATACGCGTTTTCGGATACCATCCATTTGACACGTTTCCGGGAGCGCGTACACGATATGCCGATCGACGCGCACGTTGGCGAACAACAACGAAACACACCTGTTGTCGTTTTGTACAAAAACCGAATAGGAATTTTAATTGGCGCGCGCGCGCGCGCGCTAACCTCGACCGACTCTGCACACCGGCGCACGTCGTTTAGTCGTCGTTTTATTATCATAATACGCGTGGGCAAATATAATGATATTATATTTCCAAACCATTATTGCCGTGTGGCGTTCATACGTCCGCGCTGGGGACTTGTAGCGAAACGTACCGAATCCGGAATTCAAATGGAAAACACTGTTTCGTATCCCTTTTTCTGGTCCCGGCGGTCTACGTTACCTACATCGAGATATAATATAAATTGTACCGAAACACTGAACGCGTACGATGCGAAAAATAAATCTCAACGAATAACGTTCAAAGCTGTTTCAGCATAAAAATCGTGTTGGAAATTATACCGCGGTTCGTCCGCGCGGGCCACAGCAGGCCAGTTTTTAAACTCGAAAGAAAAACGGTCGACGAAAATTTAATAGAAAATATTATACTCGTGTATGCCATCACGGATTTCGGAGAGTGAAAATTCGTTACATTTATCCAAATAAAACCGATTATTTTATAAAGGTAACTGCAGTGGCACAAACTACAACAGCACGAATTACGCAGTATAATTAAATTATATCCACCCAACAAATTTTTGAATTTTTTTTTTTTATTATTATTATTTTTTACACTAAGAACTAAGAAACATATACCTACGTGGACGAGACAACATTTTTTTTTATTATTTATTTATCTATAAAAATTATTAATACTCACTTCACTTCGAATACTTTTCTCATTTCAAATATTATTAAAGCTATGTAATTTTTTTTTTTTTGTTCTACGGGATCCGGTACCCTTGGACCCCCTCTTAACTACGCCACTGAATGTTATTATTTTGCTGAAATTATTAATTTACTGAATGTTATTATTAATGTATATATTCGAAGTTTTCGATCGTTAATGTGAACGTTTGAAAAATATTTACGGTTCTTGCTCGGACCGTAACCGATTAAAATCTATACGGTCCGCCGAATAAAGTATAGTGTTTTTATAAGTGTTTTTCTCACAGACGGGGAAAAAGTTTATTTATTTTTTTTAGATAATTTACAAAAAAAAAAAAATGGGGTCAACAAACAGTCGACTAAAATCGATACGGTTCAATTAAAACAGTCCCTTGCTATCGACACGTTATAGAAATTTACTGTGTTTAAGAATTGCGTATATATCACGTCATTTTTAAAACGTATTAAATACGCATACTCGTTTAATCGAAAATTATTATAAACGCTGATATGTGAGTACAACTCGCTCAAATCGTTCACTGTCAATTTCATACTTTTTTTTTCATCAATATATCGACGAATGGGTCAATCACTCAATAAAATCGCGCGATATTATCGACCGTGTATTGGTCTTCAATGTACTCTAGCTTTTATCAAACGGCCTACAAGACAGTAAGTAGTACTGGTCTTTTTTTCGCGTTTCATTTTGCTTAAACAAAATATTCGTTTCGACGTTTTAAAAAATACACTACGAGTGTCTCGCGTCGGTTTAAAAAAGAAACGATTTTTTTTTTTAACAAAAATTTAATGACTTTAAGATCTTTTTCGAAAGAAAAAAGTATATTAATTTTCACTCGTATACAAAAAAAAAAAATAATAATAATAATAAAATTTTTTTAGCGCGTATTAATGTTATATAAGCCTGCAGAGGTATATACGAACTGTACGTCGTCGCGGCTCCCTGCAGGAACGTCGTGTGAGTTGGTCAAAGGAGATTTCAATCGATTTTGTTCGAAACACAAAACACATTTAATTTCCGTTTTATTTTTATTATTATTTAATATAATTTCATATTTTGTATACGATAAATAACTAAATAGATATAATCGTTTTGTTTTTTTTTTGTCGTAATAATAATTCGAGGAGAGCCGTGAAAACTTTGATGGATGAAAAATTTACCATTGACGTTTTAACGGGTTACCATTAGTACCGTAATTCGCTGCGTTCTCAGTGTCGTAATTAAGGCTAGATAATGGGGCGGGATCAACACTTTTTCATAAGAAGAAATATAAACAATTTTTTTTTTTCAAGTAAATTCGTGTTTGTTTAAACAAGACGCGAATAATAAATACAGAAAAAATTCAAATCTATTATTTTCGGTTTCAAAACCATTTCGTTGAGTCCTCGAGACGTATCGGTGGCACATTTTTATGAACTGCCAGCACACAGACTTAACAGATTCAATCGATTGTTATAACGCATTTAAGTCAATACACACTACACGACTCCGTTCGTCTTCTCCAAAACCCGTTTCTCGTTCTCGCGGTATTCACCGTCTGTCGACACGTGTCCTTCACGCGGTCCTATTTTTATCGTCAATTTGTAGTCAACAGCGCGGAGTCGATTTTCGTTCATCCGATTGTACAGATTTGATCGGAAAACGCTTTATTCCGAAAATTCCACTTCACGTATAAAAAAAAAGAGACCAAGGCCGGTTTTATTTTTTTGCTAATCAATTTTTTTTTGGAAACACCCTCCCCCCCAATAATATTTCTTTGCGACGGCCCTGATTATTATATATAGTTCAATGCGGGGACACTGTTTTTTTTTAAATAAATTATTACAAACAAATTAGAGTAGAAGTAATTTTCAAACACTTATTTTATTAATGAAAAGCAAATTAATAACCAATACGAGTCATAAAAGTAATAATATCAGTTTAAAAAATCATAGTTCTTAGTATCGCGTTGAGATTTTTCTTTTTGAAAATTATTTACACTTTTTAACGGAGTAGACACTACAAATTATTATTAGTTAACAGGGGCATAGCGCTAACGTTTCGGTCCGCGGGTCGTGCATATAAGCACGACCCGTGCGCTGCACGCCTATGTACTTTAAGTACCATTAAAATCCCCCCCAAATATTTTGAGCCTCGCATGACCTTAAGAGGATGCTGCGTACTGAAAGTAAAACACGTGCAATTTACCGTAACTTTGTGTAAAAACTGGTTTGCGCGAACACAAAACACCGGGGCTATACAATCAAAACGAAAACGCCAAATTTTCGAACTACACCGAAGAGAACTTGATTTTATTTTATTTTTTTTCATAACTTGTTTCAATTTTGTATAATACATGTAAAAAAAAAAAACACGAATCATAAAAGTTTAACAGTTAATTATACTTAATTTAAAAGGACTTTATAAAATAACCTTATACGACATAGATTAGGTTCTCTTCTATATACGCGGCGGTACCGAAATTCGATAATTTTATTTTGATCGTAGCCCCGGTGTTTTTACCTTTCTCGTAAACCAGAGTCTTTCGGTCTCTTATTCGACCGTCCTCTCAAGACGGCTCTGACGTTCTTCGTTTTAATATCGAACGCAGTGGCGGCGTGAAGGGGTAAATTTGAATCGCGTGATTCAAGAAAAAATATATACATATAGGTGGGCGGGTAGTTTAGGTGCGTCTATAATTTGGGCATATAATATTATTACAATACGGAATATAAAATTATAATAAAATATTGTCGATTACTGAACACGTATTATATAAATCGTTTAAAAGTAAATATTGCAAATAGTGTAATTAATGCTGTTGAATAAAATATTGTAAATTCGGAAAAAATATATTTTCACGAATAGTACTAAAAATGTAGTACTCGCGAACATAACATTGATATCGAAAGATTAAATGGGTTGGATAGGTGGGTATTACGTGTACGATTTGTGATTGAAGGGGAAAAAGACTTCGCGCCGCCACTGATCGAACACGCGACGCGATTTATCGTCGCTTTCGAATTCACATAGCGTAATGTAACGAATCTCAGAAATCTTTATCGGAGCATTTCGGCACCCTGCGGCTCGTTACCTTTTTTTAAAAAAGGTATATTTCTATAAAAACAAGAGCGTGAACGCGTGTTTCTAAGGTTTTTCAAAGCGTATACACGATGTCGGTACGCAACAGGGTGACCGCTTCTTTCTCCGGTGTCTTGTAGAAAAAAAAAAAAGAAGACACGATTTCACCGACGACCGTGTGTGTCTGCGGTCGAACCGTGGAAGGCGCGCGCACGGTTTTGTCGTCCGGCCCGAGTGACAGCAGAACGAGCTCCTCCTGCACGCCCGCCAGCCGTCGGCCGGCCGAACCGAATATTCCGGAAAAGACACGTACGCGTCGGAAACACAACAATGCGACGACCGCGCCGCCGCTGGGCCCGTGTTTGTTCGGCCGTCCGTATGATAATAATAATAACCGAGTGCCCGTGTGCGTGCGTGTTACTTCGCCGGGTGGGTTTTCACTTCTGAGACGAGACTAAAAACTTCGTTATTATTATTATTATTATTATTGTGTACGGCGCGCGCGCGCGGGTAACGCGTTCTGTTGTGCGGTCTTTATAACGTGTACACAGTACACTGCTCGTCCGCTGCACGGTGCGCGGCGGACTCGGGCCGAGTGCGCGCCGCAGGGACCGCGCAGACGTACCGGCGCGGTAAAATTTCGAAAGACGCGATAAAAAAAAAAAATATTCCAAATAATATCAAAAAAATAAATTTATCAAATTTTTTTTTTTTCTTGTCTTGTCCCGGCGGCGGCGTTTGCCGGATTTTTTTTTTCTTTTTCACTACGACTGTTTTCGAAGCGTTCAATACTGAAGATTGGGATTT
This sequence comes from Slavum lentiscoides, assembly GCA_032441835.1. NCBI lineage: Eukaryota > Metazoa > Arthropoda > Insecta > Hemiptera > Aphididae > Slavum > Slavum lentiscoides. The sequence goes on along the minus strand of CM063720.1, from coordinate 8,838,400 downwards.
TTTCGGGGCTGTGCTTCGTAATGGAACGCCACTGGCGCCGAAAAGTGGCGTGACCGATAGCGTATGCGATTTACTGCACTCTTTTCGCACTCGGTGCAAAAACGTATTCGATCTGACCACAATTCAATGAACCGGTGCAGGTTTTCGTGTTCGATTCAATTGCGCGACCGACACTCGCGCGCACTGAGTGCACACTTTTTGCACTGTCGATTTCGGGTGCGCGATTACGGCTAGTACGAACCACGTTTCTCCGTCAACAACAACACAATGTGATGAAAAAAAATATTCTCATCACGATAATAAGCGCGACGAAAAATTCAAATTTCAAAATATCCAAAGTGTTTATGTTTTTTTTTTCCACGCCTAAAGTCTAATGACATAAATTATTTTGGATTGCGATCAGCTCGCTGGTGTGTTAAAGGAATGCGGTATTTTGTCATCATCGTCTTCTTCCGGTTCGTCAGAGGACGAAGAGACGAATATTATTTTGAATACAGTCGAATACAAAACATAAAATTACCGATTTTGTGAAAAACTTTGTACCTACGTACAATTTATTGATGACGACGTAATAGTGTAATATAACGAATTCCTAATCGCGCCACTGAATCAACCGGGATAGGTTCCAAGAAAAGTTTCCTTTTAAATACCTACAATTTATTATTTTAATTAAATACGAAAATTAATTCTTTCATTTTTCCGTAATAAAAATCGAAATAACAGTTTTCAATATTGATAGTTAGCGGCAAAATATCTGTTATCATTTTGTTTTACAAACAAAATAACAGTTGAAAAAAATAAAAATGAGTATTTTTTTCCCGCGATAATACACATTTTAATACATTCGATTTGAAAAAAATAGCGTAGTTACAGTGTTGCACTCGTGGAGTGCTAAAGCATTTTCTGTGCACTTAAAATTCGTCAAATCGAATACGCTATAAGAGGTACCGGTCCACTAGGTATTGTCGTATTATACTCCAGTGGCGTATTTTGAAGTGGACGAGGAGGAGGCCAAATCCGAAATTTTTTTAAAAAAAGTTAATTAACGATAATTATTTATTTTATTGTTATAACAATAGTGTTTAGACCAAAAATATATTTTAATTTATTAACATTGATTTTGACCGATCTAAATGATAAGAGACGTCGGTGAGATTTGAATAACTTCTTCTTCTGTGATTTTTTTTTTCAGTATTCGTTTATCTTTATTAAAGCTACTCCCGTTAAGCCTCTCCTTCATTTCTGAAATTTATCACAAATAATTCTTCAATCATTTTCAATCAACGACGAAATATACGGCTTTTCAGAGTAATAACCGCGCAAAAATTCCCAAACTGCACGGGACCTTATTGACGTGTCCTATTGAAAAAAATACAGACGAATGGGTTAGGAAAAATTTTCGTTTTATGTTCGAAAAGTGCGCGATTCATTAAAAAAAAAAAGTGGTTTCAACGTTGAAAACTCTTAAAGATTTTCCGATTTTCTGTTCAAGACCTACCTAAAAAAATACGTCTGCTGGATCCTGTAATTTTTTCGTGTACATGACGAATTTGGACCATTTCTGCACAATTGTTATGATTATATAAACTTATTTTTGACCAAAGGCGACGTGAAAATTACATACACACACATACATCGAGAATATAATCGAAAACAAACGCGCGTTTTGCCAGTTAAATTTTAAAAATACCAAATTCTTTTCCCCGCCACGAGGAAACGGATGTAAATCCGTTTATAAAACGTAAAGTGAATTTTCAAAAATTTTCCGGAGACGAGCCGTTTTGTATTAACATTTTTTATTTTTTACGAAATAAATCATAAATTATATAAATAGAAAAAAACCGTGTATTATTGTTAATACGTAATTTTATTTATCCATCTAATTCAGTTAGACGAGAGAAAAAAAAGTGAATTGTGTGGATGTCGTCGAAATTTGAAAATTTTCTAAAACGAAAAAACAATTTTTTGATAGTAACTGATAATATCGAACGTTCCTCCTCATTTAAATATCATCATTTATTGAATGCAAAATAAAAAAAAAGCGATGAAACAGAATAAATTCGTTTTTCCAATAAAAGTAATCGTAATGAAAAATAATAATAATTATTACAAGTCCTATTAAACGCTTAAAAACATTTTTTTTTCATGCTTCAACGGATGTAAATATCGTGTCCAGTACTCGTGAAATCTAGTGTTTTACATTACTTGTTCGCTTTCAACACTCAGTACGGTTATAATTAAATGCGATGTACTGTAGAACGGCAAGTACGTATTTATTCTTCGAAGAAGCGAAAAATATGGATTTTTCGCCTACGATTTGTAAGCGTTCAAAAGAAAACGGAGTCTTTAATAATTATTGGATATCGAGTTCGGTTATGCACTGTAAAAGATTTTACTTATATTATTATTATTATTATTATTATAATAATATTAGAAATTCGACAAATTTACTTCGCAATATTCGTATAAAATTACGATTTAATCGTCCGTAAAATACATACCACACTATAAATCCGTTGCCGTGTAATCGACTGCGTTTATTATTATTTATTTTTTATAATAATTTTATAATATTTTAAATATAAAGTATATTTGTATACAACCGAATTTTTTTTTTTCACGATTTTGTAAAATCGTACGCAGCAATCCCACGTGGCGTTTACGTTTTCTCCGCTTTATTCTGTACCATTCGATTTTATTCGCATCCGGCCGTAGTTGAATATTTGCAATGTCTATAACAATATAATGGTTGTATCCCATATTCGTATATTATATAGTAGTAAAATATGAGAAATTCAATTATACTATATAAAATTATGGATTAAACGATTTTTTTTTCTTTGTCGTTAACGAATTGATTTTTAATATACTTTTAATATCGAATCATCGTACATAAAGAATTGAATTACAATTTCGAACAATATCTAATTATCTAAATGTCTATGACTATATCTAACAGATTAACACACGTTTTATTTTCTATTTAACGAACAGGAAGAAAAATACTATTGTAAAACACATAAATCGATATTTTAAATACCTATTATAATTTTTTTTTTTTTTTTAAACCCTCCAACTCGAGACAAAAACATTGAACATTGTTTAAGTGTATTTGAAATTCAAGTGTTTTTTTTTTTTAAAAAAGCTTTTATTTAACTTCACTTGTATGTCCTGGAATTTTGCAATCAATATTTCACCCACTTCCACTGAAGCTACGTACGTATGGTTTTCGTGACAATGCACGATTACTTAAATGCCGCCATTTTTAATCCAATATTGAAATATCATAATGAATATCGATATGGCCCCTTGGCTCAATGAAAAAATAAAAACCACAAAAAAAAATTATTATAACAGCAATAACGTAAAAACCATAAATTATATTGATTGCAAGATTTCAAAAGACTAAAAAGTAGTAAATAAAATTACACGATAAAAAATATTTTTAAGAAAAAACTTTTATTCAACAATAAAATATAAAAATTTACTAAAAATAAAAAATAAATTTAGGCTGAAAATAATATTCTTCACGGTATCTCATATTGATTATAAATTAAAGCTTGGGCGCTCATTAAATAAATTAAAATTATAAAATAGCAGTGGTGAAGCGAAGCGACATTATGCTGAATGAAATAACACGAAGTGGGACGAGGCGGAGGAGATAAGATGAAATAATTCGAGACTGCTGAAAAATCGTTAAATTCAAATTACGCTTTTCATTGTTTAATAAGCGCCCAAGTTTTATTTTATAGTCATACGAATACAGAAATACCACGAAGAATATTATTTTCAGCCTAAATTTATTTTAGCAAGAAATTTCTTTTTTCTTTACATAGTACATCTTTATTTTATTTTAAAATAAAAGTTTTTTTAAAAATATTTTTATTGTGTAATTTTTTAGTGATTATCAAAATAAATTAATTATTGTATACGTTTTGTACGATTTTTGCATTTTTTCGAGGGGGGATTTTTGTAATTTCCTGACATTCGTTTTCTATCGCTTTTTTTTTTTTGTAGTGTTTTACAAAAAAGAAACGTCGCGTTTAATCATAACGTTATATATTATTACTCATAATATTATACATTTTTTTTCCTTGCCAACGATTTAAACCGATGTAATTCATTCGTTATTGACAAATACGATTACAACGATTCCGAAAATTTCTGTATTTGTAAAAATCTATTTATTTTACCGAACTGATAAACAGTTAGCGCATATATCTGTAAAATATGTTCATATTTATTAAATCTAAAATGATCAAAGTCTTATCAGACCTAACTTAACCTTACCGCGCGCGAATAGGCATCGCGTTTTTTTCAACATAATAGTACGTGCAGTAAACGTCATCTTTACAGTATTGAAATCATTTTTTTTTTCTCTCGCAAAATAATACACAACAAAATAATTAATTCGTTTCGAAAAAAAATGTCGAGAATTTTTCTAAAATATTTGTAGGTCATATTTTTTTTCCCCCCTCGTATTCTCGAAGATTATCTCTCTCTCTTTTATTTTCGGAACAAAGTGGCCGGACACGACTGTCAATCACACGCACACACACACACACTTCGCTCGGCCTATACACACACTGCACCGGTGCAGTGGACTATATAAAATTATAATACGAACCATCTCGTATACAGATTTTCTTCGTTCAGTACGTTCTAAATTATTGTACAGATATGCCGAACAATTTAATATCGCGTCGGCGTCCGTTTCCGATTTATTCGCAGTTTTATTATTTGGCATAATATGTCATTTTTGGATAATGTGCGAGTTTGTACGGCCGTGTTGAACACAAACACTTTTTTTTTTAAATCCTTTCAAAAAACTATTTGCAGCCGGATAAATAAACGGACGATTAATAGCACAAGAATTAAACGGCATGCCTTTTTTTAAAAAAAATTGTTTATTATTTTCAAAATATTACACACACGCTCAATATTCCGATCGTTTGAAACGCTAAGGTTTTTATATAGTCCGCTGCGGACGTGGCACGACGACGAACAAATAATATTTATTCGGACGAATATTATACGTTCTGTATCGTAAAACTGGTTTTAAAGAAGAAGAAAAAAAACGTTTATTTATATTTTTGCAATAAAAGAATTTCCGGAATCGATTCGATTTATAATTTTTTTTTTTTTGTAGCTTACTACGATTTGCGTATATTTTTCATACAAAAATTTACATAAGACTCGCGTCCAAACGAAAGATTTTTTTATACATATTTTTTTTTTAGGCCCATATATAATATTATTACAGGCGTTATGTGTGTGTGCATACGAGCGTCATCGTCGTCCACGATTTTGAATATTCGAGTGTTTTATATACACACGGCGCACTACCGTTCACGTTTACTTGTTCGATCTGTCGTATAGGTATTTCGAATATTTCTGGAATTCGTTACACATAAAAAAAAATAAGAAGAAAAGAAATTACGGAATTTTCACTGGGCGACAAAAAAAAAATTCTTCTCAAAATAACGTGTGTTCCTCGTTATTATATTAAAAATAAATTATTATTAATGACTGGCAATGATCTGCGGGGCTCGGATTTTATAACGCTACGATATGAGCGGGAAAATAAAAAAAATCTTAAAATATGCGCTGAAAACAGTAATAATAATAAAAATAAAAATAAATTCTTTTATTTAACAGTTTTTACAGTGAATTTGTACACTGCCGCACGAAATCGCGTCAATTCAATACTTAAAAGTTACGAGATTTATGAAAAACATCGAATGAATTCCATTTAACGCGCATTGACGAGAGAAAAAAAAATAGCACCGAAACTGGGAACTTTTAGTAATCTGTAAAACGTTTGAAAAACATGCAAAAAAATTAAATGCTATTTTCATCTGCGGTATCCGAGCCCCCTGGTATAATAACTAGAAAGTCGTAGCAGATGTTCTAAAAAGAGAAAGAATTTCCAGTGAATCATAGTATTAAATTGATATTGAAATCCTTTTCATTACGACCTCTAAATATTCACGAGTCGTATAAATAAAAACAGTTTAGCTTATTATACATACGTATACACATTTATTCGTTACGTGATTTTTTTTTTTTATAATTTAAAAAAAAAAATTATTTTTTAGCACCCCTCAACAGTCTTCGAAAACATAACCGACCAGGCGATAAATTTAAATTTTAAATTTTATTAGCATGAAAAATACACCGAGGTGTCATAAAACGATAATAATAATACATAAAAAAAAAAAATACTATATACCGGATTTTTTTTTTCATGATCGGTCGCGGTACTTTTCTGGTTTATCGTTATCGTCGTTTCATAGTGTATCGTCTTATAAAAAAAAAACGAATATTATTGTTATTTAAACGTTACGTATACACGTATCGTATTCAGTTTCATTTTTTTTTTTGTAACAAATGTTTTGTTTTTCGTCCGCCTACACACTTTAAATTATTTTCCGATTGAAATATTGTTACACTTTAAACGGTCTACGAAATTGTACTAAACACCGAGTAAAACGATGTGAAATAAACGCTTTAAATGCTATCAAAAGTCGTTTTTTTCTTTTCAATCGATTATTTGAAAACGCGCAGGAATTTCGATTAGGAGAAGACTTTCGAATACAATACACCGCAATATTATTTACCCGGCACATTTCGAATATTGCCACGATTATGTAAATTCGATTTTTAATAGCGACGCGGTCGAACAACCGAATTTTTATTTAGAATTAGATTACGCTTTGAAAGTGATTCGTACAAATGCAATCCGTCTTCGTCACTATAAACTCGTTATTATTATTAATTATTTGTTTCAATGTAGAAAGAAAAACATATGGCGTCGATATAAAGTAAAAATATTCCAACGGCTAGGGGTCAAGGATAATAAAGTACTTGTCTTGTCTCTACAGACGGATTCAAGGATATTATGCACGTACTCGTTCAGAACCAGTAATGGAATAACGAGCAGTAAAAAAAAACGTGAATGTGTGTTTTAATAATAATAATAATAATATATTGTCGGAACTCGATAAATGACACTGCAAATGAAGCAAAGCCGTATTACGTGTCGTCGGATTGATCGCAACGCTCGAATCGGATGTAAAAAGGATTGTGCTACAGGGTGTAGGGCAGCTATTTCCACTGTATTTTTCTTTCTTTTCAGAAACCGGTGTGGAATGGAGGATTTTCTAAAATATTCGGTATTACATTTTCTTCTTTGTTATTTTTTAATGTAAGATCAATTGGAAATACTTAAAGTCCACGGAAATGTCGAATACTTTCGAGTTAAAAGTTATTTTTGTTCATTCATATGGTCGTTTGATAAAATTGACGTCATGAATTCACGGCCGATACTATTTATCACGGAAAAAAACTTCTTAAACGAAACTGAAACGGTTTTTAAGTATTTATTGAAAGCGCGTATACGTGATTAAAACGATTTTTGAATTCGAATTATGGCCAACGGAGCAGGAGAGCAATTCAGTAAAAAAAAAAAAATCTGGGCGTGTTTAAACACCAAAACTTATTTGTCTAACTCCCGCCCTCCCATAAAAAAAATAATCCTGTCTCTGTACTATCACTTAATTTTGAGGGCGCTAATTTCAAAACTGGGGGTGCCGAATTGCGCGTATGCGAGAGGGTGCAGTAACACACCTAATTTTATGCGTTTTTGGTTTCATAACAATCTAAGACGCGTGTTCTATGCTGTTTATATTATCGAAATAAACGTTTCCAATCAATTTAGCTTCTGTTTTTATATTCATAAAACTGTTTCACGCGTATAAATAAAATTGAAAAATGCGTATAGACTTAGAAACGTTTCAATAATTAAGTGTTTTAAATTATGAATTTTTTTATTATTATTATTATTAAATTTTTTGCTTTTTGCGTTAAGCCCTAGGAGTTCTGTAGAGATCAATTCGAGAATAATCTTTTGATACACACTTGGCGCCAATTCGTAAATTTTACGCAATATATTATATAATAATTCACGTCTAAATTCGTTACGTTTATAATTTTTAATGCCAAATGCCCAAATACCAAAAATGGTACGGCGTTGGGTGCGGTTAAAGAGAAAACTTATTTGATTGGACGAGAACAATAATTTTGAATATTTACAAATTTCAAAAGATTTTGGAATCCGAAAAAACAAAATTAACATAATCTGCATACGACTTTGTTCCGTTTTATAGTAATGTTATTAGTTCTGATTTTTCCCCGGCAATTGTATATCGTTCTTGAGGAATGGTTAATAAATATAAAAACGAAGGCGATAAAAGTAATCGGGGAATTTTTTCTTTTAAAAAATGTTCTTTCCTAGCTTATAATGAGTGTCTGTATTATTCGTTTAACCAGTTACAGTTAAAACAGCTGAAAGAACTTTTTTCAAGATGAAACTATTACCAAAAATCATTTGAAGAATTTCACCAGATAAGAACAACGATCATCAATATATTAATGTAAAATTGATGTTGACAAAATATTGTTGATGATTTTGCTTCTTTTAAAGCAAGGGAAAATAAATCGTGTCTAAAATGATTAAATCGATTTTTAATATTAATATCAATATTTTATTTTTATTTTTATTTTTTTGTATATAAATAGCAGAGCTCCCTCTTTAATAATTTTCCAAATTCGAGCACTGATCGATAGTATCTAATCGTCAAAATTCTTCTTAGATTTGCAGAAAAAATCTTTAATTTTCGGCCGTTTTTTTTTTACACTCGCGCGATTGCCGGATATATTTTAACGACTCGCGTTTAAACACGTCGACATCGATAAGGTCGGTCGCTGATAAATCCACGTCGGAGGATTGTAATGTGTCTCCGAGCTAAGCCCGACGTGGATGAAAAGCGAAAATGCACCTTCAGCGTTCCACGGGTAATTTTTAATTTAATTCGTTGGGATTCGTTGTCCACTTTTCAGATTTTCTCGCTGAACTTGTAATAGGCTTTACAGTACGTAGTGATCAAACCTACAGGAATCTGCAAAGACGTCCACAAGAGTAAACCTTTGTCACGGGATCCGCGAAACATATCGATCATTTAAAAAAAAAAAAAATGTAAACAGGACGCGTGGAGAGTGAATCGTTGCTAAGGCGCGATCGTCTGCTTGCAGTCAGCTTCCTATCGGAGGAAAGAGCGTATACGTGTGAAATGTTCGTACTCGTTTCTTGCGACTTCGAATCCAACACGATTCCCGTGCCAGTACGGTTTTCGTACAGCTCTCAGTCGTTTTTTCCTGGTCCAAATAAGCCGTCACCGTCGCAGTAAAAACGTTCTCGTTCGAAGACGTCTCGGGAGGTACTGACCCAATCTGTGTTAGGTTTATGGCGTTGGTCCAGTTATCAAATGATTCGTTGGTTGCGAGAAAAACGTCAAAGAGCGTGTACGTTATATTGTGAGGAAGGGCGAGACTATTTCTCAAACGTTTCGTTTTTATACTCGCGTTACATGTGACAAGAAAATCCGTAGTTGTAGAAAATATCCTGTAAAATCGGTCAAACCGATGTGTGTTACGTGACGAGATTATTATTATTACAGCGTTATTATAGTGTTTATTGCGTGAACACATTTTTGTTAAAATAAAAATAATTATTGTTCGGATGTCGATTGTGAATTCTATTCGATTTTTACGTAATATTTCATTACCGAGCCTTAGAATTTCAAAAACACATCTACTTATCATAGACGTATTAACTCGTAGACCGCGCGTTCCACACCTCCCGTCTATTCGTTACCAGTTTACATACAGAGTAAGAGAGATCTTTGACATAAAATATGTGTGTGTGTGTGTGTGTGAATGTGATAGAAATACGGGTTGGCAATTACATGGAAAAAAAAACTAATCCATGTATTCATTATCGATAAATGTCAATTATAGATATAAATTGTCACAGTAGTCAACGGTCAATAAACAAAAAAGAAAGCGATAGTGGACAGTCCCAACTCGTAGCTCTGTCTCTTTTGCTCTACATCGACCTCCTGACCTCTATCTCTCTATGCGCGGTCCATGAGTTAATACGATGTCTATATGCTATACTTACATTAATGAATATTTTTCATCGGACTCAAAAACCGTCACGGATAAGAAGAAGTAGGAGGAGTAAAATGGTCTAACAAGTGTAACAATAAATTCATTTTTTTCGTTTATTATTATTTTCGGACATGAGTAGGTACGTAACACATAATGTTATGTGTGTACCCGCGCGCATTGTGTGCGTGTCCAAGTCACGTGTCCCGCTTACTTTTTCAGAAATCCGTGTCGGCCGCATTGATGACCGAATGATCGTCTATTCTCTATACAACCGTGCAGCGTACGGTCGATATTTTCGTGATTTATTAATGCGTATGTTTTACGACGACACTTCGAATGCGCGCTTTGTACGACACCGCGCCACGCAAAAACGGCGTTTCAAACGCCGTCCCGCTCGTACCTACCACAAATACGAGACGATGGTATTATAATATACCTCACCAAACGTTTTAGAGGAATTATGTCATATTACTATTATATTTTTATAAGCACACATATAATTGAAATACATGAATTTTCACCCCGCGTCCGCGTATATACATATACTTTCTATACTATCGTTCGTATAATATAATACAGTACGTGTACGCAACGTCGTAGTGGCGGGCGATTTTTTTTTCTCTCTTGAAGACAATATATTTATTCGTCGTCGTCTGTTATTGCGCAAAACGCGCCTCGATACGTCTCTGAACCGGCGGATAAAAATAACTAAAAAAATACGTAGTAACGTTTTCGTCCTTAGAAAACCGTGATATACTGTCCGAGAATAATTTTCGCCGCTTTTCCGACGGTAGACTTGCATAAATATCGTTTCGTTAGAAATATGTTTCCCGCGCCGTTTGTACCGTATATAGAAACGCCGTGTACGCGTTTACAGGCGTTTTCGACTGATCCGAGGAAACGGTCGGGAAAAAAATATTTCTCGGGCGCAAGAAGTGAAATTTTAAAGAGAAATTTTTTTTAAGGGTCGCAAAAAAAAAAAAAGAATTTTAGCTCAAAAAACGATTAAAGTTAAAACCATAATGTTTAACGCAATCGCTACTTGTAAATTGTGAATTCACGCCGAACACGTTTCTTACGAAAATTCGATCTATGGATGAACTTATAATAGAATATAAATTGAAAAAATAAATTATTTTAATTATTAGAGCGAATTGTCGAAAATAATTAAATAATTTCGATTCACGCCGAAAAATCGTTTTCATAATAGGCCGTCGATCGTCACGCATAACACAGTCGAAACGAGCCGATAATAATATTTATCGTATTAATAAATCACTAGGCCAAGAACGTTTGTAGAAAATTAAATTAAATTGCGTCTCTCAAAATCACGAAAACAGCCGAATAAAGAAAAAAACAATTACGTTTTTTTTTTTTTAAGGAACAAAATTAGATTTGTCATTTTATCTCGAGCACATAAATGCGCGTATTTGTAATTTTTTTTTTACATTTTTCTGCGTAAAAAATCGTAAATAATAATTTTACTATCATTGTCTCCTTCGACGTTTTTTTTTTTTTTACTAACAAATTTAAAAAAATGTTATTTTATTCGTGACCGAGCGACGAAAAAGCTGCTTTTTATTTCAAGGGGTTAAATTACAGCAGCGTCGATTTGTAATCCGATAGTATCGAGTTCACGGTACAGAACACATAATGGAAATAATGTCATTAATGTAAATTTTTTAAGAATATTAAAATATGTATGTTTACGTGTACTAATACTCGTACGTATTAATAACAATTTAATGATAATATCATTTTTAATTTAAATTTTTTACGTATGGTTTACTTTTATTTTTCTTGGATAACTCGAATTTTTTTCTTTTGCCAGTCCATTCAACTACGAGTCAACCAAGTTCGACTGTACAATAAGAAGAAACAGTGGCCGTAAAGTCGCGTTAAATATAACGCGTTGAAAAAACATGCGATCTTTTTAAGTCTGACGGAACTATTATTAATATCGAAGAGTATAAAATATAGTTAAATTAAAAATATAATTTTCGATTTTTGTATACTTTTAAAAACGAATTTAACTCCGAAAACGCGCCACACTGTGTATCTGAAAAAACTACTATCGGCCTGCAAAGTGCAAAGGCGCGTAGGTATAAATTATGTGAACTGGAGAGATTAAAAAGTTCTATGTTCTACTAAAATTATGAGTGTTTTGGAATAAGAATTTTGAAAATATTGTGCGACATCGAAAAATGATTATAAAACTTATATATATATTTTTTTAATTTAACAGTGACAAAAGGTGTAACTATTATAAAATTAAATTTAACCGGTTTCTGTTGGTTCGACAACGACGTCCTTATAAATATTCCGAAGGGTTAATACAACAAGATGCCCTTCATTGCCCTTCATTGCGAACGGTCGGAGGTGCCGGTAGAGGCAATTCGTCAGCTCGTCCGCATCGTTTATTTAAAGAAAACACCAGTAAATCACATAGAAACAAGCTTGATTAAACGCAGGCTGCGGTTTACAAGAGGCGGGTTGCCCTACACCTCCCAAGAAGAGCCTTCGACCAACAACAAAGCAGAGTTTAACTTAGCAATTAAGGTAGATCCGCTGCAATACCAGGGACTTCTCCTCTTCGTATGCGCTCGGCGTCTTCCTTGGCACCTATCACCCACCGACAGAAGCCGTCCAGCAGGCTTCGTCCGAGAGGGCCCGGCTTACCACACTCCGGACCGTTAACCGGCCTCCGAGAGGATCTCTCATGATTTCCGCCGCACACTCCGTGAAGGTATGCCTGGCGTCGTCGATGTCTCCTCCAGTGCAATGATGGCAAGCGTCCGTGGCCTCTTTTCCAATTTTGTTTTAGAAAATAAAAATAAAAAACGGACCCAGGACTCGCCGGACGGAGTTGGTTGCTCAGGATCTAAAATATATAGTGGAGAACGCGACTCTTGGCGTGGCGTACGACAGGCATTGTGATGGCAGCAATAGCCCTAAACGAACCGGCAAGCTGAAGAAAAAAAGAAGATATGGACCCGTGTACGACGTAGACTCTAGTAGTTTTTTTGAAAGGCGAACAAACATTGATATTCAAAGGCTCCATAACAAAACGGAATATTCGTCAATTATTAAGTAGTAAACGATTAGAAGAACGAGCAGGCCATCATACCTTATAAAGAAAATCGCAGACGAAACAATACCGAGCGGGAAAATGACTTTTAGGGAAAGAGTCCGCACCATACACGGTTTGACACGACGAAGAAGGCACGCGATAAGAATAAATGCCGCGCTCAAAGGTGGAAAAGGATAACAGGAGCGGCAAAGAATGTAAACGGTGTTCGTTTTAATAAGGCCAGCGAAGAAAGAAAGACATTTATAATATTCGATAATATTTTTGCATAATTGTAGAAAAATGTCTGTTATTCATATACAATAAACGTCCGTTATTTGTGTTTTAAAAATTATTAGTAAATTTTTGTAAAATTAAAAGCGTAATTTTTTTCCCTTCTCCTCCTTTAAGTGTCATTATCGATACGACAGCGTTTTTTCGCACTGCGACAATTTCCCCACAAACTCACTCACCCAAACCGCGAACCTCGCGGTCCGCGGGGCCTCATGAGTGCGTTAAGGGGATCGATTTTTTTCTGAAAAAAAATTTTCTACACGAATTAACGTTGTAAAATATACTTTGACATAATAATTTTATTATTTTCCCGTTCGGTATTTTTTTGTCTTTCTTTTGTTCATGTTTTCCTTTGCCGTCGGAACAGATGCAGCCAGGAGAGCGGCGGGGAGTTGGGCGGTTTCCCTGCTACTGCCGCGGCCGCTGCGTTCGCCGCCGCGGGCGGTTCGGGCGGCGCGCCGTCGTCGCTAGGCACGTCCATGCAGGCCGCCGCCGCCGCGTACCATCTCAAGACCACGGCCGCGTCGTCGCCGTACGCCGCAGTCAATAGCATCGGACTGATGGATTCATTGCAGACCAGCATGGGCTGTTACCCGTCCGCGGCAAGCCAGAACTACCATCACCATCACTCCACCACGCTGTCGCTGTTCAATCACCGTAAGCATAAAATTATTATTTTTTTTTGCCCTCTCTTTATTTTCTCCCATCGGGTGCCAAACAGTATTCGTCCAGCGTGTTGATCGACGACATTGTGGAACTTATGTCAGTCGCTCGTCGGTTTATTTTTTTTAACCGTAAACGAGTAAACTGTAACGTGAGTTCTAGTTAGTCTACTGTAACGTCTATTTCTCGACGAATATTTTAATAATGCTAAGCCACGTACTTGTCGGTCTTGCTGCATCTACAACGACGGTTATGTAATCTATAGCAGAGCAAAAAGCGATAATTTTTTTTTAAAGCATACAAGCGACGATACTAAGTGAAATATTTAGTACAATTAAATCATTAAGATGAATGCAAAGAGGTGATGTTAGTAAATTGCTTATAGACGCGCATTATCACGCAAAACTTGGCAACATGTTTTTAAATAATAGTCAATGCGATTCCAATTTAGAAACAAACTTAAATCAATAGGTACACTTTCAGTGTCGAGGAAGACCGTTCATCTGAAGCTGTTCATTAAACGTATCGCGCCAATAAAATTCGCTTTGAAAAATTCATTTAAATACAATTAAAATTCATTTAATAGACTCTAATCTTTTCATCTGTTACTACGCGTAGACGACTGTGGTCCTAGTGTTTGCTAGTAGTGTACGGTGGAAACTGAATGTTAGCTCGACGCCGATGCGTGTGAACCCGACAACGGTCGCGGAGTGCCATCCTGCCGATTTGTTTAGTTAACGTTTTCCATCCCTTCACTTAATTTGTCCGAAAAAATTCATCCCTTTTGAGCATTTGCAAAATACGTTGCTTCGTTGTAATCGCTGTATTTAACATTGTAATATGACGTACAATTGATTTGAAATTAAATACACGGTTTTTTTTTACAAATCTATTTCGATAGGGTTTTCAAAATCGATACAACCCCTTTTTTTACTTTTAAGATGATTTCCGGTATGACAATCATTTCGATTGGGCTTAGGTTAATTTAACTTTATAAACGATTTAATAATATTTTTTCAATGTTTGCGCTTGTCTATCAAATCGCGTCATACGACTAAAACGATTATTCAACGAAAATAAACTAGTTATCCACAACACTTTAAACACTGCAGCAGACTTACACTCGAATATTATACCGAACAATTATTTCCTACGGTCATCCTCCATAGCATTTATTTTGATCCATTTCGGCCACTACATATTATAACCTGACGAATAACGTGTTCCGCTTCGTCTTACCCTACATATCCATGGCCAGAACTCGCCAATCCGAATCCGGTTTCTTCCGCCATTCCAACGTCACTCTAAATACCGTGGCCATCGTCCTTTTCCCACTGTGCGTGTACCTTCCTCTAGCCAAATAAAAGAGACGACCCATTAAAAAAAGGAACGCGTTATGTTTTTTTTTTTTTTTTAATAATTCCAAAACGAAAACACGTACGTACACAATTTGAAAATCGGTCTTCTTTATTATGTGGACGATAATGAAGTTTTCAAAAAAAATGTTTTGATTAAAAACACGAAGAGTTCGGAAATAATTTTCGTTTCTTACGTATTCTGACTTTTAAATCCTTCACAAATTACTTTCAAAAATCGATAAATTAAAAACTATTCAAAACGATCGGTTTTGGCGCGGAAATACGTTTTACCGAACACCAGGTTTACTAGGTTACCACTGTGGTAATTCAATGGTTTATCACTCGCGATCACGTATTATCATGGATCTGAGATTGATGACTTCACAAACACGTGAAGTTTGATTACTGTTGATTATTATCTGTGGTTGTATCTCTACCTATCATACCCGGTTATTGATAAAACACATTTGATTTCACGCCAAAATAAATCGTTTTGAAATGGTCAATTTAAAAAAAAAAATCATAATCCCTAAAAACTGAATCAAAATCAAAAAATATTTTTATATTCTCGCTCAGGCCAACACACACAATTAGGAAAAAATACGTTTGAAAATTGTCGAAAGACCCCATTGTTGGCGACAGTGTAATATCCATTTCATCTTTAAATCCCATAATAATAATAATAATAACATTAGAAGAATCCTATTACACATCCGCGTAGGTTAAATTATATATGTACGTCGACTCGTTATAATATTTACACTCCAATCAACTACGAATGTTCGATTTTTATTGTAACATTCATCGTTTTCTCTAGGTAACTTGTTCCTTTTTATTTTTGTTGTATTTTTTTCTTTTCGCTTGATTACCCGACGATGACTTTTTATCGAAACCGGTAGTAAATAAACATAATATATAATACAACGACTATTACATTTTTTTCTTTATTTTGCATAATACTCTTTGGCTTGATTGTATATTCGCACATATGTGTACTAATATGTTTTATCCATATATATATATATATGGAAATTTTTTTACGAAATATTACATAAATTTATGTGTAAAAAAAAACGTATTTATAAAGAAAATTATACTCAATTTATATTATAAAAAATTCCGATACGTACTTATAGGAATACAAACAGTTTTTATAATAAACTGCGTAATATTACACGCAATAAAAAAAAAACCTACTAAAAAACTGTGATCGATGAACGCGTCTTGGATTAAAAATGCTATATAGGTAACCGAATTTTTTTTTTCAATTAAAAAATTTAATATAATTCTGTGTTTATCGAGAAAACGCGCATTAAATTATTCGAATACAAATCAAACGCATTTGCAAATACACGCACCGTTTACGAATCCGTTGAAATTTAACGCGAAAGCGATAAAACAAAAAAATGTGTGAAATAAATCACCCGCTTTATACTCGTATACGCGCATGTATAAAAAAAAAAAATACCTTAATATTTTTATCGTACTCAAGACTCAAGTCTGAGATCGATTTAATCCGTAATTTTTTCAACATGACATTATATCATACTGCAATAATAATAATAATAATCTATACACCGCTGCCAGCAGTACATCCGTTTGCGAGCCAAAATATGTCGTTGTTTTCATTATTATCGTCCTCGGTAAAACAAAGTCATCGTTATCGCAAATAGGTTTTCTCTAACTAAAATATTTTATCTGGTGAAATACTTCATTTATATATAGTATATATATATATATCTGACGTGTCTCGCGGTATCTGTTTCCTTTTCCTATTAGCCTGATATATTGTAAAGAACGCGTAAAATATGAAAAATTTAAAATTAATATACACTTGTTCATATAAAAAAAAAATTTTAATAATAGTCCGCCTATACGATTTTTTTTTTTACACTGTCGGTTTAGTATTAAATTGCATTAATAAAACGACAAAATTTGCCATAATTTCGAAAAACAAATTTCTACGCGCGTCACAATCGTTATTGATAATTTACCTCGTCGTCATAAAACAATAGTATTCTATTCGATTTACTATTAAATATCAACAATATTATTATCGTATTTTCAACACTGAATTCTATAAACTAAACGTTATTACAGTAGCTGTTTTCTTCCGAGTGATCGTGTTTACGTCAATTATACTAGATTCGGATAAATCAGTATCAGTAAACGAATGTATATAACGAAATTTCGTATAATTTTTTACGAACGCTTTGATTGAACGTTTAATAACGATTGTCGACCGATCCTTAAACCAATATATTATACTGTCTGAAAACGGGCGAAAATTTGAAATCGCCTACAATGGGAATTTTAAATAAATTCAACTGTAGAGTGTTGGGCTTTTGCGAGAAAGGGACGAAATAACAGAAACGAGAATGTTAAGACGGACGTGTGGATTTCGATCCAAAGCTAGACAGACCGAATATATATATATATAAGTAAATTGAGAATTAAAATGCGCTTGTCTATCAAATCGCGTCATACGACTAAAACGATTATTCAACGAAAATAAACTAGTTATCCACAACACTTTAAACACTGCAGCAGACTTACACTCGAATATTATACCGAACAATTATTTCCTACGGTCATCCTCCATAGCATTTATTTTGATCCATTTCGGCCACTACATATTATAACCTGACGAATAACGTGTTCCGCTTCGTCTTACCCTACATATCCATGGCCAGAACTCGCCAATCCGAATCCGGTTTCTTCCGCCATTCCAACGTCACTCTAAATACCGTGGCCATCGTCCTTTTTCCCACTGTGCGTGTACCTTCCTCTAGCCAAATAAAAGAGACGACCCATTAAAAAAAGGAACGCGTTATGTTTTTTTTTTTTTTTTAATAATTCCAAAACGAAAACACGTACGTACACAATTTGAAAATCGGTCTTCTTTATTATGTGGACGATAATGAAGTTTTTCAAAAAAAAAAATGTTTTTGATTAAAAACACGAAGAGTTCGGAAATAATTTTCGTTTCTTACGTATTCTGACTTTTAAATCCTTCACAAATTACTTTCAAAAATCGATAAATTAAAAACTATTCAAAACGATCGGTTTTGGCGCGGAAATACGTTTTACCGAACACCAGGTTTACTAGGTTACCACTGTGGTAATTCAATGGTTTATCACTCGCGATCACGTATTATCATGGATCTGAGATTGATGACTTCACAAACACGTGAAGTTTGATTACTGTTGATTATTATCTGTGGTTGTATCTCTACCTATCATACCCGGTTATTGATAAAACACATTTGATTTCACGCCAAAATAAATCGTTTTGAAATGGTCAATTTAAAAAAAAAAAAAAAAATCATAATCCCTAAAAAACTGAATCAAAATCAAAAAATATTTTTATATTCTCGCTCAGGCCAACACACACAATTAGGAAAAAATACGTTTGAAAATTGTCGAAAGACCCCATTGTTGGCGACAGTGTAATATCCATTTCATCTTTAAATCCCATAATAATAATAATAATAACATTAGAAGAATCCTATTACACATCCGCGTAGGTTAAATTATATATGTACGTCGACTCGTTATAATATTTACACTCCAATCAACTACGAATGTTCGATTTTTATTGTAACATTCATCGTTTTCTCTAGGTAACTTGTTCCTTTTTTATTTTTTGTTGTATTTTTTTCTTTTCGCTTGATTACCCGACGATGACTTTTTATCGAAACCGGTAGTAAATAAACATAATATATAATACAACGACTATTACATTTTTTTCTTTATTTTGCATAATACTCTTTGGCTTGATTGTATATTCGCACATATGTGTACTAATATGTTTTATCCATATATATATATGGAAATTTTTTTACGAAATATTACATAAATTTATGTGTAAAAAAAAACGTATTTATAAAGAAAATTATACTCAATTTATATTATAAAAAATTCCGATACGTACTTATAGGAATACAAACAGTTTTTATAATAAACTGCATAATATTACACGCAATGAAAAAAAACCTACTAAAAAACTATGATCGATGGACGCGTCTTGGATTAAAAATGCTATATAGGTAACCGAATTCTTTTTTTCAATTAAAAAATTTAATATAATTTTGTGTTTATCGAGAAAACGCGCATTAAATTATTCGAATACAAATCAAACGCATTTGCAAATACACGCACCGTTTACGAATCCGTTGAAATTTAACGCGAAAGCGATAAAACAAAAAAATGTGTGAAATAAATCACCCGCTTTATACTCGTATACGCGCATGTATAAAAAAAAAATACCTTAATATTTTTATCGTACTCAAGACTCAAGTCTGAGATCGATTTAATCCGTAATTTTTTCAACATGACATTATATCATACTGCAATAATAATAATAATAATAATAATAATAATAATCTATACACCGCTGCCAGCAGTACATCCGTTTGCGAGCCAAAATATGTCGTTGTTTTCATTATTATCGTCCTCGGTAAAACAAAGTCATCGTTATCGCAAATAGGTTTTCTCTAACTAAAATATTTTATCTGGTGAAATACTTCATTTATATATAGTATATATATATATATCTGACGTGTCTCGCGGTATCTGTTTCCTTTTCCTATTAGCCTGATATATTGTAAAGAACGCGTAAAATATGAAAAATTTAAAAATTAATATACACTTGTTCATATAAAAAAAAAATTTTAATAATAGTCCGCCTATACGATTTTTTTTTTTACACTGTCGGTTTAGTATTAAATTGCATTAATAAAACGACAAAATTTGCCATAATTTCGAAAAACAAATTTCTACGCGCGTCACAATCGTTATTGATAATTTACCTCGTCGTCATAAAACAATAGTATTCTATTCGATTTACTATTAAATATCAACAATATTATTATCGTATTTTCAACACTGAATTCTATAAACTAAACGTTATTACAGTAGCTGTTTTCTTCCGAGTGATCGTGTTTACGTCAATTATACTAGATTCGGATAAATCAGTATCAGTAAACGAATGTATATAACGAAATTTCGTATAATTTTTTACGAACGCTTTGATTGAACGTTTAATAACGATTGTCGACCGATCCTTAAATCAATATATTATACTGTCTGAAAACGGGCGAAAATTTGAAATCGCCTACAATGGGAATTTTAAATAAATTCAACTGTAGAGTGTTGGGCTTTTGCGAAAAGAGGACGAAATAACAGAAACGAGAATGTTAAGACGGACGTGTGGATTTCGAACCAAAGCTAGACAGACCGAATATATATATATAAGTAAATTGAGAATTAAAATTCTTTAATTCGAAAATTAGAGAGAATATGCCGAGACGGTTTTTAGTAACGTTTTTATATTCCGTTGCGAAATCCGTTTAGAAAGTCACAATTCCAAACGTGTACAACTGCAATAGCGTGTTGAGAATCGCTGAATATTTGAGAGTAACCGAATTGATTGTCGTTTCAATTTTATAGTCGCTTTGAAAAAAATATTTAAAAAAATTCTTAGTCGTCGTTAAAAATGACTACTGTACATTTTCTCGACTTTGAAGCTAAAACGTCCTACCGCCGTCGGTTTTTCTATCGAAAAAAGTTTAAATTACCGCGAATGATAATAATAAGTAATAATTGAATAAAATCGACGATATCATCAAAATTCGTCTCGTATATACACTTGACATTAGTAATTTTGTATACACATATATAAACGACGTAGACAATTTTTTTCTTACAACTTGTGCGAACGGTGATAAAACTTAAAACAGTAAACAAATATCGTTACCACCTAAGTTTTGTCAAAAATTTAAAATAACTCAATTTACTGTACTTGCGTGTAGCCGCCGAAAACCGATTGGAAATGTTTAGAAATTTTTATCCGAATTTCCACAATCCTCGCCTCGTTGAACGTACTACGCGGAACATAATAGCCGTAAGAAGATATTATTATTGTACAGAGCAATCAGAGTTTTGTGGTCATGAGGGGAACGAGAAGAACCGCCCTACTGAAACGTTTTACGAGCGGCTATAAAGTAATTTACAAGGCGTACATGCGTCGCTTTAGCTGTACAGAAAGGGAACGAGTCCGTATTTGTCAATTTTGATTTTATTGTCTTTGTGTTGCTGTAAACACGTGTAAATACATCAGGTTATTGCGGAAAGGAGATAAAATCCGACGAAACGGTCCAAACGAGTAAAAAAAAAAAAAACAGTACACTGAAAACACTGTTTACTTAACAGAAAAGTAACACTTTTTACAGTTGTTAACTGCTGTTATTTTAATAGTTTGAATTATTACGTTACGGTAATTCTATATGATGTTTCCCGTTTGTATAATATTTCCATCGTCGTTATTATTTGCACCTAGAGAACCAGTGGCTATACGAGAAATAGATTATTAAGACTTGTCTCCTTTAATTGTAATATATATATATATATATATATATATATAGAGAGAGAGAGAGAGAGAGAGAAGAAAGAGAAACCCACACTCATCGTACTTGCCATTACTCGAATGTTTAATAAAGAATTGATTTATTTTTCTTATATAAATTGCTCAATAATTTAATTGATAGCTCTGAGTTATTAAACTGAGATAAATGTTAACGTAAAACTGAATAATTCAAGACATGTTGATATAAATTTTATTCGCCTTTATTCATTACACATTTAATGTTGAATTGACCAATTCAATCGTATAACAAAATCATCTGATTTATACAACGTTGCTCCCTTTGTGAATTCAAAAACGTGTCAATTTTTTTTTTTTAATAATACGTAATATTATGTTGCCATTTGACTTACGTCCGTATAAAATGTATAAAATAAAAATAATATAAAAAATATAATAACTTAATACCGATGAGTGATGTAACATAATGTGCCTTTAAAAAGTCACGATCGATGGAGTTCGTTTTTATACGGATCGTAAATCCTAACCGAAAACTGCTACCTGTGTATTGATGGAATTTACAACCCCCCATTTTGCAAAAAAATTGAGATTTTTTTACAGCGAATTACGAACGAGTTGCACGCGTATTGGGATCCGTGGTGGTAGCGATGCCCCGACCGGGAAGCATTTTGTCATTCTGTGGTCGGTCTCGGCACCTGCAGTGTTTTACGATTGGTTGATTTTAAATTCACGCAAATTTACATTAAGATTATTGTCATAATTTTTACAACGATCCGTTCGCTTTTTAACACGTATTTTACGCGTCTCAATTAGCTCACGACGAAAGTCCTCGATCTGTACATAAATCAAAAATAATTTCCAGATTGATCACAGGTCTTATAATACAAAATATAAAGTAAATATCTGAGGCGTAAAAATTAATTTGGCGTATATCAATAGTGTGTGGGTAAAATTTTAAACAGTTTTAAAAAATGCGAAATAAAAATGTTCCGAACTCGTAAACCTGTAGACTACATAAAAACACCGCTTCGTTTGTTACGCCACCGAGCTACGATCGCACTCACGTGTAAATTGTAAAAATGTATGTATTTAATACTCACGGGTGCTATAATACCTGCAGTGGTTCCCAAATGGTGGCCAGTGGTGTCAGAGTTTTATTTTATTTTTTAATTTACATAGATGTTTTTAATTTGAAAAACGTTTCAACTTCAAAATTTAAATAGAATGAACAACGTCGCGTTGTACCTAACAAATATTTAGGGAGTGAACGCCAAGAATGCCACAACTCGTCGAAGGAGTGTACGAGCTAATAATACAGTCACGTCGGTTAAAGTACACGTATTGATTTAAATGTTTTACCAAATATTAATCTTCAAAATAAGTCAGTGAATACAAGTTTTTAATGTTTTTCCTCGATATTTTATTGCGTTATCGCTTATTCGATTGCCGATTTCCTATAATATATAGTTATTATTCAATATATTGTACAAAGTGTATAATATCAGCGGCGTATTTAAGGGAGGGGCGGCACAAGGGGCTCGTGATCCTCCCATTTGTTGTGTTTATATATTAAATAATAATTTATATTCAATGAATGCAAAACCAACACGTTTATCGATATTTTTAATACCGCGAGTACAATACGTAAAATAATTTTGAAATTTAAATAATATTATTGAATTAGATTTCGGTAAATGCGATTATTTTTTTTTTTTTAGATAACTTTGTAATTTTTTTTTTATAGAAACGTCATTATGAATATCTATATATAATCGTTTTAAATTTTTTTGGTGCCTCCCGCCCACCCCTATTACGCATTTCTAAATACGCCCTCGTATAATATTTTATTGAAATAGCGGTCCGCGAGTTGAATATTGGGAACCACTGAGCTAAAAAAAACCAATCGGAGCACAGTACATAATCTATTAATATTATAAAAAAATAAGCGGTGCCGAGACCGAATGTAAGAATGTCGAAATGCTGCCGGGAAAACGGCGGCGGCCGGTTATGGATTTACGTCGTCGTAATACGACTCCGGTCGTCGTCGTCGTCGGTGTACCGATTACGAGACGACCGGTGACCCAATACGTATTTTTTCTTTTTTTTTTAACGACCGTTATACGGCTTTGCTGTGTATTATAACACGAAATGAGTGCACCACTCCAGTTAGTGTACGTCCACCCGGTGTAGGTGAAAAAAAAAAAGATATGTCAAAAATAACACCACCACGAATATTTCTTTTTTTTCTTTTCTGGTCTGTCGTTACGCTTTTATTTTTAAAAATTCGTCACGTAAAAGAGCGCAATGCACAACACATCACGTGCGATCCGCCCGATTTTTATTCCCGAAAAATACCCCTTCAAAAATCACATAGGCGCGCGCAAACAACTGTAAAAATAGACAATTTTCTTCCTCCAAACAATTTATGATAAGCTTTTAAATCGATTTTTTTTTTCATACATATAAAAAAATATTTATAAATCCCCTCGGTTTTTTTTTAAACGCCGTACGTTTTGAACATTTTTAAATTACCATTTCGACTTCAATTCACCATCGACTGTCGCTAAATAAACTTGTAAAGCGGCACATACTGCACGATCGATAATATTGATCAAAATTTATATTAATAAATGTCTCGATTTTTCCGGCACACACGCGATCAATAATGTTCATCAATATAATATAATTTTATTCGGTTTCGTTCAACATGTCTGGCGAAGAGAACGCAATTATTATTGCTATTGCTACAATTACATTGACACTGTATCAATAAATATCAAAATAATTTCCATTGTTTCAATGCATTGAACTCGTCTTCAATATGATCCATACACGGTCAATATCGAATATCGATCGATATTATTGATCGTGTATGGGCCGCTTAAGACCGTTTCTGTTCACTCGTCGTCGCTTATATTTAGTTTAATAACACTGGGAGTTAAACACTGAATTTATTCTCTTACACGCACGATTTGTCGTGGGAATAGTAAAAAACTATTTTCAATGACTTCAAAAAAAAAAATTTAGTATCTCTCTATCACTGCTGTCACACGGCTCACGTGACCCGTTCGTCAATATTTATTTTTTACTGATACTTTACACTATATACACACCTCTGATCGGTGCAATAGTTGATGATAATAATATAGTTTATGTCTCGTACATTTAAAAGAATCATAATCGTATAAAAAAAATAAAAAAAAAGTTCATCTCATTAGGTTAGCGAAACGAATAAAGACGGCAATTGATTATTATTATATTGATAAGACTCGTCTCTGCCCGTGCTTACTGATATATTGTAAAAAGTTTTTTTTTTTTTGAAAAAATGTCTAAAATTTGAGGTAACCATGATTGAATCCTATCGCCATGTCCCTTGAATATTTTTTTTTAATCAACTCTTCATTTTACTAGTCCCGTAATTTGTCTTTTTTTTAAATCCACATTATAGTACGTTGTAATAGCGAATTGCAAAAATAATTCCTTAAGGTTCTTAAAAAAGAATATAATATGTACCGAAGTTTGTGGCCAGAATTATGGCTAGAGTCTGTATAATTAGTGTGTACTCGAAATCGATATGATTTATCTAGTGTAAATCCTCCGCTAAGAAAAAAAAAAAAATGAAATTTTTACAAATAATTTAATACGCGTCATTACGATTTTACGTTTCGAGAGATTTTTGTGTAAAGATTAACATAGAAAAAAAAATTAAACCGCTATGAAACACGATAAAAATGATCGTTGGTGCGCATACATCTACTCTACCCCGAATGAAAAATACTGAGCAGCGCGTCACTGACTTGGATTTTAGACCGTCCGCAGATGACGAACAAAAACGCGCTGAGAATAAAAATTATTATTAATTTTTTTTTTAAAACGTTTTCCAATAGCAGGGTTAAATTTAAACTATTCGTAAAGAATCCCCGGTTATTATAATATGTCATTCGAACGTCATTTACAAACACAAATGTAACATAATATTATGCCTAAAATAGTATCGTCACCTACGTTTTGTGAATATATTCCCGGACTTACGCAGCCTTTTTCTGTAGCAGTTTACTTTCTCTGACGGACTGTCCGTACGACACCGTGAGAAAACACCGAACCATATCAATAATGTATATGGCGATCGTTATATCGTTTCCTGTAGATCTGTTTTCGGATTAGGAATTAGAATTCATAGTCACGATGTCTTTAATTTCGGTTAATAATATATTCTTTTTCTCATAGGTATACCGCGCGTCGTACTGTTTTTACAATACCTCTCTGAGAAGTGTTGCTCTTACTTACAGGAATAACAATTATCAGGTTGTACGTCAAACGGTTCAGTGAGTTTACAATGTTATTAAAATAATCCAATAGTCCTAACGAAAGTAGAAAGCCCGTCTATTCACGAAATTTCTTTCCGGTATTCGTTCCCGGATTGCCGTCCGTCGTTGCACACCAACGATTGTAATTTGTCTTTTTTTGAAACGGACTACAGTAGCTGTAAGAAGAAAACGCGATGATTACCTTACGGGCAACGTAAAAAAATACCACGAAAACATACTCAGTTTTTTTTTTAAATTGGCTATGAAAATAAAAGCGATTGTTTTTTTCGCGTTCCACTCGTGTATACATTGAGAATCAGTCGAGGAGTACCACGGCCGAATAACAAACCGAAAGTGTCGTCGGTACATTAGGAACATTTTATTTAAAAATGTTAAATACGTTTAACTAGAAAATATAAACGCGTCTTTCGTTGCGCTGTCGCTAATCGTATCGATGCCGTCGATATTTCTAAAATCCGCTAATATCGAATAAACCAATTAATAATATTAAACGTTTATAGTAATAATAATAATAATAAAATGAAAATTATATCGAAAAACGTCTTCGCGTACCTGCACCTACGAGCTTTCCGCGTACCACAGGTTTGGGAACCGCGCTGTCCTAAGCCAATTTCATCCCCCGGTAATCGTGTACCTACTAGGATACATTTACCCGTGGGGAGGAGGATAAAATGTTTTATTGATGGTATTTTAATCCTATGATGACACCGGAGGAATACGGCGATCAGCACTTATCATCACGCGAAAATAAACGCGCGGTAAATGCGCCGCCGCAAATCGCATTATTCGCTCGCGGGCTCTTTGACTCTTCAACCGCGTCGCCGCGAATCCAATAAACCCAATCATTACTCGGCCCTTTGAACTCGACGGCAAATAAATTACGCGTCGCTTTTATACCGCCTGGAGGGACAGGACGAGACGCGCGGGCAACGGGCAAAAGTCGTCTTCTCGCGACTGATTTATTCCGGGCGGATGGACGACATCACTCGTGTCGCGGTTTGTCGGGGTCCGCTGACACAGTACTCGAACGGAGAGAATAAAAAAAAAGAGAGAGGAAAAAGGAGATAATTCGATATCCGTCTGGTAGTGATTTCACGATAATTTCGACAACAAAAAAAAAAACTTTATGAAATAACGAGAGAGAATGACTGACCTAACCCGATTAACTACTTCCCCCATACGTCGAAAACGGTTCTTTGCACCCGATGACATTATTTTTTTTTTTATAGATTCTGAGCGAATCGGTTTTACAACGACGTTTATGTTTTTCTTTTCTGCGTACAGATTTTCGACCAAGAAATAATGCTCGTTATGCGTCACATGCGACAGTAAATCGTATCTATAGATGGTATTTTATTTAAAAGGTTTCCTGGTACGTGCTGGAATCGTACACGTCCGTACCGGCGACGTCTTCCCTTCGGTCCCTTGGCCCGACAATTTTTTCTACTCAACTGCGTCGATTTTACGTGTAGACTTTTTAATATTTTCTTCTCAGATTTCGGGTACACTTACGATTCAGTGGCGTACTTTCTACTTTCGGGATGTCGCAATCGTGTTTTTAATTCCAACGCGATATATGTACGCCAGTACTATATATAGACGCGTATTACGTTAAAAACAACGAGAATTGATTTTTAACGAATACTCCTTTTATTCATAAATGATGAGATGCGCGCTCCGAATTTCCCGACTTTTGAATACCCTTATAATTATGTGCAGGTAAGATAACCGAAGTCGCGAGATTCACTAATACCTTCTTGTGCACTCTCTACAGTGCGGACGTTCTTAATGATTTCTCTACGTTATCGAGCTCAAAACGAATTTTGGTCTCGTGACTTAGAAAAATACTGCAGCGTACATCTTGAATCTGTTTGGCAGATATACTAAATATCAGTTCAAGAAGATAACTAACGCAACGGAGGAGCTGTAAAATCGATTTCGGAAATAAGTGCAGTTACTACTAATTATAGTTTTTCCACCAATATAATGTTTTACTCATTCGATAAAGGCGTTAGTGTAAGCTCAACGACTTTACACAAAAATGAAAAAAAATCGATTGAAAATATGTGAAAGAAATATCGTTTCACACTAGTAGCAAATCATCGAGACAATCGTATTAATAAACATTTCAAGACAGAGGACTTTCTTTTTATATAATATCGATATTTTAAATTGATCAATATTGGTATACACATATTTTAAATACGTCGCTTAAAAATCAAACATTAAATACTCAAGTAAATATACAGTGATTTTGAAGGACGCAGTAAGATTTTTCTTGTACAGGAGGCATTACACGAAAAGAAAAACGTTGGGAATCACTGGTCTAATATTTACTCGTATTATTTTATATTTTTATAGCACGTGTATACTGTTCTTCTTCGTATAACTGATATACACGTATCCGCAATATATTTTTAAAATATCTTCTTTTTCTTCGATTAAACGTTAAATTTCCCCTTTTTTATCGTCACCACACGTGTCAAATGTATCACTTATGCTCGAATCGTGAAGGCAAATCGTGTTAATCCAGTTTGGACGAATTATTTAAAATGTCCATTGCATGAATTGTACAGTAATAAACACGTATATTTTTAAGTTTTATTAAACATTTTTTTCCCCACTCAGTCGGCAACCCGAGGAAACAGCGACGCGAGCGGACCACGTTCACGCGGACGCAGCTGGACGTGCTGGAAACGCTGTTCGCCAAGACCCGGTACCCGGACATATTCATGCGCGAAGAGGTGGCTCTCAAGATCAACTTGCCCGAATCCAGAGTTCAGGTGATTATTATTCATTACATCGTTTTATTATTTTCGTACAGCAAACCCCTTGAAAAACGTGCAATTAACGAAATGTGCGGAAACGTTTGTAAAATTTAATTTTTGGTACAGTAGAAATTATATATAACAGAGATTTTTTTTTTTTTTTAACTTATATATTTTAATATTTTCATTGCTATTTATTTGCCGTACATTGTAATATTATTGTTTGGACGTTTCATATTACCGCGCGTACGTTTCCAAGTTTTTTATTGCTGCATCGTTAGAGCACTGCCAACACAGTAACGATAAAAGTAAACGCGCGTTATGACGGAATGAAATTTGAAAAAAGCGCGAATATTTTTTTTTTGAGAAATAAAACTCCGATAAATTTGGCGCCAGAAATGTATAACGGTTTTAGATCGAGCTCAACGATTCGAAAAGTCCTCTAAGAAAAATCGGTATCTCGAATAGTCTTCGAGATATGTAATGAAAAAAAAAGTTAATAAAGAGAATACGAGCGCGATCGAGGATCACACATTATGCGATTTTCTTTAAGATATCAATAGAGTAATATAGCCCGGTTGGAATGGAAAAAACAATGAACCATTGACATTAAAAGACATCGAACGACTCCAAGAAAACAGAGACGTACTACGTCTACGTCGTACGACGTACGAATGAGCCTGAACTTCTTATCGATCACGAATTCGGCTTTGATCGAAGAATGGATAATGAATTATTTCAAAATCTGTTAGATAATGTACGACCCAGAATTGAAAAAATGAATACTGTTATGAGGGGCATACTGTGAGTGCAGAAGAGCGTTTAATCGATACTCAACGCGGCGTTTGGCAGTAAGTACTACGAAGACTTGACATTTTCAACAACAATATCACCACAGCTATTGGGTCTTAATAGTATTTGTTTTGAATCGGTTTTATCAGTTTGAAAAAAAAACCGCGATAATGACAACAAAATAATGTTTAAATGGCGCAACACTGCCAAACACGTATCAGTCACATTTTCAACGGTATCCCGACCGTGACGGGATACCGATACACGTTTCGCGACCAACCGATACTGCAACGTAATCATCGAAACATGTCCGTTCACTTTGAGATAGTGGCGGATATCTTGGGGGGAGCGATATGTCACCCTCTTGGAGTTTTCGTCGCTCTATATTCGTTTTTATTACCTCCTGGCTACATAATATTATAAAATAATAGGTATACGTTCATATTCGTTTGTATAAAATAATTTTTTTTTCCCCATTCTAAAGCCGTGTTGCGTATATTCCGGAGTGATTTGAGTACAGGACTGTTCGAAAAGTGTTAATGGAAGAGGAAGTGGATGACTTTTTTTTTCAATTAAAATATCCGTATATTTTCCGTAATTGAGTCGTAAACTTCTAATACCGATAATTGTGAGGTGGCGGAGGTCAAACTCCACGATCGGGGAGGAAACCGTTAGCTCACCATTGAGTTTGAGTTCGCCCCACCCCATCCTCAAGACTTTGATATAACAGCTACTGCTCTGAGATTTGTACCATGACGCTGTATCGTTGCAACGCGTATGGACCACTTTACGTTCGTCGTAATTTTTTTTTTTTTTTTGTCTTTTAAAAACAGGGAAAATCGACCTGTAAGAGAGGCCCCGAGTACCGCGTCCGTAAGTCTTATAACGATTTTCGCACCGGGAACGGACGAGACGTTAGACTCGGCCCTGCCCTCCGCGTCCCTGTTTGGCGGGCGAATCGCTGCTGCGCCGGGCGACCGCCGTCAAAGGAGGCGGGATGCGCACGCGTGCAGCTCTCCCGAACGAAAAATCCCCAGCGTGCAGCGACGGCGGCGGGGTGCTGGCCGCGACCCTTCGTCGCCGGTGCGGGACTCCGCAGTACAGCGGGCGCCCGGTGGTATGAATACAGGGGAGGACGCGTCTGTTCTCGTCCCTTCCGCACCGCCGACCCCCCTGCCCTCTCTCACCGCTCCGACGCAGCAGGGACAGCTCGTCCTCCGCCGACCCTTCGGTTTTAATCCCGCCCTTTCCCCTCCCTTCACACGGGCCTTCGGCCGACGAGCCCGTTCGCTTCCACGGCGCACACGACGCGCGCGAAAAAATGACTGTGCTGCCGTCGTCGGTTACGCCGCCGCCATTGTCCAAAGCCCGGCCCGGTACCCCTACGACGAACGTCGGTTTTTTTTTTGTGTTTTTGTTTTTCCGCCCCAGGTATTCGATACAATAAAATTTATTGTTGCAAAGTGTGACAATGCTCGCGGCCCCGTCGTCGTCGCGTCCAACCGCCCTCCGTTCTGGCTATCAAACACACACACACACAAACTTCCTGCTGCAGGGACGTGTGTGTGTGTGTGTAATCTATAAAAATATAATTCAATTACGACGCAATAAACGCGGCGCCGGGACAGTATAACACGTGGAGATAACCCTTTATAACAAAAGCTACTCCCCCCCCCCCGTCGTCAAAAACGGTATCTGATCGAACGATAGAATGGCCGTGCGAGTGTTCTTGGCGCTGTGTGTTTTTTTTTCTCGTTTTATTCCACATTTTCCGGGTACGTAGAGCGCTTTTTTTTTCATCGCACAGCCCAGTAGCCCAACAGTGTGCGGCCCGGAAGTATTCAAACCACGGCCTAAAATAGTGTGCAGTACGACACTGTTAGTGTAGTACGAAATCGGAATAGTGCAGTACAAAATGAAAAAGTGTGTTAGTTTGTGTATTTTTAGAGAAGAAGAACTCATATTAAATTAAGTGAAATTATAAAATAGTATTGTACGAAATTTCATTTATTTTAGGCCTTGATTCAAACCGTGCGTCGTGTGAGTCGGTCGGGGGAACCGTGCAGTACGGCATGGAACGGGAAAACGAAATTAATATCGCCACGATTCGGCCGTAATCGCATTATCTATTCCAGTTAGTTCAGCGACGTGTTAGCCATCCTTTTCGTCAATGAGAATGATCATAAATGCATTAAATCAATTTTAAAACAATTATAATTTAACCGTAAGATTATTATTGTTTCTTATCCACACCGCGAGTTCATAGAGCTAGATCGTGGTGGGTGTGTTCAATTTTTTTGAAGCAAATTTATGTTCAATTGAAAGTAGACAATCAATAGACACAAAAAAAATATATATATAGTTCATATTTCAGATCTATTATTCTTGGCTTCAAAACCATTTCGTCGAGTATATTCTCGAGATGCGTATCGGCGGCACATTTGCCAGCACACAGACAGTCCGTTTAACCGATTCTACAATGGACGCGTGACGTTCAGTCAATATTAAAAGCTCGTCAGCGTCTCCAAAAAACCGTGTCTCGTTCTCGTATAATTCACCGTCTGTTGACATACAAGCTCGCGTGACGATTGTCATCTGTTAGTTACAAATTTGATCGAAAACTCGTATATTTTGTTCCGAAAGTCCATCCCACTAATTCGATACGGCGCATATACCCCCCGGTAATGGCGCTCTGTGCGGTCCGGTTTGAATCAGTCCGGGCCGAACGAATAAAAACGAATCGAATGCTCGGTGTAGTCCAATCGATAGTATATATGATATGATAGATTACTGACAGATATTGTGGAGCCACGAGACAAATATTTGTATTTCATTAAAAATCGTGTCGTGTTTTTGTACTCGACGGCTATTGGTGTACTCACAAAAAAAAATGTAGCGAGCCGCGGGGTGTTGTGGATATCGCTTAAGCGAATTACTCGGATAAACTTTGTTTTTATTGTAAAATTTGAAAGCAATGATAAAACCATTGGATTGGATAAAACGATTCTGAGCTGAGCTTCGGTGCAATACAATTTGTCGGAAAAAATACACACACTCGTATACAAAATTTCGTTGAAAATTTCAATGCGACAGAACGATTATTTTCGAAATTATAGCGAAAAAAACCGTGCGCGATATTGACGAAATCCCGTTTTTTTTTTAGCGGTTTTTCGCAATTTTTCGGCGGTTTATCGCGTCGCGTCAAAAAAAAAACTGTCGAGAAAATCGAAAAAATGATCTCTGTAAAGTACCCGCGACTAGACGCGAATTGCTGCCGCCCCGGAAACAAACACTGTGACCGAACAGATCGGGGGCACTCCTTCTGGTCGAAAATCTGTAGGTACGCGAGGGATGGAAAAAAATGTATAAAATAAACGTCGTCGTAAAACCACTGGATTCCTAGCTCCGTTCGGAGTCTAAAATTTAATGGCAAAGCCACCACCGCCGAGTAGGCACAATCGATGACGGACAACAGCAGGTGATAGCGCGGGATTCCGATCGGTTCCCGTCCCGCGCGTACGGAACACAAGCGCACGAAATTCGGCACCCGCGCGGCCGTCCGAAATGAGTTCGTGACACGGAACAATACTCGCGCGACGCGGCACCCCGGAGACGCGATTTATAACAATAAATTATACGCCCGCGCGGTTATACAATATATTATTATAACAACCGGTGTGTGTGTGTGTGTGTGCGCGCGCGCGTAACCGTTCATTGAAAGTCACATAACGCGCGGGGCGGCGCGCTCTTATTTTATTATTTGTCGTGAAAAAAAAAAAACGCATCCGTTAGCGCGCGCGGCGCATCGGTCGGTCGTAAAAACGAAAATACGAATCGCTTGCGAAGTCACGTATTCGCCGTCGCCGACGCTCTGTGTTGTATTCGCCGTACAAAGCGAACCGCCGCCGTCGCCGCCGCCGCCAAAAAAAAGGGATGGCTCCTGGAATAAATTCCCTTCGTAAAATATTCGTGAGCGCGCAGACGTTTTCTCCTCTAATAAATACTACGCGATTATACGTTTCAGCGAACGTCTAACGATAATAAAATGCCACCGCGACTCTTACAACAACAAAAAAAAAAAAAAAAATCGGACACGAATAAATCGTTGAAATAATAAAATTTTAAATAATTTTTCGATTCTGAGCGGAACGAGAAAACAGTATCGGTTTGACGACCGGGTGTTTTACCCGAAAATTCTACCGGAACGACACTCCGCTACCTTTACGGTCTCGTACCCGGCGTTAGCCAATCGCATCTTATGTTGCGCATCTTATATTATTAAAATATTACGAATTCATATCAATTCTCCAGGTGGGGGGCAAGTGCCCCGTCTTGCCTCCGCCCCGATGGGCGACCATGGTTGGTCAGTTTTATATCAGAAGCTTCTAAGCTTTTTATAGGTGCGACCCACTTCTGACAATTTTCGAATTTATGCGACCCAACCAAATCGATTTTTTCTGTTTTGCTAGGAAATGTGGACAACTAGAATATGTTAACAATATATTTTAATAAGATTAAAATAATTCATATATATAGTATAATAATGTTGTATAAAATATAATTTTTTTCGTATAAATCCTTGTACACAGTTCGCGGGCAATAACGAGCTAAAATATTTTTTAAAAAAATATATAAATCGGATTCGCGCGGAATATCGGTCAAGTCGCACTCGAATATAACAAATGCACCATCCACGCGCGTCGTCGGACTATATAAGTAACTTACAAATATATATGTATATAGAGAAAAATGCGAAAAGTACGAGGAAGAAAAAAACTAGGACTATACATAAGCTGAGAGACCGGTCAGATTAGTGCCGAAAAATCGATAAGTAATACTAAGCCTCAGATAAGGCGGTGGCAGGAAAAAGACATGTTCTTTTTTTTTTAAACACGTGACGTGTGTAGACAACCGTCGAGTTAGACGGCTTCGCGACGAACTTCACGCACGAACATGATACTTCGGTATAGCGTGATAATCCGTACGGATATAAGTTATGTGCGGCATTGGCGTCGAAAATCACCACCGCTGGTCGAAAGCTTCGAGTTTTTTCCCCTCTTTTTTTCGATTTTTACGTCTCGAAAGCCGAAAAGGCTTGAAAAAGTTTTGTGTACACTATACTTACGTACTTCCCTCTTCCGACTAGGTTACACACAGAGTACCGCACAATTTGAGTCCCGGACCCAGTCGCATATTATAAATTCGGTACACGAAGGTTAATATGGTCCTTTTCGCCAAATCGAACGATAATATTTCTAAAATATTGACAAAGCGTAAACGAGTGCAGTTCTACGTTGTGTCGGACAAAACAAATTTTTCCCCCATTTTTTTCTGTGGGTTAATTTTGAATTTCAAACTTTGCTGCGACACGCGAAAATATCGTTTGGGCGCCACTGTAAATTGAGGCCACTGCACAGGGTTGATTCACGGGTACGTTTTTGAGCGACGTGCAGTCAGGAGACGACAGAGAGAGAGAGAGCGGGAAAACTTGATTTTTTTTATCCTTTAACAGCGCGTGTAAAAATGCAAAGCCCTCAACTGAAACAATTATAAATGATAAAAGTGCAAAAGTACTTGACCGACCGCGTCCGAACTTCCTCCACGTTCTCGGTGCTAAAATACCGGCACCTGCTCAATACAAAATACTACTCGATCCGCTTTTACTCGACCGTCGTTCCACCGTTTGACTCATAGCCTGCGAAATCAAGCGCATCAAACGTCGTAACGTATTCAAACGAGAATTTTTTTTTTTTTTTTATCCACAATAACAAAGTTGTACATTGTACATTGAACCGACCGAAAATACGGGCAAAGTATTAACATTTATACGCTTCATTTGTTTTAATAAAATATAATTATTAAAACAAACGGTTATTATCGATAGCGTTTGCTGGAATGCACATTCATTGAGATTCGTTTCCTCTTTTTTCTCGACGACGTTTTCAGTGATTAATAAAATCTGTATCGAATTGATTCGATTACGCAACTAAGAAGCTAAGCCCCCTAAAAACGTTTCTTGACCCCGTTGACGTTCGTGCCGAATCCTTTCAAAAATCAAGACGATTTTTTTTTTTTTACGTTTATTACGGAAAATCGATTGATTCTTGTAATTTGTATCTTTAAATACTCCGGAGGAATAGGGGCATTAGCCCGTCCTGACCGTTTGACGAGCGCTCGTGCAGAAACGCCCTTATTTTCTCGTGTGTAAACGGTTCAATATTTGTGTGTCCGCAGGTGTGGTTCAAGAACCGGCGGGCCAAGTGCCGGCAACAGGTGAAACAGAACCAACAGCAGCACCACAACGGCACGGGCGCGGACAAGACGGCGTCGACGAGGAACAACAACTCGACCGGGAACAACAACGGTTCGAAATCGTCGGGGAAGTCGTCCGGCGGCGGCATAGGCAACGTCAACAACAACAACAACAACAACAAAAACATGTCGCCGACGATAAACGGCGGCGGTGTCGGCGGTGGCGTAGGCGTCGGCGGTGGCGGCGGCGTGGGCGGCGTGACCAGTTCGACGGCCGGCAACTCGCCCGTGTCCACCGGCACGTCGCTGTCGTCCAGCCGGCAATCGCCGCCCGGCGGCGGCACTTCGTACATCAAACCGATACTGAGCGGCACGCCGCCCATACACCCGCCGCCGGCCGTGTACCACCCGAGTTCCGGTAAGACCCGGTGACCATAGGCGAAAATCTATTAAATTTTCTGGGGGCTAACATTTTTAACATCAGTCATAATCAGTCAAATATCCAAAATACATACAAATTATAAAATAGTTGTGGGGGTTTAGCCCCCCAAAGCCCCCCATTTCCGCCTATGCCGGCGACCACACACGTTACCCCGTTTTCCCGATGAACCAAAGCGCTATCTGGGTGGGGGTGGAAGG
Organism: Slavum lentiscoides; assembly: GCA_032441835.1. NCBI lineage: Eukaryota > Metazoa > Arthropoda > Insecta > Hemiptera > Aphididae > Slavum > Slavum lentiscoides. The sequence continues at coordinate 8,801,843 of CM063720.1, read as the reverse complement.
TCAATGGGGTCCGGATTTTCCCAACCCCCGAATGTTTTTCAATATTATATTATATTAAATGTTAAAATATAAATTCAGTATAATAAAAACTGAAAAGTTATAAAATATAACTAATATGTATATATTGTTAAAAAAATCTTCGAGATAAACCCTAAACCGGCGAGCGCTTTTTATCCCGTTTTAACCCCCCGCCCCCCCCCCCCGAAAGTCGATCGTGAAAAGATTTTCGTTTTGAAATTTTATTTTTGACAAAAAAAAATGTTTAATATTGTCTTGCTGACGCGAGTTAAATAATTTTTAATTTAAATAATTAAATATTTTATTGTATACAATTATAATTAAAATATATATATAGAAAAGTTATGATATTCTACGCTGAAATGGGAAAATACGATATTGTCGGGGGTGATATTACGCTATAACGAATAGCTAGGGGAGAATAGTAGAGTACAAATAAAATAAAACCCGTTTTTTTTTTTCAAAATATAGTCACCATACTTGAACCCACTTCCCACGAGCAATACGTACATGTAAAACACGAATAAAAATAAATAAATTTTTTCAATTCATTCGTGAATTTTTTATAAAAATAACAAAAAATATACACAAATCGAGGTTTCCCGAGTGCGTCCCGTTTTTTAATTTTTACCTTTTTCATAGCCCGAGTGCGTATACGCGGTTTTGTCTACAACTTTTATCGAATAACCCTTCACACTCAATAGGTACAGAACGGATAATTACGACCGAGACACGACTGTCAGTGTCCGTATATTGTCACGACACGGTCAACAAGTAGTGCGAGTAATTCGAGTTAGACAAATACGTTTTTAAGTTTCATATTTTTAAAATTTCAAGTTCATTTTCGAAACGTCATTGCCAAGTCACGTGATAAACCAACACGACAAACGAATAATATTATTATTGTGACGGGTATAAATTAAGATTCCACAAAACGTTAAATGACGACAGTCAACGATGGAATTGTACCAAAAAAAATCGTAATTCGTACATGAAAACTGATAAAAGTTGAAACGATATTTTAGCGAGTCGTTTAGATGACAACCACGGAAAAAGAAAAAAATTGTTGTGGCGCGAGCCAGTTCACCAGCTCCTCGTGGTGCACCTCTTGCAGGATTACTCTAAACGAACGCATTCGGGCTACGTCGAAATAACGTCATTAGTTCTTTAGACGCATTCGGGCGATACCTTATTGCGGACGCGCTCGGGACATTAAAAAGAAATCGTTTTGGGACGCGTTCCGGATATCCCTCGCACAAATATATTTTGTTTTTAAAAAAATGTCACGATTTTTTTTCAATTCGTAACAGGCCGAAACGTACACACTTTTTAATCGTTATGTCCGTGTGATCGCACAGGTGTTGGCAGCAACACGCCGGGGTCGATATGGAGTCCGGCCATCACGGAACCGTCGCCCGGCTTGGTGGACTTGCACCATCACAACAACAGGTCGTCTCCGGTGGGTTCCAGCGGTGGGTACTCGACGAACGGTAGCGCCGGCGGCAACTGCTACTCGTCTCACCATCACCACCACCAATCGCATCATCACCATCCGCACCACCATCACGCGACGGCGGCACATCACCACCAGAACTACGGCGGATACTACTCGAACATGGACTATCTGGCACCACCGCCCACTATGGCGTCCCATCAAACGGCCGTAAGTCCATTTCGAATGTAAATTTTTAGTAACATTTCGAAATATATACGATAATCTCGTCGCAGTGACAACCGTTTGTGAAATATCGCAAGAAATTCTCGTATTCATCGAACGTTTCTCTATTTATCTAAGAGAGTTATTGACTTTCTTTTGTAATATTACGGAGTTCTTTCGTTAAAAATTACCCAGATAAATACGAATTTAATAAGTAATATATAAAATATTATGTTTAGTGTTTTTAAAAGGTTTCTTTGAACCCCCACATAAAAAAAAAAAATCTACGTATCTACGCCACTGGTCGAAATAGCAACGGTTTCGTTCGTGGTGTCAGACAAACTATCGGAACGAATCCATATGTCAAAAAAAAAAGAAAGATTTCGCGTGGACTGTAAATACATTTAAAGACGTTCTCTTTCACGCACATAATTATATTTTTCGTATTAAATAAAATTTCCCTAAATTTGCGACAACTCGCTCGGAATTTTTTTTTTTTTCATCTCTCTACCTCGAAAATTAAAATTGTGGCATCAATCGTCTTTCGGTCTCCGCCACCCTGCAGTATTATCCATTTCCGAGATGGTATAATTTTTTTTTTTTTTTTTTTAAATGTTTTTTTTGTCTGTGCGCAGGAGAACGGATCGGAATCCGCGTGGGTGAAGCGCGACGACGCTTCATCGTGGTTCTACAACTCGGCTGGCTGGGAACGTAAGTAAGGAGGAGGTGCTCGGTACCGCGGAGACTGTTGAGAGCCGAATTTCACTGCAATACATTCGACCGCACACCATCCACCGTCCGTCCGACCGAGTCTCTTCCTGCACCGGCCCGCCGCAACTGTCTCGCGATGCCCCAAGACGCGCGTGTCTCATTCGAAGTCGCTATACTATACATATATATATATATATATATAATAATTATATAATTTATAATATAAAATAAATAATTCTCCGTGGGTGGTGTGATTCGTCGCTACCGAAAACTGTGTACGTCTCGCAGAATATACATTTTATATATATATATAAGCAAGGCCGTAGCCGGGGAGGTTAGGGCTCAGACTCCCCCCCACCCGAAATTGTTTTCTTAAAATAAAATTCAATGATTACCATACGATAATAATGATAAATGATTTATATTCTATTATTAGTTTTTTTTCGTATTTATACTCTAAGCCCCCCCCCCAAAAAAAAAATTTTTTTTTGCTGGCTACGGTCTTGTATATAAGAAACGACTGCGATTCGTCTGTCGTTTTGTGTAAAAAAGAAAAAAAAAAATTTAAAAAAAAAAAAAAATTACGCGTTACCAATAATAACGCGCGTGCGTCCTTGCAGTGGTGTGCCCACCGCGGGGCGTATTAAAAATATTTTAAAATAAAATACATACGCAGGTTTTTTTCAAAAAAAAAAATCAAAACGGCTCCTCAAACAGTTATTATAATAATATTGTTTTCGGCTCGAATAGAACAGAAACCGGCGTCTGTTAAGAAATCAAGGAGTCATACAATTTTTCGCCCGTTGACCGAAAAGAAAAATATAATACATCCCGCGGTGTCAGGCACTCGACGAATTTTATTTTATTTTTTTTTCAATATTTTATAACCTCTGGGAAATTTTTTTAAAAAAAAAATAGTAACACGCCACTGCGTAGGGTGCGCGATTCGTCGGGAACGAAAAGAAAACCGTTTTTAGGATTATTATTTAAAAAAAAAAACTATTGATATAATATAATCATATACGTGTGTTAAATATTGTAATAATATGTTTAACGACAATACTCGTGACGAATACGGTATACGGTGAAACGTCTAAAAATAGGTGGCAATTTTTTTTTACTACTACAATTCGGACACGTAATACCTAATTATTATAATATATTATACGTATGTTTTGCTTATAATACGCGCGTGCCCCGCCGAATTTCGAAATAAATAAACACTTTTTTTTTTCAAACCTATATAAATATATCGCACAGACGAGATGTATAAGTGGAATTATCAGTGGCGTAACTAAGAAGGATCAGAGTGTACAGTCGCACCCGGACCCGTGCGCTTAGGGGACCCGAAGTAAGACAACGTGTTATTGTAAACAATTTTTAAACAAATTATACTATTCAATTTAAAATTCAAAAACCTACTCAAATTTTATGAGACTTTTGTCTACAATTATTAATTATACACGTTGTGAGTAAAAATGAGTAAAAAAACCTATGAGTTGTGCACGAAAGCGCAAAAAATTGTATTGAAACAAGGATAAAAATGATAACGAAATTATCGTGAATAAAATTATAACGAAACAAAAATTAAGAGATGTCAAATTTTCAAAATCAGTGATTTCACAAAACCAATTGAATCTACATCAGTAAATTCTATTATAAGCGCAATCTGCGCTTAAATATCACATGAAAACTGCGGAAAAAAAAATTTTTTTTTTTTTTTGCTTCATTGAAAATTTTGTTCCCGGGCCCCAAATTTTAAAGTTACGCCATTGGGAATTATATTGATGTCCAACAAACGAGCGATTGCAGGTAATAATCGTTCAGTACACAGGAGTGGGAATATTCGTGTGCGATTTTATTTCTTTTTTCCCCCCGCGCGCAACGAGTAAACAGCTTTTTCTTATTTTCGGTGGCATTTCGGTATAGACACGACGTATAATAGTAAAACAAAAAAAAAAAAATGTATATTTTTTATGCGGAAATTTCGCTGAAAATGAAACCTGCGCAATAATTGGGTATAATGCGTAAACGTTTCAACGATCTCTCTTTTTTTTTCCCCCCCGGCTTTTCGCGCATACTCTGAGAAGCACCCGTCAAACGCGGTCTTAATTTGTTGTTTAATTCTAAACGATTCATTGCGGGACATCCTATATAGGCACTCAACAAATTAGAAAAAAAATTACAATACACTTGTACGTTTTTCTGGCGTTTACATTTCACGACGTCAATCGGTATCGATTTTAACCCATTAAAATTATTCAACGGATTATTCGACTGACTGTCCGAAAATATCCGATTAATACGTACGCGATTACCCTTTTGGCTATTGTTTAGGGAGCGAATAGGTTTTCAATACTTTAAAGTACACACACACACCGTCTCCTTGCGATCCCGTCGCGTATCACTACAATTCTTATAATATTACTTATTCCCGGGAGGGTTTATTTTTCGATTTTCCCGTGTGTTTTTTTTTCACCATATCCAAAAACCGAAATTTTAAAATAATACGCGCCGTTTTAATAATAATTATTCCAGTGTACTCATACCGCACAAATACATACCTATCCCGTCAAAACAGTCAAGACACTACCACCGACCTGATCCCAATGATACATTGCAGACGTATATATGAAGCTCGATCGAGAGTTTGTAATGCATCTTAAAACCAATGTTCATATTTTTTTGTTTTCAATTCAATATTTTAGTACTCGTACAAATGACAGAGTTCGCAATTTCGTCTGCTTATTCTCTTCATAATACTAAATACCATTTTTTTTAAATATTTAATAACGAGTAAAAGCGAAAGCGAGTTTTAACAGTAATCGTTTTGTTTCTAATAACTGAATATCATTAAGCATTAGGCAAAAGTAACGATAAATATACGATAAAATTGATTGTATTGTTTTGATAACCGCGTAGAGCTACTTTTTGGAAACGCCGATTCGAGGGACGCGATTTCGGTAAAAAATCTGGGCGTACTATAAAGCACCAAAACCGTTATTTGTTTGACCTCCCATTCCCTCACAAATAACATTAAAAAAGCCCTATCGTTATATCACTTAATTTTCAGGGTGCCGATTTCAAAACTGGAGGCAGTGGCACCCCCAAACTATATTTTAATGATGTAGCAGAGTTTGAAATTCAAATCTACTAATACCATTCACCTCGAAAATCGTTTTTCGCCTTAATACGTAAAATTAAAATCAAAAAATTATATATATAACGATTGCTAGCGACTCGAAGTGTATTTCGTACGCCACTGACTGGGTGTACTTGCACTTCCAAGTGCCCCCGAATCGACGATTACAATACAAATACAAATGTCAACATCACCTCTGAAATCCAAGGATGATAGGGGGAGAGAGTGATCCTCATATACGCCACTGCAGCATCCCTGAATATTGTCCTACACCCAGTGGTCAAAGTGGGGGAATATGAGGGGATGCCATCCCTCCACTTTTTTTTAGTTAGCACATTCCATCCTCCCACTTAGTTCGTTTAAAATTATTCATCCCTTTCGGATTTATAAAAATGTATTTTTTTTATAATTTTGTAGTTGTTATGTTGTCTAGTTTTTTTTTGGAAAAATATCTTTGAATCATTTTTTTTTACTCTGTAAGAACTATTTCGTTTTCTAAAATGTTAACATTCAGTAGATCGAAAAGTCACTTAATCACAATCATAAAAACTATAGTACACCATCGAGTTTCATAAAGCCGATGTTAGAGCCTTTTGTTTAAAAAAAGACCTTGCTTATTTTTCAACAATACGGACGGTTCACAACTTTGCTCCCCCTTTCAAAACTTGAAATCATGTCACTGCTTCCATCCCACCGCTTATTTTGATCCACTTCGACCACTGCCTAAACCGTTTGTGCGGTAAATCTGGCTGTGGTAACGGACGTCAATCCTAAACGGCCCGTTCACTCACGTCACTTTTACTCGAATTAAATAGCGTTTGAGTTAATTCTCGGACGCATTTACCTTATAACGAACGCGTACCTTCTCTGTTAGAAAAATAGGTAAGAAAAAAATTGAAATTTCTTCGAAAATTTTAACATCACTTATATAATTCTTTTTTACGCATCGACATTAACGTATTTATATTACTGCATGATATCATTCCTGTATACGATACGTAAAGCAAATCTAAAGTGTAATATTTCTTCATAAGGATCTTCATACATTTATATAATATGTTTATTAGGATTTTTTTTTCTTTTACGATTGATTTTTATGTATAGATAATTATAATATTTTAATCGCGATGTAAGTGTCCGATATGATTTTTTACGTTTTATTCGAATTCATTCCGTTAGAATTCTCGGGGAAAAGTTAAGCGGTTTTTTTTTTTTGACAAAAGCTTGAGTTTAAAAAAAAATTTCATTTTAAAAACCCTCCCTCTTCCTCCGTGGCTTTTTCGCGTTTTTAAGAGAACGTTATTATTACTATTATTATTTATGACTACTGGCAGTGCGAAAACCACCAGACTAGTGCGATCGCCGGATGTTTACTATAATATATAATAATAATAAACTCGTCATTTATCATGTAAATATTCGATTAAAAAGTATATATATATATATGTTTTTTTTTTTTAATAAAGTTTGTTGATGTGTATAGAAATGTGTACGTCATCCCCTCCGTTTATATGTATATATAATATAATTATATATATATATATATAAAAATATTGTATATTATTATTATTCGAACGGTACCTAACGATATATATATAATTTTTTTTTTTTTAGTATATATAAAAACATAATTTTTAGATAATTATTGCAAATTGTATAATTCGTATTGAAAAAAAATCAATATTAACATATTATTATTATTATTGTGTAAATCATTATATTATATGTATGTGTACGCTAGAATCGGTCTTTATTTCCTCAGACACGAATATATATAAATATTGTGTTCCAAATTTTTTTTCGCGATTAGTTTGATCATATATACATATGACTTATATTATCATGTATTGTACATTATTACGATTAAGAGTATTAATAAATTACGCAAAAAAAAAAAAAAATAAGAAAAGAAATTTTATATAGTGTAAAATAAAAGAAAACCCTCCGCCTACATACCGTGGAAACGTTGTCCATGTGTGTGTGTGTGTGTGTGTGTGTGTGTGTGTGTGTGTGTGTGTGTGTGTGTGTGTGTGTGTGTGTGTGCCGTATTTACATACAATTTTCACGCCCCCTCTCCCCCACACTGCAATCGCATTTATCGTCTATCATAATTTATTTGTAATTTGTATCCTTTTATTTGCTAAAAAAAAATGTGTATAAACGTATTAAACACGTAGATTAAAAATAAATACAATAATAATTACAAATTTAAAAATTTTTTTTAATTCCATACAGTACAGGAAAATATGAGTATAACTCGATAAAAATTTGTGCTGACTTCAAACTTTGTTTGTAGGTTTGTAATAGGCCAATGTTTAAGAAAAAAAAAAGTTTACCATTTTTTCGAATCCGCGGGCAAGTGTAGGGGATAAAAAGGGGTAATTTAAACAAAAAAAATTGATTTTTTTTTCTATTTTCTTGAAAAATATGGTAATTACAAGAAAAGAGTTCAAATAAAAGTTGTTTCTGGCAAAATTATCTTTAATTTGGTATTTTTACATTAATCTAGCTTGTACTGATTATTATAATTATTAACCGAGATACGGCCATTTTTTGGCGGGTGTTGAAAGGGATTAATTTCTTTTTTTAAGTTTCTCAAAAATACATACATACGGTCTTGTGTGTGTGTGTGTGTGTGTGTGTGTGTGTGTGTGTGCAGTGGCATAGTGGACTCTGAACATTGTCAGAGCCGGTTGATTTATCTAATACCCACTCATCCTTTCGTTACACCTCCTTCCACAAAACTACAGAAAATTTTTTACTTCGTTTAATTAGCTGTCCATTTCTTGTATAATTTTTATATAATAAGTTTTTTTCGTCCTACGAATTTACAATATATTAAACGAATATATTATATTATTTACTCGTTTATATGTATACGTATTGTGTCAGACGTAAAAACGTATATCGATGTGAAAAAAAACGTAAAAAAATAGCGTAGGTTCGCGCGAAAGTCAACAATATCATAACGGCGTATCATATACACACATATACGCAATTCGCCTACAGTATAAGTTTTAAAAATTTTTTTCATCAACAAAACGCGGGTTTTTTCACGGGACGTCCGCGAAATTTTACCGACGAAATAATATTTATCGAATTGCGCAAATGCCACAGCCTAGGCGCTGTACATGCGAATTGCTCCCGTTTTAATCGCTATATCCAATAATCGATATCTTTTCAATCGACAAGCAATGATATACCCAGGGGCGCAATTTCACTGAAAAAACTGGGGGTGCTGAAGCCCCCTCGATTTTTCATGTTATTTTATAGAGTTATTGATACCCTTCAATGACCATTAAACAATTACATATTTAAGTAATGGCTATGATGCTTTGTAAAGTAAGTACTCGTATATTATTATTTAATTACAGTTATTACACATTCATTGATAACCGTAACATATGAATTATTAAACCATAATCAACTTTGATTTCAAATTTAAATTTTAGTTTACACTTTATTACCTACTTATTATAATAACAACATCCTCCTTTCATACTTTGAGCAAAAATATTTATTACTTCGTTTATATCAATTTGATTGGTAAGGTCTTTTTCAATAACGATGATAATCTGTGGTAAGACTAAAATAGTACTTTGAATGTTGTCACACGGCGATGTTTTCGCCGAACAGTCGGAACGATTTTATCGCCAGTCGCCACACTAATCGAATTGATATATTTTATCAATAGCATATTATTTTATTATAAATTTATAAAATCATCTGAATTTTAATTGTTTTCTTTGATTTTTTTACCATTCTGCAAGACAACATGTTTTCAGTCATCACACGATTATTCATTTAAATAATATCATAGAACAGAACTGTTGTTATGTACGTATTGTGTACATTTTTTTTTTTTTTTTTTATTTAATGAAATTTTGACTATAAGTATTGTGTACCTACTTAATAACTATTAAAACTTAAATAAATACGAAAAATTTCAAGACTGGGGGTGCTAAGCACACCCAAGCCCCCAAATTGCGCCTATGGATGTACCATAAACGAACGAATCATGGGGGGCAAGCAATAACGTAATAAAATTTTTATTTTTTTAAGACGGCATTGTCGATATTTTTGAAATCCCGAACAAATCAAAATATTTCATTACAAATCGAGTAAAAACGCGACAGAAACTCTTTCTGACTAGAGCACCTGTAACTATTTCTCGCATCTCCTTTGCGACAATGTGACTCGAAAAACCGAATCGACTCTTGATGTTTCGAAAAACAAAAGCTGATCAAATCGAATCAAATTTTTCATTTTTCTCCGGGTATAACGTTTATCGTGCGAACAAATCATCTAATCACTTATCGGCAGAGCACGGACATTTACGCAATGAAAGTATATGTCATATAATATGTAGGGGAAAAAGAGGTTAATATATGCAATAAAAAAAAGTCTGATATATATATTTTTTGTAAAATTATAACATTGACCTCGTGAAGTCGTCACTAAAAACGTCAAAGTCGATAAACACGTGAAGATTTTCTTCAAAAAAAAAAAAAATTCCAATAATCGTCGTGACAATATCCGCGCGTATACACTTTAACTATATTTCAGTGACGGTTATAAAGGACGGAAGGCAAAAGGTAGATCGCCCCCCCCCCACCCGTGGGATTTGATATTTTTAAATTTAGTAGGTACCTATGTAATAAACTCGGTCGGTCGTATACAGTGTTAACGAGTAAACTAGTAAACGTTATACAAATAGTAAACGTGTAAAATAAACAAGTGTATAACGAGAAAAGATGAATCATGACGTTCATTTTATTTCATTGAAATACGCGAAATAATAATAATATTACAATAACAATAATAATAATGAAAAAAATAAAGAATAAATATTGCATACGCGCGTACGATCGGTCGCTCGGTCAGCGTCAAATTAACACCCGCATATACCGACAGCGCGTCAGCCGATCGTAACAAAACAGGAAGAGAAAGTAGTCACCAGACAGCGCTACGACGCAACATGGAGGGGGTAGCAGAAAAAGTTTATAAATAGAGGTCCGAAACTATCGGACCGCTCAGTGTAGTCACGGCGGGCAGGCGCGAACAACGCAGTACCGCTATTTATATGCGCCTTTCTGCCACGCCCTTTTATGATGTGTCGCAGCGCTATCTGGTGAGTACTTACTTTTTCTATTTTATTGTTATTTTGTTTAAGTTCCATGCACGCTATTCTTCTTTATTTTTCATCTCGGTACATTAATAGATCATTCTTCTTCGTTATTACTCGTCGTGAAACATTTGCTACCAAAAAATACTTGTAAAAATTGGAGCACAATTTCACGCGAAAAATCGTCTATAGGAAAAAAAACTGAAATTGGTAGGGTGGGTCATTAATACATTAATACAAATCCTTTTTATGGCCATGGCCCTCGCGTATAATACCCATTACTATACACGTATAAAGGTACTCAGATCAGATATACTATTTAATATAGAATATTAATAATAACTCAAGCTTTAGTTGCATGTATCATATAATCATATTACATTTTTTTTCATTTATAATATAATGTTGCCTTTTTATTTGGTTAAACGATAATAAAATATAGACGTTCCCCTTCATTTTCAATACGGATCGAATTGTATAGAATATAATATAGTGCGCGAGAGCGATAGGAAATTTGAATTCTTCGAAATATCGAATAAAAAAAAAAATGATTAAGTCTCTTTCAATGTTTTAAATCAGTTTTTAATGCTTAGTTGAAGACAAATTCGGTCATTCGTGCACAGTGTTAACCAGAAAACAAATAAATAGTGAACGTGTAAAATAAACGAGTAAACTTGTAATTTAGTGTACAAGAAGGAAATACGAATACTTCCTTCATTCAATTTCATTGAAATACGCGAAATAATATTATTAATAATAATAATAATAACCGTAATAATTTTTTTATTTTATTTTTATTTAAAACTTTTAATATAACTATTGAGTTCGACAAAAATTTGAAAACAAAAATTAATACATAGCACAAAAAAAAACAATAAAAATTAAAATAATAATAAAGATACTACAGTAATCATATTAATAAAATTAAGTACAAATGGATAATACTTCATAATAATAATAATAAAAAAAAATAATAAATAATAAAGATTCCATAAGCGCGCATGAAAAGAAAGTAGTCACCAGATAGCGCTACTAAACAAAGTAGAGGGGGCAGACAGTCGCTTATAAATAGAGGTCCGAAACCGTCGGACCGCTTAGTATAGTCACGGCGGTCAAGCGTGAACAACGTAGTTCGCGCTTGACTGCGGTGATCTTGCGCGCGCGCCGTGTGTGTGTGTGTGTGTGTGTGTGTGTGTGTGTGTGTGTGTGTGTGTGTGTGTGTGTGTGTGTGTGTGTGTGTGTGTGTGTGTGTGTGTGTGTGTGTGTGTGTGTGTGTGTGTGTGTGTGTGTGTGTGTGTGTGTGTGTGTGTGTGTGTGTGTGTGTGTGTGTGTGTGTGTGTGTGTGTGTGTGTGTGTGTGTGTGTGTGTGTGTGTGTGTGTGTGTGTGTGTGTGTGTGTGTGTGTGTGTGTGTGTGTGTGTGTGTGCGTGTGTGTGTGTGTGTGTGTGTGCGTGTGTGTGTGTGTGTGTGTGTGTGTGTGTGGTACGAATCCAGATTCTTACAATACACCAAAAGAATTCATAAAAAAAAAAATTATGGCGCTTTCAATGAATGAACAAGGTAAAAAAATTGTTTTATTTAAATATTCTAACATTTGCATATTATTTAATATATTTTAATATTTTATTTATCCATGGAAAAAAATTGATTTGGGTGGGTTTCTAAATTTGAAAATTTTCATAAGTAGATCGCATCAATCAAAAGTTTGGGGACCTCTGCTAATACGTGTTTCTAATCCTCAAGCTCGAGCGATATTAAGTGCGGATTATGGGGAATTTTCGAATTCACATTGTTTGGAATTAAAAATTACTATTTATATTTTATGCTGTTCAACAATGGTTGCAACCAAATCATAATGTTTTCCTATTTGTGGACCAACTCTACTGAGTACGAACCACGGACCAAGATATACAGGACTGGTATCGATATTGTCGGGGGGTATAGGCATCTTCCTCAAATGTTTCCGATGGTTCTAGAGAAATTATAACACTATCTAGCGGTGTCAATTTACACTTCGGATTGATATACTCATTAGTTATTTCAATCGCTAATCCCAGAAACCCCAGAAATCCAAATTGAAATTTTTTGATCATTATTTTCTTTATATAGTCTGTAGCGATTGTATCAAACATTAAAAAAATTTTGCTTATAGGTAGCGCTGATTGCAGCCTCGTACCACGGAAAACATTTGAGTTACATTGATAAAATATTCGATACCAGTCCTGTATATTAGTCCGTGGTACGAACGGTACTTACGAAAAAGATGCCTTTTGCGACTGACGGTTTGTTTACTTCACCAGGTAAACCGTCAATTGGTCCCCATAAATAATGGGACCGAATCCATTTCACCGACTACATATTCTCTGCTAATGTACCGACATAATCAGCCGTTATTTTGGAAAACGTTATCATTTCGACGCTGTGATAAGGTGTGGATTTTGTCGTTCGCATGCCTACGTCGAATACCACAAAATAGTAATAATCGCCGTAATTTATAATATTTTATGCTTATAGTGAATAAATTTACGTGTACCGAAAAAAAATGCGTTTACTTTTCTATAATACTCGTTTGGAGCTCTTGCGCATTGTGAAGAATTGCAAAAACGATATCGAAAGAGAAAAAAATGTGTACGCGTTACTCAGTATTTATAACATTCACAGTTCAAGACGATTTAATCACTTATAGACCGCGGATTATATGCAAACGCGTACAGACTCCGTTTTCTACAAGAACCGCATAGATAATATTTCGTCGGTTCGTAGAGCGAACGGCGTGTAATTTTAACATTTTACTGTGTGCCCGGAATGAAATTCACTGTCCTACGCGACGAGCCATCGTCATATGTTTAATGTGTAAATGATTCGTTTTTCCCCGCACGTTTATCAATAAGATTACGCAATTAGCACACGGTAAGACGTCGTTCGCACTCGAATGAAAATAATTCGAATTGCTTTTGCCGTTCCGTTTTGGCCGGCCGCACAACAAAAGAGCCTAACTGCATAAAGCGATTCGTACGAGTCGTTTTGATGCATTGAGCTCACTTAATCGTTATAAAACGCACACCAATAAAGAAAAAAAAAAGCGAGAAAAGTTAAATCGTATTTAGTCACCAAGATGATGACGTTATCGTTCCAGTATTGTTGTCTCTGTTGACGGTTACTGAAAAAAAAAAATGAAGAACCCAGTTAAACGCAGGTTTGTCCCTTAAATAAAAAATGTACCAAAAAAATTTGATCAAATGTTTTTTACGTGAATTACGCTATGACGAGCTAAAATTTAAACATTTTACTCGAGTAAATTCTGAAACATTCGATTATATTCTTTGCAATTATAAATGGTTGATCCGTATTGGACAAGTGTTTCCAGTGGTCATATTGTAGCCTTTCAAATATTTAAAAATAATTTGTAATAGGTACGACACATATTTGTTATTTGTTCACAAATATATATTATATATATATATATATATATATATATATATATATATATATATATATATATATTCATAATTACCTGTAAGTACATCAAAACGTATATTAACATAGTTGTTAAAAAGTAAAACAATGTAGTGCGACGAGCACTGGTATTAAAATAAGTTCGGACTTATGTGACATGTTTGTCTTGACTGAAGGAACAGCGGACGTTCCATTTCGATAAAACACGATAAGAGGTGACTAAAAAGCAAAAATGTTTTGTTTTGACTACGACTCATCGGTGTGCGAGTTTTCACTGAATTACATGCTTTCTATTTTTCAATAGTCATAATAAAGCTACTAAAGCGGTTTTAGTGTGCAGTGGACCTTACATTCGCTTCCTCCGACAACAAGCGTATTAAAATTTTAATTTATATTTTACTTAATAAAAAAAAAAAAAAAATAGCGTTCTCTTAATCGTGTGAAATAAATATTTTCTTAGGCTTTCGAATTTAAGTCCTGTGACGTCTTTTATTGAGCGGTCTTTTTCCGCTTTCGAGCTCATTCTGGATGGCAAACGCAGTAGCATTGCAATGGACCACTCGAAGCAACACCTATGAGAACTGTAACACTGATCACGAGCAGTAGTGATTTCATGTGGATTTAAAAAAATATTACTTATTTTATATCAATATTTTTTGTTAACTATACTGAAATTATAATTTTTATATAAGTTTGTGTATGTTTAACAGTGTAATTGATTATAGTATACCAGACCGGTTTGGACTAGATCAGACTTATATAATACAACTATGAAGTTTACCAAGCAAGTCCACCATTGAAACTGTACAATGTCTCCGTATCATGACTCTCCGTACCAATTTTGCAGCATACCGACAGAAAAGACACAATACATTTGATAATAATATTATATATTAACATAATGATGGTGTCCTTCATTCAAGACAAGATTACCAAATACAAAAACCCGCAAACCCTAGACATCTATACACCAATTCAGTTTCAATTTTACAATGTCACAACTCTCAAGACATTGGGGAGGGGGTCTCAGACGCCAGGGACCATTGACCATACAACTCAGTTTAATTTTCTTAGAGTAAGATCACTGCGAGTGAAACCCTCGTGCCTACATGTTTTGTATATGTCTACCACCGCATAGTATTAATTATGTACACCCAGTAAAATTTATTTTTATAAGTCTTTTTACCATTATAATAAAGAGCCTTTGATGTTAAAAAGAAAATCTGAAAAATATATGCTACAATAGTCATTGCAACTAATAGACTGATCAAAGCAGATTAAAGGAAAATAAATTTCTTGCAATATACAAATGCTGATTTTAAGTCAAAATTTTGGATTACACTCCATCATTATTACTAGCATACCTGTTAAAAATAAGTACTAAAATTTATTGTTATCTATAGCGTTAACACGTTTCTTTCAACGACGAACAGAATACATGGCAGTTGAATAAAATATGAAAAACATGTGTTTTGAAATTATGTAGTCTAAATTATTATTAAATGATTATATAATTAAATAAATTATATATATATATATATATATATGCGTAATTCAATATGTATTATTAAATAAGGACTTGTAAACCAATTTTTAATTATTTTTTATTTTTAGAAGTACTATTATAAATCATTATAATACTGTTTAATAAAATATAATTTAATACTATTTACTTTTTGGTAATAATGAATTTAAATACATACACAAAAATATTTATATTTATCACAAAATGTTATCTGGTAAAAGCATTGCTGGCATTTAATAGTATAGTATAAAAAATGTGTATATCAATCTTTTAATTTATTTAGTATTTAAAAATATTATTGTGAGTCATTATAAAATTACTTTTTTTATTAAAACTACTGTTTACTATGTGGTAATAATGAACAAAAATTATATACATTTATGGCACAATGATATCTGGTAAAAGAATTCTGGCAAATAATAGTATTGTATACAGAAATTTATATTTCAATCTTATAATTTTCTTTAATATTTAAAAATACTATTTTGAATCATTATAAAATTTAAAATAATACTATTTACATTGAGTATGATATTATTGAATTAAATGTATTGTACAGAAATCAAATATGTTTATTACAATGTTATCTGATAATAATATTGTACACACACAATTGTAAATAAATCCTTTCATTTTTTATTATTTGAAAACACAAATGTGAGTCATCTTAAAATTTAATATAATGCTATTTACTATGTATTTATAATGAGTTTGAATACATATACAAATAATATATTATGTATTACAGTATTATCTGATAGAATGATTGCTGTCAAATATAGGATAGTATAGTATAGGATACAAAAATGTGTGTGCCTATTTTTTTTTTTTTAATATATAAAATTACTATTACAATTATTATAGAAATTAATATACTACTATTTAATCTAAAATAATCTCTTTCATTTTGGTTTTCAATTTTTCAATCAGTAGGCTACAGTTTATTTATTAATTCATTCAATTTTAAGGGTTTCCCCTTTAACATTATGTAACAGTATCATAATTTTGTAATAGTATGAAATTCAAAACAATATACATTATATTACAATAACACAAAATAAAATAAAAGTATACGTATACCAAAAATAAAACAGTAAAACTGTAGTACATTAACAAAACATCAAATGAGGGATATATGATTATCTTTCAACACCTAGATCCTTCAGCTCACGATAACTTTTTTCCTTGTATCCAATTTAACAAATGGTATGAAGTCAATCCTTGGTTTTCATTTTCCAGTTTTGACATCCACATAACTTTGAAAAACAGAATCAATAAATAATCATCGTCACAATGAATAAACAGGATTTGTAAACTAATTTGTTATGTTGATAAATACTATTATAAATCGTCATGAAGTATAATATAATACTATTTACTATAAGGTAATAATAAATTTGAAGAAATGTGTAAAAAATATTTATATTTATCACAAAATATTATCTGGTAGAAGCATTGCTGGCATGTAATAATATTGTAACTGTACAAAAATCTGTATATCAATCTTTGAATTTGTTTAATATTTTAAAATACTATTGTGAGCCATCACAAAATTTACGTAACACTATTTACTACCTATGTGTTAATAATGAATTAAAATATTTAGGTATACAAAAATTAATATTTTAACACAGAATGTTAACAAGTACAAGCATTGCTCTCAAACAATATTGTTTATAGTGAATTAGAATATCAAAAATTTGAAAATTTATATAGGTACTAAGTACCAATCTTCTATATCAATTTAACAAATTCCTATATCAATCTTTTAATTCTTTTAATATTCAAAAATAATGTTTATAGAAAATTTTAAAATTTAAATAGTACTATTTCCTATGACCTATATGATAATATATCACTTGATTAATCTACAATTTTCAGTAGTTAGTTTCCAATTGCATATAATTCTCGGTCAACAAACAGATCCTTCAGCTCTCGATAACTTCTTTTACCCATAGCCAATATAATAAATAGTATGCATTTCATCCTTGGTCTTCCTGTTTCGGTTTTGCCATCCACCTAACCTTAAAGAACAAAATCACTAAATTATTATGATTACAATGTATAAAAATGATTTGTATTCCAATCTTTTAATTTGTTTTTACATTTAGAAGTACTATTACAAACCATCAATAAATGTAATACAATACTATTTACTTTGCTGTAATAATAAATTTAAATACATACAAAAAAGCTAAATATTTTTACCAAACAGTATCATCTGGTAAAAGCATTGTATACAAATCCTTTAATATTTTATTATTAAAAAACTATTGTGAGTCATCATAAAATTTAATATAATACTATTTAGTATTTACTATGTGATAGTAATGAATTTGAAGACATGTGCAAAAAATAATTACATTTATCACAAAATATTATTTAGTAAAGGCATTGCTAACTTATAATAGTATTGTATTCAAAAATTTGTGAATCGATTTTAAAATTTGTTTAATATTTAAAATTATTTAAGTCGTCATCAAATTTATATATTTATCACACAATGTCTTTTGGTAAAAGTATAGTATACAAACATTTTAAATCATTTTTTATTATTTATAAATAATAATGTGAGTCATCATAAAATTCAATATAATACTAATTATTATATGGTTATTATGAATTTGAATATATACACAAATAATATTTATATTTGTACACACAATATTATCTGCTGAAAGCATTGCTGGCAAACAGTAGTTTGGCACATAAAAATTTGTGTACCAATCTTTTAATTTTTTTAATACATAAAATTACTATTGGAAATTATCATAGAATATAAAATATAATAATACAAATGTAATAATAATATAATAAATTAAGTAAATTTTACTTTTTATAATATTGAATATAATTAAGTGTACAGAAAAAAATTATATTTATCATAAAATGTTATCAGGTATAAACAGTACTCACAAATATTGTTTATAATGAATTCGTATATTAATGTTTTAAACATTTAAAGTAATAATGTTGTATATCAAACTTAATTTTTTAATAGTTAAAAATACTATTGTAAATCATCATAATATTTAATAAAATACTTATTACTTTCTGATAATATTGAATATTTTAATTTTATTATATGTACAGAAAATAAACATATTTATCACACAATATAATCAGGTTAAAGAACTGATGACAAATAATGTACACAAATTTCTATATCTGTTTTTTTTTTTTTTTAATTGAAAAATACTATTGTGAATCATCATAAAATTTAATATAATACTATTTACTCCAGAATAATCTCTCTGATGTTTGGTTTTCAATTTTCAATTAGTAAGCTGCAATTGTATATGATTATCGGTCAACACCTAGATCCGTCAGCTCTCGATAACTTCTTTCTTATATCCAATATAACAAATGGGATGAAGTCAATTCTTTGGATTTTTTTTTCGGTTTTGCCATACACATAACCTTGAAGAAAATCATCAATAAATTATCATGAACAAAATGTATAAAAAGTATTTGTATACCAATTTGTTAATTATTTTTTTTATATTTAGAAGTATTATTATAAATCATCATTACATTTAATGTAATACTATTTGTGGTAATTATGAATGTAAATATATGTGCACAAGATATTATATTTATTACAAAATGTTATTTGGTAAAAGCACTGCTGGCATATAATAGTATTGTAAACAAAAATTTGTATTGAATTTGTTTGATATTTAAATATACTATTGTGAGTCATCATAAAATTTATGTTATACTGTTTACTACCATTGTGATAATAATGAATTTGAATACATATACCCAACAATTTTAAATATTTATCACACAATATTATCTAGTAAAAGTATTGCAGGCAAATAGTAGTATTATACACAAGTTTTATTTCAATAATTTAATTTTTTATAAATATAAAATAATATTTTGAATAAATTATCGTGGTTATCTCATGGTTATTGTATAAAAAGAATTTTACTCCAATATTTTAATTGTTTTACATTAAGAAGTTCTATTACAAAACATGATTAAATTTAATATACTATTTACTTTGTTATTATAATGAATTAAAATAATTATACAAAAATAAAAATTGTATGACACAATGTTATCTGGTAAAAGTATTGTAACAAATATTTGTAAATCAATCCTTTAATTTTTTTATTATTTAAAAATATAAAAGTGGGTCATCATAAAATTTAATATACATAATACTATTTACTATGTGGTTATAAGGAATTTGAATACATATACAAATAATATATATATTTGTATTTTGAACACACAATGTTATCTGGTAAAAGTATTGCTGGCAAACAATAGTATAGTATAGAAAAATCTTTTTATTTTTTAAACATAAAATTACTATTGCAAATCATAATAGAAATTAATATACTACTATTTACTCTAAGGTAGTCTCTCTTACGTTTGGTTTTCAATTTTTTAATAGTATGCTGCAATTGTATATGATTATCGTTCAACACCCAGATCCTTCAGCTCTCGATAACTTTTCTTTCTTATATCCAATATAACAAATGGGATGAATGTCCAGCCTTGTTTCTTTTTCCAGTTTTGCAATCCATATAACCTTGAAGAACAACATCAATTAATTATTATGGACACAATGTATATATATGAAGCATTTGTTAAATAATTTACAATAACATCATTATATTGTTTAATATACTATAAATTTTCTGATAATATTACATTTAATTAAATGTACAAAAAAATAAATATATTTATCACTTAATGTTATCAGGTGTAAGCATTGTTCTCAAACAATATTGTTTATAATGAATTCGTATATCAATCTTTTCTTTATCTTTTAATTTTTAAAAACACTATTAGAAAGCATTATGAAATTTAAATAGTACTATTCCCTATATGATATACTCTCACTTCATCAGTCTACAATTTTCAATAGGTAGTCTCCAATTACATATTATTCTCAGTCAACAAACAGATCCTTCAGCTCTTAATAACTTACTATATATCCAATATAATAAATACTATAAATTCCATCCTTGGTCTTCCTTATTCGGTTTTGCCATCCACATAACCTTTAAGAACAAAATCACTAAATTATTATGATTACAATGTATAAAAAGGATTTGTATCCCTATCTTTTAATTTGTTTTTACATTTAGAAGTATTGTTACAAACCATCACTAAATATAATATAATAATTTTTACTTTGTTGTAATAATGAATTTAAACACATATACAAAAAATAAATATTTTTATCACAAAATGTCATCCGATAAAAAAGCATTGTACACAAATCCTTTAATATTTTTATTATTTAAAAATACTACTGTGAATCATCATAAAATGTAATATAATACTATTTACTTTAAGACAATTTGTCTCATGTTTGGTTTTCAATTTTCTGTTAGTAGGCTGCAATTGTATATGATTATCGGTCAACACCCAGATCCTCGATAACTTTTCTTTCTTATATCCAATATAACAAATGGGATGAAGTCCATCCTTGTTTCTTTTTCCAGTTTTGCAATCCATATAACCTTGAAGAACAACATCAATAAATTATTATGGACACAATGTATATGAAGTATTTGTTAAACAATTTACTATAGTACTATTATAAACCATCATTAAATTTGATATAATCCTATATACTTTGTAGTAATTATGAATGTGAGTACATATACAAAAAATAATTATATTTATCACAAAATGTTATATGGTAAAAACATTGCTGGCATGTAATAGTATTGTATACAAACATACATTTGTATTTCAATCTTTGAATTAGTTTAATGTTTTTAAAATACTACTGTGAGTTATCATAAAATTTAATACAATACAAGTTACTTTATGATAATATTAGAACTAATTAAATGTGCAGAAAGTAAGTATATTTATCACAATATCACACAATATTATGAAGTATAAGCATTGCTCTCAAATATTATATTTTATAATGAATTCATATATCAATCTGTTATTTCTTTTAATTTTTAAAAATAATGTTGTAAAACATAATAAAATGTAAACTAATACTATTTACTCTAAGGTAATCTCTCTCATCTTTAGTCTTCAATGTTCAATTAGTAAGCTGCAGTTATATATGATTATCTGTCAACATCCTGATCCTTCAGCTTTTGATAACTTTTTTCTCCCATATGCAATATAATAAATGGTATGAAGTCCATCCTTGGTTTTTCTTTCATGGTTTAGCCATCTACATAACCTTGAAGAACAGAATCAATAAATTATCATAGTTACAATATAGACAATAGGATTTGTATACCAATTTTATTATTTCCTTTTTACATTTGGAAGTACTATTATAAATCATCATTAAATTTAATATAATACTATTCACTTTGTGGTAATTTAAATACATATGCCAAAAATAATTATATTTATTACAAAACGTTATCTGGGAAAAGCATTGCTGGCATGTAATAATATTTTATACAAAATATCCGTATCAATCTTTATTAATTTTTTGTAATATTTAAAGATACTATTGTGAATCATCATAATATAATATTGAATTTAATTAAATGTACAGAAAATAAATGTATTCATCACATAATGTTACAAGTTATACGCATTGATTACGTATAATTGAAAATATAAAGAATTTGTATATTAAACTTTTAATTTCATTAATTTTTTGTAAACGTTACTATGAGTGCTTTATTCTACTCAATATACATACACGTTTAAAGAGAATAATAACTATTTAATGAGCGTATTTTATTAGTGGACTGGATTTTTATAATGTACCTGATATTGATGATGATGATGATAATAGTAATTGTATTAATTGAAATTTTTATTCATAGAAAATAAAAGTAGCCTGTTGGCCTGACTAACTTTTGGTGGCATCATTATCTTGCTGTATGCCGAAAATGAATTTACAACTGTACTGCTGCACCTAGACCATGACCACACGATCTCAATGAAACGACATACGTGTCTGCTCACATGCAAACTGCTCGTGAAATGTGAACACCATAGACTCGGACAAGGCAACTAAAATGACTGGTCCATAGGCGCCCGCAAGAGGGGCAAGATGGGGCATTTACCCCCCCGGGCATTTTGGTAATATTGTCCTTCAGCACTATTCGTAGGGTAAAAACATGGCTGCGCTCAACCATGACCGACATGAGAATGCGTGATGAATGTACACAAAAAAAAGGTAAAGAAGTTAATAAGTGATCATTTTTATGGTGAAACTGTTGATCGCTTTAGAAAAGATTCAAGGCGTTTACAATTTATTTTTCAAAAGTAATATATTTTTGATAATATTAATATTAATAATAATACAAAAGTATGTGCTCATATTTAATTAAATAAAGAATTTTAAATTAATTTATATTCTTTTCTATTTTATTTTTATACATTTTTTTTTTAAATATTAAAAATTGTCTGAAATCATTCCTCTGCATATATAGTATATTTTGAACGCTTGCTCCCCCCAACCCCTTAGAAATATTTCTGCGGGCGCCTATGGATTGGTCCAATACAATTGGATTTAAAAAACGATACATCACCTGATGCGTGAATTTATACTGAAATTCACCAAAGATATGACGAACGCGGTTCCCAGAAAAGTGCTGCAACCGAAGACAGGAACCAAAAACGATGAACACATCGCCGATCGAAACGAAAATAGGAAAAGCGGAGACAACGGTGGTTGCACACACTTTTATAAACTCAGATTTACAAAACTGAGCATTAAACCAATTACTTAAGAGTCGCCTCAACGTTTTAAATTTACAAAACATTAATTAACAGAAGACACTGAGAATCTTTTACTCACAATCACATATTATACCGAAACCTTTGCGGTCGTGAGATAACGTTAACGGGTGTACGGCTAGCGGCCTTCATACAACGGCTATTATCACCGTTGCGACTTGTGCTGCAACGATGCACACCGTACACAGTGACGCCATACTTACCATAGTTATCGTATTTGTACGATATTTTTTGACCAAAATACGATGATGTTTGATAGAAACTTGAATATCGTACGCAAAAGCAGGTAATTTTCGCATTTCCAAATTCCGTAATTTTCCTACTGACTAATGACTGCTACAACTTTCGAATACAAATTTAATGTGCACATTTAGAAACTTGTTTTTATTTTTTTGCCGTTATTTTCTGTGAAGTGCAGAATTTTATTCTAAAATTATTATAATATTAGTAATTATTAATTATATCACCTGCTGTACTGAAGTACAGGTGAAATGGTGAATACTTGTTGCATCAAAGGTTGCCCTTCAAAAGTTGGTCAAGGAGTTAAATTGCACAAGTAAAAATATGTTTATAATTTGTAAATACAACTTAATTTGATTTTACCAATAACACTAATGAGTAATAGGTAACTAATATTATATGTGGTCATTGATTAAAGTACATGAGTTTGAGCATTAAATGCCAATGTACGGCTTTGCTAACGATCATATTAAAATATGTATTTGTTGTCATTCGTTTCTATCAACAAACAATGTTATATTAATTATACCCATTTATAAGTGAATACATTAATTAATGTACTTATAAGTATAACACAAAAAAAACCAAACCAAACAAAGTGATTAACTGAGTCGATAATAAGAAATATTAGATTTTGTAAATGTTAATCAATTTTTATGAATATTTTAAATATAAGTAATACATAATTGCCGGGTTAGGTATTTATTTATTTTTTTTAGGCAAGTTTTTGTTTTTCATAAATAATTTCATTTCTACCAGACGTTTGTTTACAATTTAGTAAAATTTATATTGATTTTTTTATTATTAATATCGGCTTTAATAGCCAGAGTGTGTAGTATTTAATATTCGGCTCAAACAGCCAAAAATTACTATTGTATCTAAACTCAAATAGTAATTTTTTTATAAAATGATTACCATTTTTGTGTATATGTAATTTTTTTTTATTATTTCTTAAGGTATTTGTGCGTATAAATTCTTTTTTATTTGGATTTAAGTAAACAGCTGGCCAGTTTGCGGTTGTCATTAATTTATTATTTTGAGTATCGATTTTTATATCATTTTATTCAATAATCATTGTGAATAATTTTCGCTACTGGACCAAAAGTGTCCAATTTCGTTGAGCCAAAATTATATTGAATAAAAAAATATTTCTCTTGTATAATAAGACATTAAACACTATTTTGTTGAATCCACAGCTAATATCACACTGAAAAGGTTACGACTATTATCACCACGACATTTCAACGGATCACCAAGTATTTCTACGTGACTACGTATCAATACATCGATTAAGTAGGTATAGTAATAAAAATTTTAAGCTACTATACCTACCTTTTAAATTTTATTAACAAACAAAATTTTTTTAAAATAATTTTTATTATGCACATAAACAAATGCAAATAATACGAAAAAAAACAGTTGAATAAATCATTGTTTAATATCGTATATTTTGACGTCCATACTTCAGGATTTCCCATTTCTTTTTATCAATCGGGCACACATTACACATTTCTAACCAAGAAAATATGCAGTGAACATGAAAAGCATGATTACACACGCCCCATACAACCTGACATTTGCTAATGGATGCGTCTGATTTCTTACTGCATTCGCTGCACACACCCAACATATCATTAGCACAAATGATACAATTCTTTAAAACAATTTCACGCGACAAAAATTGGGAATCGTCATTTTGTCCTGCTTCAGATCTTTTCCTCTCTTCACCGCCGTTACTCGTACTTGAAAACGGCACGTCCCGGTCGACTTCCTTTTCTTTAACTGGAAAAAATAACATTATTACGATTATTAGACACTGAGCATTGAACACGTTTAAAAATTCGAGTAGGTCACAAAATATAAACGTTTATTCGTTAAAAAATATGATTCGATAAAAGCAATATTAGTTGATGTCGATCCGATCGCAAGTAAAAAAAAAATATATATGTCGGACGTAGAATATAAAAAACGTAAATTACAAAGTATAAACGGGAAAATGTGAAATTCCACGACGTTTTACGTACCTCCTTTGGAACCCGACATTTCCCTTTTTAATATTGTTCACGATTTTAATTTTTACACGAAGAAAAAAAAGACGAGAAGCACTCGGTTTCACTTGTCGTGACTGTGCGTAAAATATTTTTTTGCCCAAAACATAACCACAAAAAAGCCAAGTGTCCTACACATTTCTGATGCCACGAACATTACAGAAATTCTCTAATGTTCGTGTCTGTTGCAAACGCGACGTAAACCAAAGACATTATAAGTAAAAATAACCTAAAAAAATAATATTCTCCTGCTTTTAAGTTAAAACCCCGCGCATTTAATAAGTCGTATTTATTTTATAATTGCGATTAGTCATAATAACGAAAAGCGATCTAATAATATTCGTAAAACTAGGTGTGTAACGTAATAATAATAGTAGTACCTAATTATCACCGAGACCCGATTTAGAAGATCGACGAATATGACACTTACGCGAAATATCAATGTATTCGTTTCACAACGAACGAGAAAAAAAAACATTGTAAAATCTCATTCTAAATTTAATTATTTTATACGCGAATATTATCAATTAATACGTTCGTCACCGCCCCCTCCCACTACAAACAGATTTCTTTCGTCTATTGATTCTGCAGAGAAAAAAAAAATGATTCTTAATAGTTCTCGTCGTGTTTCTTTCGAGTGTTGTAGTAATTTTCTCCATATACGCGCCTTCCTCGACGTTAAACATCAGATGCAGTTGACTTTCGAAATTCAGGAGGCCGAGCTGAAAATCCGGTTTAGCGAGAGTTCGAATTGTCGATGGGGAAAAAAAAATTTGTATTATTGCATATTGCAGGTATGTACCTACTACGTACATAGGTGTAGAATTGTTACGAGCCGGGTTGCCGAAGCTTCGTACTCGTTGTGTTAATTTAGAAAAATAAGGTAACAGACACAGGTTCTAATTGATCTATGAAAATTAGTAAGACAAAAACAAGGTCATCGACTTTTTCTGTATTTTTCCGACTTTTGGAAATAATTTGGCCCCCCAAAAAAATCAACTCTTAGATCCGCCACTGTATTATTGCATCATTACAATTGTTTAATAAACAGTGTCTTAATTACACGTCCTGAAAATGTTTATAATATTAACTCGTAACATAATATTTTTAAAAAATTAGTTATTTTCTTTAGCGATACGTTTTTGGCCACCATCTGGTCCATATAGCAGTGTCTAAAGTATATTAGTGTCCTCGAAAATGACATTACATTTTTCTTCATTCATTTCTGTTTTAGCGTAGAAGCTGATATACAAAAACTTAGGGCAACATCTTTTTTTTTTTTAACCTGCTTTAACTACCTACTACTGCGATCACTTTTTTTTTTTATCGGAGAACCGTGACAAACGCTTCACTCAATATTATGACAACTGCCTATTGCTGTGGCTTGCAGTGGTTATAAACGATAAACATTACCCGTTTATATATGTAGTTTATTACAGCGATTTAGGAATTTATAAAATAAATTTTGAGAATTATAAGATAAACTACAATAAAATACCATAGTCGTCGTTACTTTTCGTTGCTAAAATTACATATATTATGTTCTTACTGAATACGAGTTCGAGTACGAGAATCAGTTTGTGTAGGTTTTCTGTAAATATTAAATTCAAATTTATTATTAATTAAGCTAACCGTAAGATCTAAGAAATTAATCTTATTGTTTAACTGAGTTTCTAGGGTAAATTGAATATGTTCATTAACTTTATTTAAACTAATTACTATAATTTCTGCTTGTCTGTTTGTACCTCTGAATAAAATAAATGTATCGTCTACATATCTGAAATAAGATTTAATAAATGGACTATATAATTTGTTGGAAAGAATATTATTTGTTTCATAATCTATCAAGTATAATTCCAATAAAAGTGCGCTTAAAGAACCATCCCACTACTGAATAAAAAAAAAAATTGATAAATTAGAAACTTAAGTCTTTTTTGACTCTTTGGTGAAAACTGGTAGTAAATAAACGCACTTAATTAAATAATTTTTATATTTTTTTCTTTATTTTACATTATACTATTTGGCTTTATTGTATATTTAAGTATACATACATACATACAAATTTAAATACAATACATCGTAAAATTATATTCATTATACTTTGATGTTAAAAAATCGTTCACGTTGTAGTTAATTAATTTATCTATTTACTATTATTAGTATAAAATACGCATTTTGAAAGTATAAGTATTTATATTTGCAAAACAACGTTCATGAAGAAATATTAAATTTTAACTATACGATTCTTGTGTTTTAACTCTAATAATAATAATTATTAGAAATTAAATCCTGGTTGAAATAAGATAAATAGTAGGTAAGTTTATTTAATTTTTGAATAGAAATCTATTTACACAATATACATTATTACCATTTGTGTATTTAAAAAATTTAATGACGTACCTAATAATGTCAAAAATAAAGAGTTGTAAAATATATATTGAAATAAATAATTAATATAAAAGTTAAAAAAAAAGGAGGAAACGTCTCCGGTGTTAAAATATTTATTGAATTATTTTAGAAAATATTATAGGTTTATACCAATAAATGAATAGATTATTTTATTTTAAACTAGTCGATATCCAAACCAGGCAACAGATCTTACTTTGTGACGGCTGTCTCTCATTCTACAAACGACTATTCCACCGATAGGAAACATCTGTATAGAATAGTTCTGTACTGGTTTGTCATAAAAATTTTTTGTCATTTTTCCTCTTTATTAGTATCATGACCCAACAACCACCGTAGTGTACCCCATCAACACAGTCCTATCAAAATACTGAATAAAAAATATTTCTCTTGTAAAATACGACTTATAAAAACATATTTTTGTCGAATATGCCGCTAATATCACACTGGCAAGGTTACGATTATTATCACCATCATCGTATGCTGCGTCACCACGACATTTCAACAAATCACCAAGTATTTCTACGTATTAATACATCGATTAGGTAGGTATAGTAATAAAAAATTTAAGCTACTATACCTACCTTTTAAATTTTATTAACAAACAAAATTTTTTAAAATAATTTTTATTACGCACATAAATACAAATTATATGAAAAAACAGTTGAATAAATCATTGTTCAATAATGTATACATCGACGTCCATACTTCAGGACTTGCCATTTCTTTCTATCAAGCGGGCACACATCACGCGCTTTTAACCAACGCGACATGCAGTGAACATGAAAAGCATGATTACACACGCCCCATACAACCTTACATTCGCTAATGGATGCTACTGATCTTCTTGCTTTACATTCTCTGCACACGCCCAAGATTTCATTAGTACAAATGCCACAATTCTTTATAACAATGTCACGAAACAAAAGTCCGACATCGTCATTTTGTTCTACTTCAAATCTTTTCCTCTGTTTACGACCGTTACTCGTACTTGAAGACGGCACGGCCCTGCCGACTTCCTTTTCTGGAAAAAATAACATTATTGATTATTAGATACTGAGCATTGAACACGTTTAAAAATTCGAGTAGGTCACAAAATATAAACGTTTATTCGTTATAAAATATGATTCGATATAAGCAATTAGTTGATATCGGTCCGATCACAAGAAAAAAAATATATGTCGGACATACAATATAAAAAACGTAAATTACAAAGTATTAACATCAAAATATGAAGTTCCATGCAATTTTACGTACCTTCGTTGGACCCCGACATTTCCCTTTTTAATTGTACAGTGTACACAATTTTAATTTTTACACGAAGAAAAAAAAACGAAGAGCACTCTGTTTCACTTATCGTGTTTATAAAATATTTTTTTTGCCTACTTACATAACCACAAAAACGCCAAATTCTCTACACATTTCTGATACAAGTGCGACGTAAACCAAGGACATTATAAGTAAAAGTAACCTAAAAAAATTATATTCTCCTGCTTTTAAATTAAAAACCCGCGCATTAAAGTCATGTTTATTTTACAATATTGCGATGATCCTATTTGATCTATTTCATAGAACAAAGTTAAAAACCATGATGTGATTATCGTTAATAATATATTTCATACACATAATTTGTTCAAAATATGTCTGTAAATATTATGTATAATATATATATATATTAATAAAATATGTATATACATAAATTTTTTTTTTAAGTATTTGAAAATTATTTCAAATATTTTTTTTAATGTATTTGAGTATTACCCTAAATACTTTTTTCAACAAAATTTTTTTTTTATTTACTCAAATACTTTTTAAAAGCTCTGAAAATAACGAAACATGATATAATGTTTGTAAAACTACTTGTATGTAACGTAATAGTAACAGTGCCTAATTACCACCAAGACCCAATTTAGAAGATCGACGAATATGACTTACGAAATACAAATGGATTTTACGTACAAAAAATGTACAAGAATTCACAACAAGTGAGAAAAACATTATAAAATCTCATTCTAAAAATGATTATTTTATATGTGAATATTATTCATGAATACGTTCGTGAATACGTAAATACGTTCGTTACCACCCCCCAAGATTTTTTCGTCTATTGATTCTGGAAAAAAAAAAGTGTTTCCTCATAGTTCTTGTGACGTTTCTTTCGAGTGTTGTAGTAATTGCCAATTTGTCTCCATATACGCCTTCCTCGACTTTAAACATCAGATGCAGTAGACTTTCGAAATTCAAGAGACCGTGCTGAAAATCCGATTTAGCGAGAGTTCGAATTGTCGAGGGGAAAAATATATATATTTATTATTTATTTATATTACAGGTATGTATTACATACATAGGTATATAATACATATTTTTTAAAAAATAGTTATTTTCTTTAGATATCTATACGTTTCTATTCGATTCTATTATTATCACTTGAATCACTTAAAAGTTCGAATTCATTTCTAGAAAAAAAATTGATTTGTGTCTTGACGTCTAAATAATTGAGACATGAATAATCATCTCTTTACAATAATTTTTTTCGTTTATCTATGACTTGGCTTTTAACTGGTAAATTATTTTCCAGTTCTTTCATGTTTGGAGTATCTCTTATCGGTGGCGTATTTTTAAAAAATATATTTTTCGAGGGTTGGTCCATAGTTTATGTGTAACTGTTATAAACTATAGTTTATAATAGTTACTAAGTTACATACCTAGAAATTGTTTGGAGGAGGTGCAATTATAATGTACATATCATATATTATTATGTTTATTATATTTATAAAATAAATATAAATAATATTTATATTATATACATACGTGTCCCGTTTTTGTTTTTTTTGTTGATAATTCATCTATCACTTTACAAACAGTAATTTCCACTTCTCTATAAATATTTAACATGGCCAATCCATTTTGTCTTTTTTTAAAATAAAAAAAACCGCAAATATTAGTTGAAAAATTTTAATTTCTTAATAATATACTATTACCTCAGATATTGTATTTCATAAATATGTTTTAATCTTTTTGAGAGATGAATAAGTCCGTTCGTTTGAAACCGAAGATTTAGAAAGTGTAACCAAAATGTAAAATAACTTATTTATCTACGTTTGGATAGATGTCTACATTACACAGCTTCAGTGCATCAATGAAATTCTTTGGCTTAATTTCCAAATTTTTAAGTTTCCTTTGCTACAGTTGAAAATCTTCTATTATCAAATTATTACCGTTTAAGTCTTCCTCGTAAAATTCAGCTAATTTTTTTTAAACTCTTCTTTTGTAGAATTTTCATCGGAAAGACAGTGAAAACTTGGTAAAATTTTTAAATGATTCAGAAATCTAGATTTTAATTGACTTATGAAATTAATTGACTTATAGGTCTTGTATATTTTATAGCGCCAGAACTTTCAAGATAATTTTTTAGTGATGTGTCACCGCTAGCTCTAAAGCGTAATAAATTACGGAAGTTTCCAGAGTTAACTTAAGTATTATCAACTGTTAATTTTCCAAAATTGCGATGACCTCGCAGCGGTATATTTTGTTGACCGCATAAAATAATTGTTTCAATAACAGGAGAAATGTTTTTTCTATTTTCAAAAATTTGTCGTGTCCGAGAAGTGTCTCCGTGTTATAGCCTATAGGTATAGCACCTCAGCAAATACACGAGAGGAACTATATGCCAGACTCCCCCTTTTTATCCAACTACACGTAGGTATTATTATTATTATTATTATTATTATTATTATTATTATTATTATTGTTACTGTTGTTGTTATTATTGTTATTGTTATTGTTATTATTATAGGAGAGAGCATTGACCTGCATATATAAATATTGTTTATAATTTGAATTTTGATGTAAATGTACATTTTATATCAAATATATAAACTGCACAATTTAATTACAATAAATTGTTGTAATACGTTGTAAAATTGTAATATGTATTTGGTTCAAGTGTATTTTGAAGAAAATGTATTGGTTAAATTTGTTTATTGTATTTGTTATAATTAAAATTTACAAATAAATTGAGCTTCCAAGAAAATCATAAAAAACAGTTGTACTTACCTATTTTTTTTTACTTTTAGGTGGACAAAAATTTGACGGACGATAATGGCAGATTAGTGTTGTGCAATATTTTAATAGATAAGCTGGCTAAAAATGCATTACTTTTAACATATCTAGTCGATAAAGAGCGTGTAGTTATTGTTTATGGATGCTATTAATTTAATATTAGTCGTTTTTTTTTAATTTATCACAACTAATAATAATAATAATAAAACACAAGCTCAAGGAAAATTAAAAATGTAATTTAGCGGATAATCCACATGACTAATTAAGAATCATAAAAATGGAGGTTGCATTGAATTTTTTTTTTAGACATTTTTCACTTTGACATTTGTGAGTTGTAAAGTAGGAAATAAATAAAATTATAACAAACACCAGAGTGTTTAGAAATTAAATGTATAAAAATCTGCCTATGTTTTGTTTTCCTCGTGAAAGTTTCAGTATTACATTACGGCGATGTCTCCACTAGTAACATATAGTAGAGTCATAGTGTTCGCAAAACCTGCATTTTGTTGAGAACATCTCATCTGTAAAACCAAATCTCCTTGATTTAATATGCCTCTCTTCCTCGCGAAATCCATCGCGAACTGTGTACGATTTGTCATATCTTTAGACCAAACGGTTTCTAATAGATCTGTAACATAAATGTTTTATCATCGTCATCATATAGTTAGTTATTAGTTATAATTTATAACTTAGAGCTAACTCAGTGATCTAATTATCTAAGTATTTACAAGACTACAAATTGTTTTTTTATTAATTTTTCAATACGGATTCTATGTACCTATTTAATTATGAGCTACATTACATTGTTATAAAAATATTACATTATTATATTAAATTTATATTGTTATAAGTGTTATAATTATTATAACTATTATTATAAGTGTTTCATTTGATTAGTAAGATACTATAATATAAGATTGTTTTTATAATTAAGTGTTTAATTACCTATAAAATATATTTTTTATTTATAAAGAATCAATATGAAAATAAGAAATATTAAGTTATTATGAAGAACATTGTGATTTTTGATCAATCAGTCAGAAATTTTTGTTACTCCTAGTGCCTATTGAGTATTTTAAGCATAATGTCTGCATAATTTAGAGACATTTTTAAAAAATGATGAACTTAACTCTACTGGCCTATGTAAAAAAAAATTCCCAACTGAAAGAATAATTTAAAATTAATTTGAAATTTGATTATCAATGAATTTAAAAAATGATTATTAACTTAACTTAGTTCATTTATTTTTAACTCCTCTGTTGACTTTTTTTTTGTTATGTATCTGGTTACTTTCAGTTGTGAAATGTTATCTAATAAGTAGGTATCGACATAATGAAAGTGTATTTTTATATCAAATTATTATTAAAAATTAAAACGTGTGTCTGCGTTTCAAATTAACTGAATATATTAACCTGGTCAATATTAATACAATACGTATTCTTATGCAGCAACTCAATTGGACAAAAAATTATCATTAACATTATGATTAAATTATTAATTAAAAAGTAATAATAATTTATGGTACCTAATTAAGTAAACAAAAAAAAATTAACTTAACTTGAACTTAATAAACTCGTTATACCCATCCTTATGGAGCGATTCTTATGATGCGTCAGACGTGTGCGTCTGACGCAGTATACTGCTTTACATGTTATCTAATTAATACGTTTCCCTAGACGCGTCAACAACTTTGCGGCGGCCGATAGCCGCTAGAGCCACACCGGCCGTCTGGTCAGAGAGCAGTGTAGATGTAGTCGCAAAACGAGTTCGGTCAGAAATGGCCATGTCGAAAACACATTTTTCAGTTGTACATGACGAAAAACTTATTGAAATGGTAGACAAATTTGATTGTACGATTCGAGTAGCCCATTGTATAATAATCAGAAAATTAAAGATAATGCTTAGAAAGAGATAGCTGAATATGTAAAAATATCAGGTAAAATATCTTCCGGCCTTGACGTAAACAAGGGATTCTCGTTTGCAGTCCCCTGATCGGTAATTAATTGTTCCAGTAAAAGTTCTTCAATCTCTTCGAGAATTAGGTACGATAATAATTCACGTTGACTCAGTATGATAATTTGGCAAACCTGTTTGCACACCAGTATCTGCACATGACTGACGTTTCAAAGGAAACAGCACTTACCTACATAAACAGACTCGCGCGACTGACGCGTCATGGGAATCGCAACTTTTAACATACTTACTTATAATAACACATAAAACAGTTTTATACGATGCAGCTACGAATAGGAAGTACAATTTATAAGTCAAATTAATTATTTAGCCTAGGCATTTTGCATTTTTTTTTTTAGAACATAAAATGCGTAAATTTTATTTCAGTAATTTTCACCGAAACTCGTAAATATGAACTTTCAGATCTAAATAATAACCAATGTAATTTTACTTGTAAAGTGTACCGAAATGAGATTACGCCACACGCACAATTTATTGGCGCATTTCCTGTCCCTGACAATTGCCAAAACCGGACACTTGGGTCGGTACCGGGCGATTAGTTTTGCGGACAATCCAGACGTGGTGATTACTATAATCGCAGCCACGGGACATCTCAAAGACACTTCTACGCAACCAATACTAATCGCATGAATGGGATCGATTTTCGTTTTAGACTGAAAACAAAAATATATTATACTTGTCCTGTCGGTAACAAAGTCCAGGGATGTATCGAAACATGTATTGAGTCTCCTGTGCCTTGTACTTTTGGTGAATAATGTCGAAAATATATTTCTTAATTTGGCTCTATTTCGCTTTTGACTTCCGAATACAAGTGATAAAGGTTAGGCACTTGGACTTATATAATATGTAATACTCATATGTACATGTACATAAAAAAGACTGTCTGATATTACAAGATTTCTAGATTGTTAAGTGACACAATATGTTATTATATGCTGGTAATATGTGTATTTTTATAATTTTTGCTATTGAATAATCTTGATTTGTATTTTGGTTAGGTCGTAACAATATTAAACATTCACATTAGTATGTTTAGATATTTACACTTTATATAGGTTTGATAAATATATGAATCAAACATAAATGTTATATCATTATTTGTTGAGAAATTATTATGTGATTAAAATTGTAATTCTGAAACTATGCTTGCTTGTCTCGTCTTTCATCGAACATTCTGCAATATACTTTTCAATTTTACTATAAATTGTTATGAATTTACGTATGAATCATACGTCATTCTCATATGTTTAATATCCAATCGTTTAAACATAAAAAAAAATTTTATTTTACATTTTTACTAAAAAAAAAGCGTAATATATTGTAAAGGCACTAAACACGGCCCTCGGACGTACTTGAGCTGGGGCAGAGGTGAGCAATCGCTCCCCTCCCCCTTCGTGCTGATCAGTCACTTTTTTACTTATTTATTTTTAAAATGTCAAGAAAAATAAAAGGCACAAATCTACAAATTTTATTAAAAATAAAGTAACAATTACATTTGTTTTTTAATTTTCTTGAAAAACTAAATAAAAATAAGAAGTCAAAAATAGTATATACAATATCGTTAATGTTTATATATTCATACTGACAAAATGAGTGAACAAATCGTCTCGTTTTCCGTTTAATATGAAAATGTATGTAAGTAGGTACTAAACAATAATATAGATGTAGAAAAAAAGGAAAATCTGCTACAAGAAATAACGAAGGGATTTGCTGAAGACTTTCAACGGTTCGCATTAGTATAAGTAACAATAAATCGTGGAGTTATACATAAAAATATTTTGTTTTATGAAAATAATTAATAACGTATTAATAATAATTATAAATTAATAAAAGAGAATAAAAACTCATTATGATTATAATTATACTGTATTTACGCGAGTAAAATTTATTTTTGTTCCATCTTAGAAAATAAATGTTCCCCCTTTTGATTGAAAACCTATAGCTACGCCTATGTCACTAATAGTCACATAGTAAAATAAGACTTTTGAGGGACGGACGTTTGTTTGTTGCCTCCTGCGTCAAATTTCATAAATATGGGCCCGAGTCCCTTCGTTACGATGCTTTTGTAGTGTTTATATAACGTGTCGTCGGTTATCAGTGGGTCGAAGTTTTTAGATGTTTTCAGGTTACACGTTGGATTTATCAACAAACTAATAACGTTACATTTCTTTGTGCTTACCTCTTTCCGGCAGTCCGTTAACAACTGTTGTTTAGTCTGGGCGGCATCGCCCTGCTGACATATGGACGACGCACACTCAATTATGTAGTGAGCTTTGTGCGCAGACCGTCTCGTCACATCCAAGTAAATACAATCGGTCCCGTCCATTATAGTAGTGATGACGTCATTTATTTCGGCGTTCAACGGTGCTGTACTGTACTCCATGGAACTCAAAAACCCCCCATGAGTTACGATCGGCTTTCCTATCTGTAGTAGAGATACACACGTGTAAAACGTATTGAAAGAAAATCGTATAGATCTATTGTGCTTTGTGAAAGAAAATCCCCAAACGCACAAACTTTTGGACATTGATGACAGATAGAATTATAGAAACGTGGAAAATATAAGCGCTCGTAATTCAATTTTACCTTCTTTCACTGAATAAAATTTAAGAATTTTTCTAAAACTTATTCTATAATTAACGTCCGTATTTGGTTGTGAAATTAGTTACTACTTTTTATTTTTCGTGCAAATTTAACTATCGGTATTCAAGCTCACTGTATGACATTTGGACAAAACGTTCTTTTGAACTAGAAACATTCTTTCGATACCGATTTCCATGTACAAGTCAGGCCGGTGTAAGAACACAGCGTCGACGTTTGGTATAATTTCGTCGATGTTCTCGAGCCCTATGCTGTTGTCGATTTTCGCGTACAGGTCGATATCCTTGCCTTCCTCTTCACCTTAAAACGAAACGCATAATTGGCTGGAGGGACGTTGTTGTCGTCGTCGGCCACTGTGTGAAAGAGGAGCCTAAGGCCTAATACTGTAATATTGGTACCTATACTTACACACGAAATACTTTACACGGTTGAGAAAACCCACGTTTCTGACGCCGGGAACCATGATGGCGTCGACTTTGAGTTGGATACCCGTACGAATGTCTTCCTCGTCCTGTTCAGTGAGCTCTGACATGCCAATCGGAATTCCAGATATGTGCACCACCTTTTCCGATCCCAAGAACTCTCCTCGCTTAATCATGCAATACACTTCCTTAAAACCTATTACAAATAGGTATCTACGTAAATATGTTAAACGAATTCCACGTCATCGGTTGAGTATGAATTCTGCAGACAGACAGTCTTAATAAAAAATGTTTACGATTGTTTTTAAAGGAATTGCAGGCGAGAATTTTTTCTCCTTGTCTTGCACATGCACAACATAGTAAAACAGACGTTTCCTACTTCCAACGTACCGTTCGATTTAGTAGTGCAATAAGAATTTTGAAAACAGATGGTTGCATTCGTCGTGATGACTACTTGAGATCGACTTTCTCATATTTCTAATTTTTTTCTTCATAAAACCCTCCAAAATTAATTAAGTTAAAAAAAATTTAATATTCAATTTTTGAAGATATTAAGATGAAACAATGAAAAAGTGGTTGAGTCGATCTATAGTAAAATTCACGATAAATTA
Source organism: Slavum lentiscoides (assembly GCA_032441835.1). Taxonomy (NCBI): domain Eukaryota; kingdom Metazoa; phylum Arthropoda; class Insecta; order Hemiptera; family Aphididae; genus Slavum; species Slavum lentiscoides. The sequence continues at coordinate 8,764,148 of CM063720.1, read as the reverse complement.
AAATCTGTTTTCAGGATCCTTATCGCACCACTAAATCGATCGGTACGTTGGAAGTAGGAAACTTCTATTTCACTGTGTTTTTTTGTGTACAAGACAAAAACAAAATCCCCGCTTCCATTTCCCTTAAAGTGAAATCGTTATTGTACACATTCCTTTTAAAATATAAACATATATTGTTGTGCGATCTATATAATATATGTCTATATATTGCAATGAAATGAACGTCACTTTTTATTTACATTCACAACATGCGTAAATATTTTACATATTTTTGAAGAATTCAAACTCAGTTTTACTTGCATATGGCTCACCGACACTTTCAACGATTAATTCGATTTTTCCGTAATCCAAAAATATCCGATCGTTTTCTTTGAGTCGAAGAACCCTATCGCTGCTCACATAAATACGATTCTCTGTACATTTATTTTTGTACTTAATGTCGTTGGTCACGTAAACATGACTATTTGTCGGCAATTCTATCAAATATTGATTGGGCTATAAATTGAGAAACCGTTTAAAATCCATTAAAGAAATATGTAAGTATCGCGAAAACGAATGATTCGTCAAATGTTAGTAAACATCTTTTTACGTCTGTGTTAAATACGGTTCCTGTTATTATACGAGATCCAATGAGATCGAGCACCAGAGCTAAGGAGTATGGTATTTGGTCGTTCTTATGAAGACTGTAGTTGAAAACTCCTTGGCGGATTTCGTAAATCATTTTTCGACTCTGTTCATTCGTTAAACCATGGAAATCAAACATAACCATAGAGACGCCTCTTTCACAAAATTCTTCTATTAGGTCTGTAGTCACGTCAGATACTAAAATAAAAAAAACCAAAGAAAAAATCATGAATTCGACACGTATTATATAGGCATACGATTATTTATATATATATATATATATATATATGTACGTACGGACGCCACAAGCTACAGTGGTCAATGTACTATGTGAGTAACTCGATTTCACTTTGAAATTGCCTGTATGATCCAGATAATCCGCTATAGTCGTTTTCAATTTTAAATCGTCATTGTCACCATTTTTATTCTATGTGTGTATATAAATGTATATAAATGTTTTTTTTTATAATAACAATTATAACATTATAACGAATTCCAATTTTCTTACCCAGGAATTCACGATGCACGGTTCTTCAGTTTTAGTTGAACTTAACGAGTTCATTTTTCCCCTATGTATTTCAATAAAATCGTATTCCTATTATAAGAATAAAATTTTATATTTGAAGATCGAAATCGATTGTGATGTAAATAATCAGCGAAACATGTTTAATAAGTTGTCCAAAAATACATGGTTACGGACAACGAAAAATCCTCACGTTTTCCGTGATAAGTTAAACAATTTATATAATAATAATTATTATTTATAACGTATTTCTGTGATGTGTTTAAATATTTTCATATTGTTTATATTATTGATTTTAAAATAACGTATAACGTAAATAAAAATACCATCATAAATAAAATGAAACAAAATCCTATTATTATAATTTATAGATCACAAAAACTATTCATACAGGTAATTTAAAATGTTGAACAAGTATTAGAATATGATCTTCTAAAAAGTTTTATACGAATAAAATTATTCAATATAGCTGTTATTATACTTAAATGCTTATTGAATACACAAGAATATAATAATTATTCGAAAAAATATTCAATAGGTACTAACAAAAAAATTTTATAATTTTTTTTCTACCAATATTTGGCAAAGTTTAAAAAAGGTCTAGTCTTTTTGCTGCCAAATCTATCCGCGATTATTTACAAAACTTTCAACTTATTTTTTAAAATTGTTCCGTCACTACTCACTAGTACCTACCCACTAGTAAGGCAAGATTTCGTTTTTGATAATACTATTTAAATACATAAGTTATAAATAATAATAATAATAATAAATGTGCTGTGCCAACCATATTTCAATGTCCAGAACACTAAATGCCCAAAGTAAAAGAAAGAAGAGTTTTTCAAAAATCTATTGAAATTCAAGTAAGATTGTTTTTAATTTATTTATATACCCAGAGTTAGAATACTTTAATTTTAAATTTTGTGAAATAAAGTGTATTTACAACCATTTAATATTATTCTAAAATCAAATAACAATTGTTCTTATCTAACTAATATTACTGTTTGGGATGCCTGGTAATTGGGTACTTATTTAACTCAAAATCTAATTAATATACCTACTATTCACAAATTTGAAACAAATCGATACACTATAATATATACTATTTTAAAAATAATATATAAATAGTTTTAAAATAATTATGTAATTTTCATTCAATTAGCCAATTTTAACCACATTTTATATAATTAAAATTCTAAATTATAACTACTGTATCATATGATATAATATATAATGTTAACTGTATAATTCTTGTCATTGATCAATTTTCACAAAAATACAAGACAATACTTTGATATAAATGTCCACTTTTACGGATCATTTTTTAGAACTTGATTTTGGAGAGGAGTGATAATTTTCCTGTCCTATGCTACACCTGGGCATATACTATTAAAACATAGTCAACATAAAAAAAAGCATATAGTATAGGAATTAGGAAGTACAAAAGGAAACTAAAAATTATAACAAATATGTAAATTAAAATATATGGATAGTAATTATTAATTGTCATTTAGCGTTTTGTTTAAAATATGCATGAATACATTTTTGTAGTAGAAAATTGATTGAAAAATATTACATTACAATTAAAGAGTTATTTAGAAATATAAGCAAATACCTAGCGAATAAAATATCATTATAATTAACTGTGTATTCTTAACATGTATAATTCAATTGTTGACGTTACAACAGTTGATATCCACAAAAGTCTTGAGCTTCATACTGTAAAACTGATAGGCGGACAAACTGTATCACGCACGTATCTTTGCCAAGTGACACGTGAATTTGAAGCAGACTTGATAGATCTTGATAGCTGTTTAGATTTTTTAATAGGCATGATATATGGATCGTAGTTGCACATTAAATAATTTGTATTCTTGTCTTTTTTATGGGAATACAATCTTGCTGAACCGTCTAGTAAATCTACACGACCATTCTTCGAAGCAGCCCAATTCCACATATCCACAATGAAACAGTTGCATTTCCATGGATTACCGATGAGTTTTAATGATACGAGTCGTCCATTATGGTAGAATACATTTGGTTCGATTGACACCATGTCATTGAAATTCAAGTTTAGCTCATGAATATTAGTCAATTGTTCCATAAATTTCATATCGTCTCCATCACCTTTTAATTTATTATCGTTCAACAACAAATGCTCAAGGTTAGGTGTTAGTCTGAAAAAGTCTTTGGGTAAATAACTCAAATTACAACGACTCATGTCCAAATGATTTAAGTTAGGCATGAGAAATGGAAATATCGTTTCTTCTTTAGGAACTTGTATAGGATTATTTGAAAGTCTTAGCTCTACCAAATCAGGATAATATGCAAAATCATTGAAAAATAGTATATTATATAAGGAGCCGAGTCCACAATCATTCAATTCTAGCACTTGCAAATCTTCAAAGTTTTGAAATAAACCTGGTTCAAGGAACTGTAATTTGTTTCCACTTAAAATAAGTGTTTTTAAATTTGTTATATTCGAGAAAATCGTTGCAGATATTTTATCTAAATTGCTATAACCGATATCTAAATATTCCAACGACTCTAGAATAGATAAAAATCTCAAAGAGCCATTGTTCCTGATCAATGGATTCCTTGATATATCCAATTCTTTTAAATTAATTAAATGTTCGAAAGTATTGGTCGCCAATCTATTTAATCCACATTCTCTTAATGATAATTTCACTAATTCTATTAAAGGCGAGAGCGTTGCGGGCAAATCTTCAGAAATTAAACGATTTCCAGACAATATAAGAGTCTGTAATTGTGTAGCATAAATAAATGTATTTATGGATAAAGGTCTCTCCAAATTACAATTACTGAGGTCAAGCAATTTTAAGTGAAGTAAATTTCTGCCTAAAGTATTAGCCATTTCGAGACCAGATAATTTATTACCAGCTAACTCTAAACTCTGTAGCCAAATATTATCAGAAAATGTATTAATTGGTAATTGCACTACACCTGCTCTTCTTAAATCAAGATAATCCAGTTTAATTAACCGCCTCAATATTAAGGCCCAATCAACATCACTTATGAGCTCATTTTGAGCCAGTTCTAATCTCGTAACTTCTTGAAGCCCATGAAATGCTTGTGGATATATATATATAAGATTACAATTTTTGATAATTAGATGTTTTAGACTTCTTAGAGGACTGAATACGAATGCATTTAATTTTTTGAGAGAATTTCCGGAAAGGTCAAGTCTGTTTAGGTTACTGACATTAGTGAAAAACTCGGTTGATATTTCTGTTATAAGACAATTTGCCAAATTAAGGTTACGTAGGACACTGGAGAATAAGAATGGTCCATGAACTGGATCTAACTGATTTCCATGTAAATCTATCGTAATCAATCCATTGTTCTCCCTGTAAAAAATATATAATTAGTTTTCATTTATACATAGGTCATAGAGTAATATTTATTATGATAAAAAAAAATAATCTTATTCTTCAGTTTTAGTATGTAAAAGTGCTATTGTGTTTCAATTCGTTAAGAAGTTTTTTTTTTCTACCTAAATATGTTTTTATAATTAAAATAATAAATATTTATGAGAAAATTGATCAGTGTAAATTAATTGAAATTTTTAATGAAAACTATTAAAGCCCAGAATATGTAATTCAAAATATTTTACACCCGACAAGTATTAACAAGTAAAAACCAAATATTGTCAAAAAGACAAATTACGTATTCAATATTTTACATTTTAAAAAGTTGAAAATTGATGAAGAGAGGACAAAATATAATAAAAGGGCAAAAACCACTAGTTGAATATCCCTAATATACAAACATTATGTAAGCTATAATTTTTCATAGATAATTGTTAACATACATTTTAATATTTAAATAAACTTACTTAAATGCAAAAGGATGAACATAATTGACCAGATTATTTGACAAGTCTACCTCCAACATATGATGAAGTCCACCGAACGTTGTATTTTTTATTTCTGTTAACAAGTTATGAGCCAACTCTAGTGTCAACACTCTGACTAAAGACGGAAAAGGTTCCAGTGCACTCAAACAATTATGATTCATATTGACTTCGGTGGTACTGATGTCCATTTCGTTGTAAAGAATAGTTGTCATGTTTTTATTGGAGCAATCCGTTATCCTGTTACTTTTGGATAAATAACAGTCGCAAACTTCTGGGCAACTAAAACTTTTGGATGGAATGGCATTGGTCAGAAATACGTAAGAAACCAATAGTACTGCATACCACATAATAGATTTACATGTCGCCATGACGAATTCCTTCTCTAAAAAAACAAATATATTGTAATTTAATTCGTTTATTCATATTATCATTAAGTTTAAGTTTCTTTGCTTTAGAACATTTTTATATTTTTATTAAAATAACAATTTTGATATTAAATTCAATAAAGTACATGATTCAAACAAATTATTAAAGATGTTAAGTAACAAATGAATGTTAATTGTTTCTGTCAATAAATATTCAGTGTTACACTCGCATACCGTTATTTTATTGTTTTCTAGGGGGGAAATAATTACTAATTACCAAAGATCATTAACAAATATCATAATCAAAAGCATTAACAAGTTAAAACATAAAATAACCAATGAAGTAAAGTTACATAACACGAAACCTACACTTTTATAAAATTAACTTCTTACTTAATTAGTTCATTTTTTAAACTTAATGTGTTAACTTTAAATTAAATATTCATACAACAGTACTTAAATTATGCTGATTTTGTCGGAAGAAAAATGTAAATTTTCTGAACGCTGTGTTTACATTTTAGTGTATGCAATTTGTATAAACCCAATAATTCATAAATGTCAGCTGTTAAAAAAAATCTACTAGTTCTAGAAATATATATCAATTTATATTTTATTTTCATTTTTTACACTTTTAAATAACAAAGTTTTTCATTATTTGTATTGAAAAAATGTTACACAAGAATATATACTTTTTTAAGAATATTTTACTGAAGGCTTTTTTCATGATTATTATTTATATTGCTAATATAACAATTTTACCTTTTAAAAAAAACCTTACATAATTTCTCTTACAGATCATTTCTAACGTTTGAAGTTAATAAAATAAATGCGAGTTACCTATTTTTAACTCAACTTGATGAGTTAAAGAAATTAGTTGACATGCCCTGCTTGGCTTATTAAATGAAATATTGATATATGACTAAAATCATTGGTTATTTATACAACAGTACATATTATAGAAATAGGTATAATTGTTTCGAACAATATTATAAAAAAAAAAAAAAATGTATTTACTACAGTTGTTTAGTGAACCAATAGTAGGTAAGGTTTTAGTAGATAAAAAAAAGTTTTCACAGAATTTGACTAGACAGTCATTTTTAAATGGAAACCTATTAACATACACGATCGTCAGCAGGGTTGTACACGAAGACGACCGACCATAAAACAATTATAAACCACCAACATACGTATGAATTAAAATCAAAAGAAAAATTTGAATGACAAGTGTAATTCATTCGTTTGTATCTCTTATAAATTAATATGTAACGTAATTGCTTGTAACGAATAACACTGAGACGACAGAACGGGTAAATAAATAGGTACATTATAAATAAACAACGATAAATTAGTTCTTAAGTACGTATAATAACAGATGAGGATAAAATATTATTATTATTATTATTATTACTATTATCTGGCATGAAAAATCAGTGGAAAACATTTATTCGTTTAATAATAAAATTGAATTATATCGAAAAGCTATAACCATTGGAATACGTACACGATTACAAAAAAAAAAAAAAATACTTAATAAAATATTTTAACGCACAACGCTTGTACGTAGAGTCCAAATGAATAAACGATATTTAGCTTCTTCGTTACCATTTCAACGATTACACGTGTAATCGTTGAAATTATTTTACGTCGGCTTCAGTAAAACGTGCAAAATTTGAAACATTTAAAACAAAACGATAATGTTGTGAGGTTTATTTTCAATTCTATTATATTATATTACTATTTATCGTATACGGCGATCGGTGAAAATTTATAACGCGAAATACAGCACTGTGTACTTCAATCAGTGGCGTTGCCAGGGGGGCTGATCATGGGGCTACAACCCCCCAAAAAAATGAATTATCAGTATTTTAGCAGGTACCTACCGTCTATAAATATTAAGTATTAACGTATAAATTAATTATTCATATCAGCCTCAGCCCCCCCCCTCCAAATAAAAATCCTGGCTACGCCACTGACTTCAGTCTTTGCACGACATTATTATTATTCGGTCGTACGGCTGACGTTTTTACCAGTTACCTTTTACATCCCAACGGATAAAAGAACTACGCGGTATATTTTAGTAATATTGTAATTAGAAAAATATAATAAAAAAAAAAATTGAAAATACTCACGCGACGAAACAAGCGATCGAATATTGAAAATCGTTTATTCGCGGCGGCGCTGTGCACAAAACAACTTGCTGTACGCGAAACGTGAGAAACGCAGAAAAAAAAACGCGAGTCGTTCGTTCACCGCATTGAAGGCGATCCGTGTGCGTGGTTTTCAATTATTAACATTGCGACCGTCACAGTGAATCGCCAAAGAAAATAAATAATACGGCAAAGAAAATATAAATTTCGATAAAAAGGGAAAATATTTCAAGGTTACGTAACGTTTCGTAAAGCGCGGGGAAAATATGAAAACGGTGACCGTACGAGAGAACAGCACCGTCGTCACCCGCTAAAAATGGTCTTTCGAACATTGAATTAAGACACGTTAACCGGGTTTATAAAAAAAAAAAAATTATTTTTATTGAGTACATTTAAATGAGACCACGTAAAATAATTTAAAAAAAAAAAATTGATTAGGCCTTTTAAATCCAGTCTAAATAATATTTATACATTTGACTACATTACGTTTTTTAATGTTAATCTTAAGAAAGTCGTTTTTTTTTTTTTTTTTAATGTGTACGATTGTAATTAAATTATTGTTACTTGTTTGAAAACCATAATAATATTGGCGTATCGCATAGTTACTACGCACAAGCGTATTGGACTCGACTGGCATATTTATCGTTCCACGTACGATCGAATAACGTTTTAAAACGATTTCACTTCAGTCACACTTGTTGATTGGCGAATAAATGTGATTAAGACTGCAGAAAAAGTTTTTTTTATTAAAAAATACCTATACTCCAGACCAGAGGTTTTATTTTTAATTTATTTGTTGTGAAATAAAAAATTTTCAAAATCCTTATCTTATTCATTGACCAGGCGGTATTTTATGTCACAGATACATGTAAGCTTAGCACATAAAAACAACATATTAAATCGCTTCTAAATTATTTTCACTAATATTTTTGTCATTTCTTTTTGAGTTTTACAATATTTGCAGGAATAATCGGCACCGTTGTAACAGATAGTTTTAAATTTGTATAATATATATATATGTGTGTGTGTGTGTGTGTGTGTGTGTGAATGTGTGAATATACAATTAAGTCAATGAGTATTATGTAAAAAAAAAATATATAAAATAAGGGTCGTTGAATTAAATTTATTGTATTTATTACCGGTTTCGACAACAAGTTATCATCATGACGTATTAAGAAGGAAAAAATACAACAGAATAAGAAATAAAAATGAACAGGTCTCAAAGAGAAAATTATGGATATTACAATAAAAAAATATAGTGTTTAAAATAAATAATAAATTCAAAATAGCAAAGAAATTGTGTATATAGTGAATTAATTTGTTAAAAAAAACACTATGGCATGTTATTAATATTATGTAATATACATTGATATAAAATGTTCTCTTTAAAATCTGTTTGTACACTTAAAATATTTTTAATTTATCATGTTTAATTTTTATTTTTTTTACATATATTTGACTGTTCCAAAACGGAATTTATATAAATAATACGTTGTTTATTTAATTCATTATCAATATAAAATGTATTACAACTACATTTAAGTTTGTGAATTCATAGAAAAATTAAATTTGTTTAAATTATTATTTGAAAATTGTTTTACATAAATAGTTTTACACTATTCATTAATTATGTAATCAGCCATTTTCTCATACAAAAAAAAAATAATACAAAATTATAATAAGGATAAAAATAAAAGTTACTGAATATTCTAATGAAATAAATAATTATTATTAAATGTAACTTTTTCTATAAAATCATTAAAAATATTATTATACTGAACATCAAGATTTAGGTTCATATTCTTTCTCATTCATTTCTGTAACATTTGGAATTTGTGGTATTTTATTTGATTCTGTGACACTGAGTTAATGTGATTCATTGACAACTTGAACAGAATTATCTATTTGTTGTAATTTGTTATTTCAAAAACTGCAAAATTAACATCATTAAATACATCTGGATTATATGAACAAATTCCTGTTTTTTTTTTAAAAAACCGTTAATAGCTGTTGTCAGTTGTAGCTTTGATATAAGTTAATCCAAAAATTTCAGCAAGTTGTTTCAATGTTACAGCATCACCACTGTTGGTTCTGTGTCAATTTATACTGTCTTTATTGAAGTACGTACTAAGAAATAGGTTTTCTTGGGATAATGAATAAATTGCATTTAATTGCAAATACATTTACTCGTACGTACCAACCACATTCACATAAACTTCAACTTTTACTGCTTATCCACGTTCTGCATCTGCAGAAGTTATTGCAACCAACTTGATTCTTTCCTTTAGATGTAATAAGTAATAAGCTATGCTTTCAATTTTAGTACTGAAAATATGCTGTTTTTATCACAGTTATAAATTCTATTTTGTCCAAACTTATATTTGTCCGTCAATCTGCCAAGAAGTTGAAAAAAATTGATGAGAACTCTTTTATTACAGCCCATTGCTCTAAAAGTAGAAGTTGCTTCTGGTCTCCTTAGAGAAATTTTCATGAACCCTTTCATACCAATGAAATCTAGCTTCTTGTTTGACATAAAAAAAATGTATATATTTTGTAATTTTTTGCAGCATTTTCTTAAATCTCCAACATAAAATCCAGAAAAGATTGTTCCAATAACTGCAGATAAACACCAGTTCGTTTTCTTCTACAGAATTAAAATCCTGAATTGAAATTGGACCCAACACATTCTTTCTTATCCGCATCTTGAAATGGATTTCTCTTTCTGTTCATCTATAAGATAACACAATAATTAAGAATAGTATATTCTGATAAATTATACGTATTTATTATAAGTACTTTTCTTTTAACTGAATTATTTGGAACTGAAGACTTTTCACATGCTTCTCTAATGGTTTTCTTGTTTACAATTACAAATTACAGCACCAACCGCATTTTTCATATTACTGGAATCCCAGTCATGGCGATTAGTGGTCCTTTTTCTATCTCTACCCATATTGTTTCCTATAAAATATAATTACTATTGAAATTAACTATATAAAATTTAATCAAATTGTATTTATTTACATGTAATATATCATGTATTTCACTAAAAACTATTTGTGTCAATCTCAATACTTAGGATAAGTACACTAAGATTTTGGCAATTACAATATATTAGTAATGTTATACAGTGAATTATCCTTACGTTACATATTTTATTTGCATGCCTATATCAAAATAAAGAAATTATTGCTATTTCATTTTTAAAGTAAATTATTTAAATTAATAATATGTATTAATATGCAAAAGTGACACAATTTATACCATTAAAAATTACAAAATGATAACATGTTATTTTGATCTAAAAAATTAAGAAACAAAATACAACATTACAACTTTGTTATTTATGACAAAATATAAAGAAATTAAACTAAATACTTTTTTTTTGTTAATTAGTATTTTAATTTAATTTATAAAATACTACTGAAGCAAGGTTGTCTTTAATGCATAGTGGACACAAAGGGAAATTCTTACATTGAAACATTGAATTGAAAATTGTTTTCTGCCTTTTTAATTTATAGCATTAGTTTTTAAAGTATGTTTTTTTTTGTATAATTTGGTTGTAACAGAATGAGTTCATCACAATTGTTACTTGATTTTTTAAAATTTTTATTCTTATTCAAATAACTCAGTCTCTATATTATTTTTGTTTAAAAAATTAAAATCCTTGTATACATTAGGTAAATATGGAATCCTCGTGGGTCTATTTAAATGTATAGGGTCTGGACAGCTTCCTTCTTTTTAAGACACCATTGAAAATATTCCTATAACAGTGATGACAATTTTAGGATGGTTTTTACACTACTACTATAGCAGTAATATTGGCTACTGTCCATCAACACATTAAATTATACACATTTTGCTGAAATTGTATTATTATTAACTGTTGTTACAAGTGTTTCTCTAAGTTGCAAAAAAAAACTAACACATTAATTATTCAGTTAAAAAATACATTTATATTTTTAAATACTTATCCTAGAGGTTATAAATTTATTTTGCTATTGCTTACAAGTATTCTGCAGGTTAAATTTAATCATATCATAAATTTTTTAGTATTTTGTGGAGCTTCAATTAAACAATTACACTGGAATTAGACTGAAATATGTATACATATTTATATGGGCATTGATTATTATATATACAGTACCTATACACTATATTCTCATATATTAAAATCGATCATTTGTATTAATAGTTAACTTCAAGTTAACGCATTTAGTTTAAAAAATAAATCATTTATCAAGTTAAACAATTTTAACTAGAATATTATTTATTTATTTACAAAAAAATTATTTTATTTTTTTTACTTCAATAAAAAAACGTACCTAATCTTTTCCACAACTACCTTATCACTTAAACTCACATTTTATACCTACTAATAATAACTATACAAATTTATAACTACTAAAATAACTGCAAAAAAATGTGTACCGTTAAATAAATGTGTTCATCTGCATAATGTCTAAACTGCACACGATAAGAGAATAAAAGTACAATAAGATTCTTTTAACCTGCAAAACCATTTAACTTTTTCAATCAATTTTTGAAAAAACTTAAGGTTTACCTACAATAAGTAACAGTTACCCCAAATGACTTCTGAAAATATGTGTATCCGTCAATCAAATTATCAATGTCCGCCTTTCTTACGAGTTTCACATGACATAAGACTGGATAAATAATAAGATTTTATTCAACCTGTTGATCAAATAAACTCTTAAAAACAATTCTTAAATGAACTATAAATGTATACAATAAGAGGCTAAATAATATTACTTCATTTAAATTCGTAAAAATGTATAAGTATCAGTCAGCTAAATTTCACCAACTGCTTTTCAACTGAATCCCAGTTGACAATATGAAATCGATCGGTCAAATGGCATCGTATGCGTTTTGATCGAGCTCCAGACGAATGCCACTTTGAGGTTTAGATGGAATTTTTTTCTCACCTACAGTACAAATGTATTGTTACGATAAATTATTGAATTGTATTACTTGTACTTTTTAATATGGTATACTCACATTTTATATGAATGCGTAGCATTGAAATTGATGAAAATGTCTAACAATTTGCATTATCTCAAGGCGTTTTAAATACAATCTGAACACATCCCATGTTTCATAACACATTGTAATAATTATTGTCTTATTGATGAATATTGGCATTAATATCGTATTAAATCTTTTAACTCACATTACTTCAGGTGAATCGAATACCACATGCGTGAACGCGCTAAATGGTTGTTTTTGACTGATCTCCGTGTTTAAAATGTAGCCGCACACTATGAACTTTTGATTAATCTGTCGTTTAATTTAATTTAATAAATGACTTTCAAAACTAACAATATTTCATATTAAACTTAAATAGTACATACCTTTTTATATCAACATCTGATTATATTACCTATTTCAAAACAAGTACTTTTCGGTATTTTACGAATGACTTGGAAACATCAAAATCAAAACAATTTTATAGGGACTCGTACTTGAAAATAAATTTACACGAAATGCAAATACATTAGAACATAAAATGTTTCAGAAATATTCGATTCTCGTATAACAAATTAAAAAAATTTTTTAAAGAAATTAAGGTTAACACAGAACTGTTGATTGCAGACTTATCTATTATCATTTATAAACGCCTATCATTGTCACATTTCGTACACTAAAAAAAAAATATATCGAATACTGTTCGAAATTCGAATTATCAGTCATGTAATAAACATTGAGACATAGTGTTACAGAAGGTTGTTTAGAATAACAAATAAGCTGGATAGAACACACTACAAATGAGGAAGTTTATAGAAGAGTTGGAGAATCGAGAGGCTTTCTGAAAACATTGAAAACAAGAAGAGCCTTTTTAATCGGTCACATATTGCAACATACAGTATACTTAGCAAAATAATATAAGGGGTCATTGAAGGGACTAATTGCAGGAGGCGACCGCCACTGGACTACATTAGTCAAATATTAAGAGAAATGGGCTGTAGATCGTATTCGGAACTGACAAGGAAAGCGGAGAAGCGACAGGAGTGGAGAATTACTGCCAACCAGCCCTTGGGCTGTTAACAGAAGAAGAAGAAGAACAAACATTCGGAAATCAAAATTTCAAATTATCAAAATGGTCAAGAACATTAAAATCGAAAAAAATAAAATAAATTTGCTATTGCAGAAGAAAATAAGTTAATGTTAAACCAAATATATGTTAATTTTAAATTTTAAACAACGTTCAACTTATGAACTCACTACTGCTCAGCCTTGATAAACATTTAGGAAGGTACATTTTTTTTTTTTTTAATATTACGATGGGAATTTGTGGTTGATACACGATATCGTAAATTAGATATTATTCGACTTAATTTTTCAAAATTTTTAATTTGAAGTCAGTTTTCACTAAGTTCTCATGTAGACCTTTGTGTTACATACACTAAAAAAGTAATTCAGAAAAGTTATTTAATTTACAAATAGAAAATTAAAACTTATTTTAGGTACACTGATTATTCATCAGGTATATTATATAATCAGTGATAACGGTTAACATTGAAATAATACTTTTCAATAAGTAATAGTCTTTAACAGGAATTGTAGAAGTTTAATTTTATTTTTAAAATTGTTTATAAATGTACATATGTTTTGTAGCTTTTAAAAAAATGTATCGTTTAAGGTCCCATTGACCAGAGAGAATACCTAATATAAAAATATATATTAAATGTAACAATGTGGTTATAGCTTTCCATACAAAATAATTATTTTAATTAAAACTTATATAAAATATATTTGTTTTTAAATAGGTAATAAATTGTGTTCAAAAATTTCATTTTCATTTTATTGGTTCAGCTATTTACTGTATATAAAAAAATCTGATATTATGTACACCTTTATTTTCAGTCCCAAAGAGTTTTTCTTTAATTATATATTCAATTTCTTTTTTATAAGCATAAGCCATAAGTTTTTTTTTTTTGCTACCAACCTATTTAATATGAATACATGCTAATCAGTTGACTTTATTTCAATTGCTTTTAATTGTATTCAATAAAGTTATTAGAATTTTAAAATCAATTATTATTTAATAAAAATATATTTTCCTATGAATGATGTAAAATTTTAAAAATTATAATGAAAATTATCTAAACATTATAACTATAGAAAAAAAATTCTTTACACTAAATAATAGTAGCTTTATAATTCTTGGCATAGATCATTTATCACAAAAAATACAAGACAATAATTTGACGTAAATTTCCACTTTTACAAATTATTTTTTTAGAACTTGATATAACTAATAGTCATAGAAACCTGAAATTTTCTCCAAATATGTAACTTTAGACTATATTTACGAGAAAAGTAAGCTCCGCTCAGAATCGTTTTATCGAATACAATGATTTATCATTGTTTTCAAATTTATGATAAAAACAAAACTCTAAAATCTTTATCCGAGTAATACACAATATCCACAACACCCCGCGGCTCGCTATCTTTTTTTATTATTATTATTAACATTTAGATCATTATTATTTTGTTAACAATGCGAGTAGTACCTAATCATATTTTAAAAATTGCAATGGAGAGTGACTGCCCCTTCGCCCCCCTCCCTTGGAGTCGCACCTGGTGCACCCCTGGCCAGTCAACAGGTGTCATTGAAGAGTGCGAAATCGCTGTGTGATACACCAATGTATTATTTTCAAGTAAATAACAAAAATGTAATTACAGTCACGCATATTTAAAAAAAAAAAACAATTTTCTCAAGATTAACATTAGAAATGCGTAATGTATTCAAGTTTATTAAAATATTATTTAAACTGGATTTACTTAGGTGTAATACACCTACGCTTGATACGTTTTTCAATTATTACATTATTATAGAATTTGACTTAACAATTTTACGTGTTTTTATTTAAATACGTAATAAGAATAATTATTCAGTGAATATAACAAGAATTTAATGTTCAAATACCATTTTTAAACCGTGTCCGGTTTCATATTTTTCCCGCGCTTTACCAAAGCACACGACGTGATGTGTGCGATCGATGTTTCATGTGATGGATGTTCGAAACGTTTTATCTTAATTTTTTTTTTCTTCTCCATTTGTCGTAAGGGATATATTTTCAGTTGGTGATCCGCAATTTTGGTCACAATGATAATGGAAAACGACTCGCAGGGATCGTGTTCAGTACGGTGGAACTAATGTCTTTCGTTTTTTTTTTTTTTGCGTTCCTCGCAGCACGTCGTTCTACGTACAGCGTCACACCGGGTCTTATTTCACCGATTTTCAAGTGTATTAAAAATCACCTGCTTCGTCGCGTAAGTATAACTACTATTTTTCGAATTACAATAATTATTACTGACGGATAGGTAGTAAAATGTAATTTTCATCGGTACGGTGTTGTAAAGCGGCCATTTGTCGTCGAACTAGGCGTTTGACGGACCGAAATGTCACGTGGTCGGTGTTACATGGTACCCGCCTACCTATAATGTCTGTTAATATTTTTCTTTATTGTGTCCGGTCGCACTTTTTTACACAACAATCCGTCCGACGGTAATAATTAAATTCGTCGCGATTACCTACGTTTAAGTCTCTAAATACCCGGACAATTGAAATCGTTAGAATTCTCGGTCGGTACCTACCCAATTGTTTTATTTTACAATAAGTTTTATTTTACAACATGGGCGTGCTCAAGGGGCGAGGGGGTTAGGGCGTTCAACCCCCCTCATTGACTTTTGAAAATATATTGTTTTTGACTCGACTTAACGGACTGACAATGTTGGCTATTCACAAAGATGCACCACTTTCAGCCGAAGAAGTATTAAACGAGCTAGCTTAGAATGCCTCGCAAACTTGATTTTATATTATAATACCCGACAATTATTTTATGTTAAAAAAATTATACCTACATTATTTATGTAAATTTGTAATATAAAAATAATATATATTTATCTTGTTAGGTGGTCATTATTATGTTTTTAATTACACATTATGGAAAAGGTTTTATAGATTCTTCATCAGGCTTCTGGAAGATGCATAATAATAACAAGACATGTCACATAATATATATATTATAAATAATAAAAAACGTTTCAACCCCCATTCGAAGTTCCAGAGCACGCCTCTGTTTTACAACAATTTATTCGTTTAAAATCCAATGATTATTATATAATATTAGTTAGTATCGAATGCGGTTCTATCGTTCGGCGTACCTACTACGTTTGACAATTGTTCGGTCGACCAGTATGACTACAAGTCGTATCGTTTATGGGCCGTTTAACGGGTAACGGTAAAAGCTATACGACTGAAGCAAGTACAAGATGTGGTGTTCCGTTACACATTTTCTTTGGTCACCGACAGATAGCCGTAGGCGATATTATTATGATTATTGGTGTAATGGCCTTATGATATTTAGCACCTTGTACAGTTCCAGCATTTTTAACTCGGATGGCCTGTGATTGCCTGTGACACGTTACGAACGCAATAAAAGTGTTGTTAGGAATCCACAATATACAATAATAATTTTAGTTTTTTAAAATTACACCGGGTGTCTCATTTACGGAGAGTATACGTTAAAGATGTAAGACTCGTAACATTTGTTATTTTGATTGTTTCAAATTTTACACATTTTGCTGAAGCAAACGTGACTTACAGTGCTTTTGGACACATGAGAGAGCAATATTCGAGTACTGAGTTTCATATAAAAATTGTTATTTTAATAAACATTTTTAAAAATTTTTCTAAATCAAAGAAACTCAATGGTAATACGAATAAGCAAATTAAATTAATAATTCGTTTTTTCAGAGAAGAAATTCATCATGGCGACACGTAAACCTATTATGTGGTATGCAGTACTATTGGTTTCTTTAGTATTTTTTGCCAGTGCCATTCCGTACAAAAAATTTAGTTGCCCGGAAATTTGCGACTGCCATTTATCCAGAATTAACTGGGTAACGGATTGTACTAATAAAAACCTGACTTACATTCCTTATAAAGAACTGGACATCGACGTCTACAAACTTAGTATGAATAACAATTTTTTAAGCGAATTGGAACCGTTTCCGTCTTCTATCAAAGTGCGGACACTGGAGTTGTCTCATAACTTGTTAACAGAAATAAAAAATACAACGTTTAATGGACTTCATCACATGTTGAGTGTAGACTTCTCAAATAATCTGATCAGTTATGTTCATCCTTTTGCATTTAAGTAAGTTTATTTGAATATTAAATTATATGTTAGCTGTGATTATCTGTGAAAAATTATAGCTTTTGCAATGCTTGTATATTTGGGCTGTTCAACCAGTGGTTTTTACCTTTTTGTTATATTTTATGTCGTCTCTTTATCAATTTTCATCGTCTTTTTAAAATTTAAAACATTAAATACCTACATAATTTGTATTTTTGACAATTTGGTGTTTACTTGTTAATACTTGTCTGGTGTAAAATATTTTGAATTATAAATTTTGGATATCACTAATTTTAGACAGCATATTTTATTATGCATTTTTGTAATGTATAATTTTATATTTTAAATTAATTTTATAGAGTATTCGAAATGAATTAAAATCACAGCCTTATTTATTATTATATAAAGTTGAGATAAGAAGTGTAGAAGCTAACAGGACAAGGGAATATATATTTTTAGTCCTCCCAACATTAATCCGATCTTCTTTACTGGTATAATAATATAATATTTATTTCCATCAAAACAAAATTTAATAAAGTTACGCATCATAATTTTTTTACTGAGATGCAACTCCTTGTAAAGACTATGGTTATATGTTTTGTTATAAAATAACGTAAACTTAAACAAAATGATGCAGTAATAGTATTCAAACAAATATTATTGATGTATGTTTATATAATGTGAAATTATTAAAACTATTGAAATTTGAATTTATACAAAATTTAATAAATGTCAGGCCTATGTGCCCAAATACAGTCCATTTATATTAGTAAAATAATGATTACGGCTTCAAACAGGAATATAGTTTTTCATATTATATATGATTGTGCAAATATTTTAAAAATATAAAGAATTATAAAATCAAATATGCGTTGTTTATACTTTACATTATGGCGTCTTAGTAATATATATTTATGTGAAAAAATAGGCACTTCCTCTCAAAACCAAGTCAAAAGTTATGACACTATAATTAAATAAAAATGTATGATATAAATTAAACAAATTCAGTTGCCGTTTCTACTTAGATATTTTCAAAATTGATTTTATTACTAATGACATTTCGCTATTGTCTGTGCTGACGAATGTAATATGAATACGTAGTCAAATTTGTTATTGAACAGTTTATTAACGCCGATCAATTTTCTTACAAGTACTTATTATGTTAAATACAGAAATATATTTTGATAGTAATAAAAAAAATTAAAAAAAATTCTTAACAAATTTAAACGCAATTACATACTAAAACTGAATAGTACAATTTTTTTTTATCATAATAAATATTACTCTATGACCTATGTATAAATGAAAACTAATTAGACATTTTTTTAATTTTTTTTTTTACAGGGAGAACAATGGATTGATTACATTAGATTTACATGGAAATCAGTTAGATCCAGTTTATGGACCATTTTTATTTTCTGATGTTCTTCGTGACCTTAATTTGGCAAATTGTAGTATAAAAGGAATCTCAGCTTTGTTTTTCGCTAATGTCAATAGCTTAAACAGACTTAATCTTTCCGGAAATTCTCTCAACCAATTAAATTCTGCTGCATTTGGCCCTCTAAGAAATTTAAACCATCTAATTCTCAAAAACTGTAATCTTACATATATATCTCCACAAGCATTTCATGGACTTGAAGAACTTACGAGATTAGAACTGGCTCAAAATAAACTCACAAGTGATGTTGATTGGGCCTTAGTATTCAGGCATTTAATTAGACTGGAATACCTCGATTTGAGAAGAGCAGGTGTAGTGCAATTACCAGTTGATACGTTTGCTCATAATGTTTGGCTACAAAGTTTAGAGTTAGCTGATAATAAATTACCTGGTCTTGATGTAGATATTACTTTAGGTAGAAATTTACTTAAATTATATTTGCTTGACCTCAGTAATTGTAGTTTAGAAAGACCTATATCCAGAAATGCATTTATTTATGCTACACAGTTACATACGCTTATATTGTCTGGAAATCTTTTAATTTCTACAGATTTACTCGTAACCCTTTCGCCTTTGGCAAAATTAGTTAAATTATCATTAAGAGAATGTGGATTAAATAGATTGGCGACCAATACTTTCGAACATTTAATTAATTTAAAAGAATTGGATATATCAAGGAATCCATTGATCAGGAACAACGGCTCTTTGAGATTTTTGTCTACTCTAAAGTCGTTGGAATATTTGGACATCGGTTATTGCAATTTAGAAAAAATATCTGCAACGATTTTCTCGAATATAACAAATTTAAAAACACTTATTTTAAGTGGAAACAAATTACAGTTCCTTGAACCAGGTTTATTTCAAAACTTTGAAGACTTGCAAGTGCTAGAATTGAATGATTGTGGACTCGGCTCCTTATATAATATACTATTTTTCAATGATTTTGCATATTATCCTGATTTGGTAGAGCTAAGACTTTCAAATAATCCTATACAAGTTCCTAAAGAAGAAACGATATTTCCATTTCTCATGCCTAACTTAAATCATTTGGACATGAGTCGTTGTAATTTGAGTTATTTACCCAAAGACTTTTTCAGACTAACACCTAACCTTGAGCATTTGTTGTTGAACGATAATAAATTAAAAGGTGATGGAGACGATATGAAATTTATGGAACAATTGACTAATATTCATGAGCTAAACTTGAATTTCAATGACATGGTGTCAATAGAACCAAATGTATTCTACTATAATAGACATCTCATATCATTGAAAATCATCGGTAATCCATGGAAATGTCACTGTTACATTGTGGATATGTGGAATTGGGCTGCTTCGAAGAATGGTCGTATAGATGTATTAGACGGTTCAGCAAGATTGTATTCCCATAAAAACGAGAAGAATACAAATTATTTGATGTGCGACTACGATTTATTTATCACGCCTACTAGAAAATCTAAACAACCATCAATATCTTTCAATCCCGCTTCATATGCACGCGTCACTTGGCAAAGATACGTGCGTGATACAGTTTGTCCGCCTATCAGTTTTACGGTATGAAGCTCAAGACATTTATGGATATCAACTGCTGTAACGTCAACAATAGAATTATACGTGTTAAGAATACACAGTTAATTATGATATTTTATTCGCTATGTATTTGCTTATATTTCTAAATAACACTTTAATTGTAACATAATATTTTTCAATCAGTTTTCTAATACAAAAATGTATTCATGCATATTTTATACAAAACGTTTAATGATAATTAATAATTATATCGATAAATTTTAATGTACATATTTGTTAGGTATAATTTATAGTTTCCTTTTGTACTTCCTACACAAGTTGACAATTTAATTATATGTGTTCAGGTATAGCATAAGACAAGAAAGTGATCATGCCTCTCCAAAATCAAGTTCTAAGAAATAATTTGTACATTTCTTTATATCACAGTATTGTCTTATATTTTTGTGACAATTGGTCAATGACAAGAATTAAACAGCTACTATTATTTAGTGTAAATAATTGTTTTTCTATACTTATAATGTTTATGATAATTTTCATTATAATTTTAAAATTTTACACCATTTATGTGAAAATTTAATTTTGTTTTTATTAAATAATTATTAGCATGTATAAATACTAAATAGGTAGTAAAAACAGAATAACTTATGCGTATAAGGAAGAAATTGAAGCCACATAATCATGACTAAAACATATATATAAATATACATATAATTAAGGAAGAACTCTTTGAGACTAAAAATAAAGATCTACATAATAGCAGGTTTTTTATACAGTAAATAGTGAAACCAGTAAAATGAAAATGAAATTTTGGAACACTCAATTTATTACTTATTTAAAATCAAATATATTTTACATAAGTTTTAAATAAAATAAGTATTTTGTATGGAACGCTATACCCACATTGTTACATTTAATATATATTTTTTATATTAATATTACTGTTATTTAGCTAGTATATACACATATTAATTATTATTTTTAACAAAAATGTTACAGAGACTGAGTTATTTGAATAAGAATAAAAATTTTAAAAAATAAATAACAATTATGATAAATCCATTCTGTTACCACCAAATTGTACAAATAAAACTATTTTAAAAACTATGTATAATTTATAAATTACAAAAATAGAAAACAAAGTTCTATTCAATGTAGGTAAGAATTTCCCTTTGTGTCCACTATGTTTCAAAGAAAACTTTGCTCCAGTAGTATTTTATAAATTAAATGAAATTAAAATATCACAAAAATGTAATTTATTTTTTAATTCTTTGAATCAAAATAACTTGCTATCACTTAGTAATTCTTAATGGAATAAATTGTGCTTCTTTTGCATAATATTAATTTAAATAAATTATTTTAAAAATGAAATAGCAGTAATTTCTTTATTTTGATACAGACATGGAAATAAAAATATGTGACGTAAGGGTAATTACTTCTATAACATTACTAATATATTGTAATTGCACAAATCTTAGTATCTTAAGTATTAAGATTGACACAAATAGCTTCTGTAGAAAAAAATGAACAGGTGTCTTATCTGCAATTAATGGAACAAAGTTTCTCCGAATTTGATGTTGAAGATTTAAGAAAATTGCTGCAAAAAAATACAAATTACATACATTTTCTCATGTCGAACAAGAAGTAGGATTTTATTGGTATGGAAGGGTTCATGAAGAGATACCTAGAAATTTGTTTAAGGAGACCAAAAGCAACTTCTATTTTCTAGAGCAATGAACTGTAATAAAAGATTTCTCATTGATTTTTTTCAATTTCTTGGCAGATTGATGGACAAATACATGTTTGGGCAAGTTAGAAGAATTTATAGCTGTGATAAAAACTCCAGAAAGCGGACACCTCCAAAAACAGTGGACGTTTTTTTTGGGAACGGGGACATTTTCACTAATTATCTATAGGAAAACCTCTAAATAACCAACACTTTTATGGCTAGATTTTGATCATTTTCATCATCATTTTATTACAATGTACATATTTTTACTTATTATTATACTACACTATATTATTATATTATTAAATAAGTTTAATGAATATGTGTCAATAGGTCTTGTAATGAGCTAAAGTATTCAATTTTTTTTCGATAAATGTTAATTTTTACCTTAAAATTATTTTATATTCACCTCTTTATAAATTTTAAGTAATAAATGCATTTATATACATATATAAACCAAAATTATTATCATTATATATACTGTAGTATAACTATTAAAAAAGTTAAATTTTGAGTTTTAAGTAATAAACTTTGTTAGAAAAGTATTATAAGATGATAATAATTACAATATTCTAAAGCATGAAATAAAGTATATAATAAAATTGTATACATGAGTATTAGATACATGGGCACAAAAAGTCAAACTTACCGTATGTGTATAATATACAGAAATAATAATATATGTAATTAAAATGATTACCTAATAATGATGTACCAATTGGATCAGAAGAGTCAATTATGATGTCATCATAGGATTGAACACGATTCTCTATGAATTTGAAACCGTCAGAGATATGCAGATTAAATTTAGGGTAATTAAACTCTTTGGCTAGGACCGGTAAATATTGCTTAGACAGTTCGATCAAGCAATCATCGAATTCTACTTGGTCGGTGGTCTGGATCAGTGGATGTTTGGCTACTCCTACATCACCGCCACCCACGATAAGCACCTGTATTAACGACCAAAATCAAATAAACAAAATATATAAACATATTAATAATAATAATAATAATAATAATATTGACTTTCTGTGGTTTTGGATGACTGAACAGGGGCAGGGACGATATCATTTCTTGGTACGTCAAACTCCGTGCACTGAATCATTCCGTCCAATACCAGTATGTTGCTGTGTGATTTCCTATTGACAAACGATTCATTTGAACTTTCATACAACAGAGGAGTATTATTTTATTTTATATATATATTTTTTTATACCTACTTGTATGAAATGTCATCTTACAATTTACCATCCACATAAGACGTCTGCAAACCGATTTATTAATATTTATTTTATTTAAAGTAAGTATTCATGACAAAATTAACGTATTTTAATTCGAAACATCAGTAAAACGTATGTATTTCATGCTTATCTTGTAATATCTACAATACAGTTAATTAGAAAAACAATAATACACACAAATCTAACACAAATCCGAAGGTTTAGTGTTTACTATATTAGATTAGACGCATGATATGCGCTAAAACAAAGCTATAAAAGAAAACAAAAATTTTCAATTTTTTTAAATATATGCTTATTTCATTTTTCGCTAATTAATTTTTATTGGAATAAAAATATTAAAACTTTAGCGAGTGATGTTAACAGTGTCGGTCTGGCTTAAAATTGGGCCCTCAGCACAATAATTTTCAATGGGCCCCTTTACAATGTTTTTATAATTCTATAAACTATAAGGAAAGAAAAAATAGTAATGCGTAACTTATTATTAATATATTCAGTTATCCACATATATGTTAGTATTATGAAGGTAATATATAATATATATTATA
The DNA here is from genome assembly GCA_032441835.1 of Slavum lentiscoides. Classification (NCBI taxonomy): domain Eukaryota; kingdom Metazoa; phylum Arthropoda; class Insecta; order Hemiptera; family Aphididae; genus Slavum; species Slavum lentiscoides. The sequence goes on along the minus strand of CM063720.1, from coordinate 8,739,969 downwards.
TAATAAAATATATAGAACACTTACAAACTGTAACAAAATCTAGTGAACAGAACATCTAGTAAAATATTATCAACTTGTATTTGTAATACAATTCATTATGGACACATTAAAACAAATGAATAGATTCAATTATTGAAACTATTATAGGTATATTATCTAACTATAATTTTTAATATATTCAGCAAGATTCAATACAATTCTCTACAAACATGTGGAAAAACCTTGTCAATTAATTGCAAAGGTTGGCGTATGATAATTAATGGATTAATAAGCAAATATATTCCTGAATTATTTAGTTGCTTAAGATTCCCAGCTATACATGTACTATATAAATTATTTATCGGAAAAGCAAAAGGATATTTAAGGATTTAAATTGTAATTTAGACAACATAAATCAATCGATATGTAATAGTCCTATCAATTTTAATACCCTTACCAACATTACTACAAGTAAATCTTCAATTTAGCAGTACAAATAAAAGCTATGGAGATTAAAAATAATAAACATATCTCTTGGTGTATTTTTAATAATACAAATGAATGTGACAAGGAAAGCGCAGTACGAAAGTTATCGCAGTCAACGCTATCGTGTGCTGCACCACAATAATATTTCAATAGATGTCAATGAATTTCCCAGGTACCAAATTATATATTTTTCATTGATATCAATAAATATACGTAATTCTACATCATTAATACATAAATTAGTTGTCTAGTCGGTATCCAGACCGGGCAACAGATATCTTACTTTGCGACGACGTTCTCTCATTCTACGAACGACTATTCCACCAGTAGGTAACATCTGTGTAGAATAGTTCTGTATATTTTGTCATAAATCATTTTTCCTCTTTAATAATATCAGGACCAGCAACCACCATCTTGTGCCCCGTCAACACAATCCTACCATAATATTGAATAAAAAATACTTCTCGTAAAATGCGACATGCACTGGTTTTTTTTTAAACTATTTTTTGTCGAACTCACTGCTAATATCATACTGACAACGTTACGACTACTATCATGACCATAGTGTGCAGCGTCACCATAACATTTTAACAGATCACCAAGTATTTCTATATATTAATACATTAATTAGGTAGGTATAGTAATAAAATTATTAAATTACTATACATACCTTTTAAATTTGATTAACAAACAAAGTTTTTAAAAGAATTTTTACTATGTGCATAAACAAACGCAATTGATATGAAAAAAACTTTCGGTTAAATCTTTATTCAAAATGTATTTTGTTAATATCCATCCTCCATGGTCTCCCATTCGTTGTTATCAAGCGGGCACACATTACGGGTTTGTATCCAACGCGATATGCAGTGACGATGAAAACCATGAGCACACACGCCAAATGAAACCGTACATTGGTCAGGGGATGCTTCTTCATCCATCTGACATTTGACGCATGATTCGGAGACTTTATTACGACAAATAGCACAAATGTCCACATTAACGTCCCAAGTCCACAATGCAATAGTGTTCCATTGTATTACTTCAAATCTTTTCTTAATCTCATTACCGCTTCTCGTACTCGAAGTCGGCACGTCCTTGTTGATTTCCATTTTATTATCTGGAAAAGTTAATATTATAATTTTAAAGTGCTGAGCGTTAAAATGTTTAAAGAACGTGCAATTTGTTAGAAACTCAAGTAGGTCCCTAAACGTTCATTCGTTTAAAAATATGATGCGATAAATGCTATTCCTACAGGATACAACACGTAGGAATTTGCTGATGCCGATTTGATCACTAGAAAAATATATATCGAACATACAATTTTAAATACGTAAATTATGACGATTAAAAACTAAAAGGGGAAATTCAATAACGTTTTACCTTTGGAATTCGACATTTTGCACTTCTGCAGCTCGATTCACAATTTAAATTTTTACCAGAAAAACGAAAACGAGGAGCACGCAGTTTCACTTGTCGTGATTACGCGTGAAATATTTTTTCACGTATAATCACAAAAGGTCAAAATGCTCCATACACGTCTGATGCATGCGCGACGTAAACCAAGGACATTACAAAACCTGAAAAAAACCGCAAGAATAATTGCTTGATAGATAGCGCCACCAATACTAACAGAGACAAATATTTTATACCTACCATTATTATTTTGACGATCACCGGATTTCTCGCACAGTCTTCTTCAGTCTTCTCCCTCACCTCTTTCCCAACTATTTGGGTTCCGCCACCTTTGTCCTTTGTCCTAAAGTAAGAATCCTATTATTATATTAACTCCTGTACACCAATGATTAACAATTAACTTTACTAAATATACTGCTATTCATCGATTGTAATTGTTTTCATTTTTAGAGCAATGCAATTATATATAAAATAACATTGTGGGCGTACGCTAAACAAATTTTACAAACCAACAAAAAAATTTTAATTAAAAATAAATTTTTTTCTTCGATATTTTATTTATTATAGAATCGAGTTTTAAATTTAAAAAATAAATAGTTAGTAAAAAAAAAAAAAAAACAGTATATTATATATTATCATAGGTCTGTTTCTGTCATAATAATATTGATATTTCAATAAAAACTGCAGAGTTTCACTGGATATCATCGGTAAAACGGCCGACAGAATAGCGACTGCTGCGTCCGCGCTATAATCAAATCGCTGAATGCTTTTGACGACTGTATGTATGCAAGTAAATGAAGGAGCAGTGGCGCCCACAGGTTTTTCAAAAAAGCCAGTGCAGTTATATTTTTTAACCTACACCCCACTACCACTGACATATTTTCAATTTTTTTTTTGGGGGAGGGGTTATACCTTTCGGAAGTGGAAGCGAGGAATCTATTGGTTTTACAAAGATGTTTTTTTTGTATGTCTGTACCCAAAATTCTACCAGAAGAAGTGTTTCGATCTCTAAAGTCACATTTTGTTTCCGGTAGCAAATTGCATCTAGTTGATACTTTAGAAAGGTCGTTTTTCGATTTTCTCAAAAGCGCCTAGAAATATAACTAAAAAAATGACCGAAAAATAATAATAATATATATTATTTATTTTTGTGTCTGTACCCGAAAATTCTACCAAAAGGAGTGCTACGATCCTTACGCGTACCTATAATACTATTTTTCGGTAGAAAATTGCATCTAGTTGGTACTTTAAAGAGATTATCTTTCGATTTTCTCAAAAGTGCCTAAAAATATAACTCAAACACTACCGATAAATTATATAAAAACGGTAAAAACGAGATTTAGTCAAAATCGTTTATCGTTATTTCTTCGTAGTTTTGAAACTAATCGTTATAGAAACTTGAAATATTCATTAAATACCTATGTAACTTTATGTTATATTGAGGAAAAAATATTTTCAAAAACTTTCTTTTAATTTTGGGTTATTTATAGCAGTTATAGGGTTTGAGGTATTTAATTTATAAAAAGGATTAGTTTATGTTATATATCCAAAATTTTATACCAAAGAATCGTTTTATCGAATGCAATGGTTTATTATATCTTTCAAAATTATAATGATAACAATAGACTTTATCCAAGTAATTCACGTAAGTGACATTCACAACACCTCGCGGCTCGCTACCTTTTTTATTTTTTTGTACCTATCTGTCGTTTTGTATTCCATTGTGACTTTCTTTTCAAAGAAATAATACTTACTTAAATTTAAATATATAAATAATATTATAAACATATTTTTATATAGCTAAATGTTGAACCTAGTCCTTACAATCTATGTTTTTTACTCCCATATTTTTTTTTATTACTTATATGTCTTTAAAAAATTAAAAAATAAATAAATATTTTTAAATATTTTATTACATGACATATTGTAATTATACGTTGTATTATTAGAATTGCTAGTAATTAGTTCTGTTATATTTTTAAATAATAAAAGTTACGTTTATTTTTTACCATTAAACAAAAATGTATAAAACGATCGTCTAACTACAATAAGTAGGTACCTAATTATTGTACGAGATGATCAATTTTAATTCCATATCTATTTACCTTTTACAATTTAACACATTTTTAGTTGTTGGCTATGTTTATTGTATTCAAACAACCTATTTCATATAGATTAAACATTCAGAACATAATTCATATTTAACTGTTTTATATTTAAAATCATTATTGAATACTTCTTCTACGTTATTTAACACATCTCAGCAGACATAATGGATCCTTGTGTAGGCCATTTAAATAACATTGCTACATGGAAAAATCATATTAAAGTCAGACGGCTGTGCAAGAAATTTGTATTGTCAAATAGAAAACTAAAAGAATTTATGAATCGGATGAGTTGTTGCATTGAACAAGGCCTTGGGAAAAAGACACATCCAACGGCTACGATTAAATGTTGGCAAACATACGTTCAAGACTTGCCTACCGGTAATGAACAAGGCAATTACTTAGCATTGGACTTGGGTGGTTCGAATTTCCGTATACTCAATTTAGAATTGGGTTTAAATAAGCATTTCAAAATGGATCAGAAAACGTACGCGTGTTCCAAGGAATTAATGTCTGGATCAGGTACAGAACTATTTGATTACATCTCCAACTGTTTAAACGAGTTTATGACTACACAAGGATTGAAGTCCACGAGCACAATAATACCTCTAGGGTTTACGTTCAGTTTCCCAATGTCACAACTAAGCGTTAACTCAGGAAAACTTGTCAAGTGGACAAAAGGGTTCACGTGTAAAGGTGTAGTTGGTGAAGATATAGTGCAACTTATGACTAAAGCAATTGATAAAATCCCAAGTTTAAATGCAAAAGTATGTGCGATTCTAAATGATACAGTTGGCACTCTAATGTCATGTGCTTGGATGAATCCAAAAACCATGCTTGGATTGATTATTGGTACAGGTTGTAACTGTTGCTACTTGGAAAAAGTAAGTACCGAGTAATATCGAATAATGATAATTGATATATCCATATATTTTATATTACGTGTAATTCATAATTTCAGGTAAAAAATATTGAACTGTATGAAGGAGATAAAACAAAAGAAAAAATGATTATAAATTTAGAGTGGGGTGCATTAGGCGAAAATGACGAACTAAAAGATTTCCTTACTATATATGATAAACTCGTTGACGATTATTCGGAAAATCGCAAGCAGCAAATTTTTGAAAAAATGATATCTGGAATGTACTTAGGAGAATTATTAAGACTATTATTATTAGACATGGTCAGAAATGAATTAATATTTGGTGGAAAAGTGCCAGCAATATTTAATATTAGACACTCATTAACGACAGAGGTAATATCAATGATTGAAAACGATCCTCCTGGAACGTATAGAGCCACGAGACAATTCTTTAAAAAAATTGGTGTGGAAAATTCTAACGACGGCGACTGTATGAATGTTAGATATGCAGCAGAATGCATTACAAGAAGGTCTGCTCATCTAGTCGCAGCTGGACTTGCAGTTCTGCTCAATAAGATAAATGAGAAAGATGTAACCATTGGAGTGGATGGATCGGTGTACAGATACCATCCATTTTACCATCAATTGTTAATAGACAAGATAAGCGAGTTGGTGAAAAGTGATATTAAATTTAATATTATGCTCTCCCAAGACGGCAGTGGAAGAGGTGCAGCTGTACTAGCATCGGCTGTTAGTAACAATCCCAAAAAATAAAATTATTTTTGCGATTGATATTATGAAATAAAAGTATATTGAAAAATGATTATCTATATTAATTTAATATATTATCATGGTTAAGTTAGCAAAGTCTTAATAAAAATACTTCCAAAATATATATATATATATATATAATTTTAATAGGTTTTATTTTTATTGTAGTATATCACTATAAAATAAAAAAAGTTTAATCAAGCTGTTGAAATAATAATTGCGTAAGAACATTTTAAAGTTTTATCATTTCGGGTGAAATCTGATTAAATACTTCCAGCGAAATTCCATAATATAAAATAAATGCTTAATTCAAGAAAAAGTAGAATATAGTATATTCATATTTCTATTCACCAACATAAAGAACTAAAATCTTCTGAAATCATTTTGTCAAAATAGGTGTCTAGGTACTCATTAGTGGTACCCAGGAATGAGCAAGTTATTTGATTAGTTTTAGCTGGTGACAAGTTTTAAGTTACTCTTAAATTATGTAGGTATTTAGTAACAATAAGATACACGATACTTTGGAACTGTATACCTAAATGGTTACAACTTTACAAGTTACAGTTACAGTAACAAAGTTACATTTAAAGTTTCTTATTTATTTACGTTTATTTCTTCAAGAAAATAATGATACTACTAAATATTTCTTTGAATGAAGGATTTATTTAAAAAATATGTATTATATAAGTTATAACCAGGGCCGGCGTTAGGGGGGCAAAACGGGACATTTGTCCAGGGCCTCGCGCTTAAAATTTACATTGAAAAATATTTTGTATGGTAATCTTGTAATGAAACAAAACAACATTATATTATATTAAATATGTATGCACCAACGTCGATCGGTATTGCACGCCGCACGGTAAATTCCTAGGAAGATTACCTTATCGTGTTTCTTAAATTTAATTTTATATTAGTCATTTCCTGATATCGCGAGCATCGTCACATCGTCAGTCGTCACCGCGTCTGATTAGTGATTACCTAATATGCCGGCTATACTACGATAACTCCTAGGAAGATTACCTTATCGTGTTTCTTAAATTTAATTTTATATTAGTCATTTCCTGATATCGCGAGCATCGTCACATCGTCAGTCGTCACCGCGTCTGATTAGTGATTACCTAATATGCCGGCTATACTACGATAACTATACGTACAATTTAACGTACCTATTTTGAGAATTTGTGTGCTAACGAGTAACGATAACATTTGAAGTTGAAGATTCTCAATTGTTTTTGGACTGTCGTCCAAGCTGTTTGAAGAGAGTTTGAAAATTACAATTAATTTCTCCAGGTAGGTAATAATATTGTTAAAATATCGAATATACTTTATAATCAAATACATAGTTTAATGATTTTAAATACCTTCTGAGAGTGTACAAACAAAATATCCTGATTTGTGTATTGTATAATAACATCGTAATTTGTCAATATATATAGTATACAATTTTTAATTCGTAAATTAGGAGTAGTGATTTTTTTTCAAAATGAATAGTCGGCAGCGAGATAAGTATCGTAAATTTGAGTCAGGCCACCAAAAACGAGAGAAAAAACAAAAACTTGAAAATAATTTAGAAAAGCAACGTGGTGCATTAGATAAATTTGTTTTTTCTCCAAATATTCCAAAGAGAGTAGCTGAAGTCCAGAATGAAATTGAAAATTATGAAGAAGAGTTAATGTTGGAAAGTGATATAGATCAACCGTGTTGTTCCAAAGAATTTGTGACTCAAAATAGTATTGAGGTAGTCGAAAAAGATAGTAGCTTAACAATTAATAATAAAATAGTGAACGAAACCAAAGAAACATTGATTGATTTTAGTGATCCAGCGCAGTGGCCAGTCATTAACCCATGATATGCGAATTGAAATTATTCTTAGTAAATCTGAAAAAATCCTATTTTACGGAAATTATCCAAAAAATGAACAAAATTTAGTAATAAATTTAGTAATAAACTGTTTTATAGAACAATGAAAAATGGTGAAAAAATAGCAAGAAAATGGCTGTTGTATTCAAAATCATGTGATCGGGTTTATTGTTTTTGTTGCAAACTTTTTAGTTCACAATTAAAAATTCCGAACCCTGGTAGTTTAACTAATAATGGCACCTCAGATTCGAAACATATAGCATTAAAATTGGAACAACACGAAAATTCGTCTTCTCATAAAGAAATAATTCTATCTTGGAACGAGTTAAGGACACGAATTATTAAGAACGAAACTGTTGACGATTTACATTTAAAGGAAATAGATAAAGAAAAGCAATATTGGAAAGAAGTACTTAAACGAATTTTATCAGCAATTTTTTTTTTTTTGGCAAAACACGGAGATGCATTTCGGGGATCCTCTGATGTAATTTACACGGAACATAATGGTAAATTTTTAGACCTCATACAGATGATGGCTAAATTTGATCCAGTTATTCAAGAAATTGTTCGTCGGATAAAAAATAATGAAACTCATGATCATTATTTAAGTCACCAAATACAAGATGAATTGATTGAACTTAGGTATAGCGCAAAACATTCGTCAACAGATTGTAGAAGATATCAAAGAAGCCAAATGTTTTTCTATAATGATGGACTGCACACCAGATGTTAGTAGAGAAGAGCAACTTTCTATAATTATTCGTATTCTAGATATGGGAAACAAAAGTATGTCTACAATACCTCGGATCAAAGAATATTTTATTGAATTTATTAATGTTCATTCTACAACTGGATATGATTTGACAAATATTTTATTGGACAAATTAAATAGTATAGGTATAAATCTAAAAGATTGTCGTGGACAAGTTTATGAAAATGGTGCCAATATGAAAGGCCAGTACAAATCAGAATTATAGCAAAAAATCCTAGAGCATTTTATTCACCATGTGCGTGTCATAATTTAAATTTGTTGTTGGGTGATATAGCGAAGAGTTCCATCGTAGCATGGACAAAGAAGGAAAAGAATCTATATAAATTCTATATATTCTACAATAATAGATTTTAACTTGGTCAATGAACTGTACTAAGTAAAGTTTCACTCAATACTTTATTCAATCAATGCAGGGCTGTAGCCAACAATGGGGCCCTCCCCCCTCCCCACGAAATTCTGAGAAACACGCATATTTTCTGCAAATTTTGTAATTTTTCTATAAATTTATATATACACGAGACGAAAAACGCGCACACGAACGGTCTTCTTGTAATAACTAAAAACTGATTTTTTTAATACAAAGACACGACCGCAAACTATTTTCGCCTCCCCCCGAACCAAATTTCTGCCTACGGCCCTGAATCAATGTGATCATTTTTAATTACGAGTAAATACTCTTCAGATATTTAATTAATCATATTTATACTAGTTTAAAATATCCTTAGAATTATTTGTTGCCATTTTAAAATCTGAATGAGAATTACTCATTTTGATTTATAGTAGAACGTTTTTCTAGTGTATTCTCATCCGGTAAACCGTTGTATAGGTTATCGTCAATAACATCTAATAAAAAATAATTATTCACAATACTATTAATAAATATTTAAAATATAAATTAATAGTAATTGTGTTTAGCTATTAAACTTGCCAAGTGTTTTAAACCGTAATAGTTCAGGTTCATCTAATTCATTAACACTGTGAGGAAACGGTTGCGTTTTTTTTATAACCGGAACCCACAATGGTCGACTCTTAAAAAATACATATACGGTCGTCAACCGAAAACCAGAGCACACGGGATTTAAAAAAAAAAATAAAATAAAATAAAATAGAATGCAATAATCTGAGGTTGTATCTGTATGTACACATATATAATATAAGAAACAAAAAATATTTGATCATGTATTTAACAAAATAATTAAAAAAATTATGAAATATTTTTTCTTTGTCGGCCAAGGCGTTTGAGACTATATACACGGGGGGTCGTCCTATATATACATATTACCCATGCATGTGGATGCACACATTTCCGAAAATCTCCACGGCATCACGGGTGGTAGGTGGTTCTGTTTACTCCATGTTTTTTTTGAGTAGCGAAATGTTTTTAAAATATAAAATAAAATAAACTGTCCGGTGAGACAGACTACGTGTTTTCGAAAAGGAATCGAACAGCGGAGTGAAACGTTTAAAATAAAATTACAGACCGACCCGCCTTAGCCAACAAAATATATATATATACAATATAATGAGCGACATCGATAACGTTAATTAAAATCGATTTGTATACAGAACTCATATACATATATTATAAGACCCTGTTATTATTATTATTACAATTAATACTCCGTTACGTTACAATGTAACATGTCATATGTAATATGTCATATCTTCTCGTGTTCAAATAATTCATAATTACCGAAATCTGATGAATTAATTTTTGTACTATATATATCATACACATTAGGGTCATCTGTAAATATATTATTTTGATTCGCTGGAAAATAATAAAAAATTTAATGTAACTAATTCTTATAATATTCAAAATAATTTAGAGTGGATTACTTGTATCATCGGGAACTGTTATCACTTCAGTATTCTCATTTTGTTGCGTATTGTAAACATTTAAATTCACATCATTAAAATCCGATGAAATCGTTTGGGTTTTGAATGGAACTAAAACAAATTGGTCAGACTTAATATCATAAAAGTTGTTATCATAAATAACATCTAATTACAAATAATTATATACATATATATAAAGCAAACACAGAAGCACAAGGTGCTGACAGAGTAGACTGCCATATTTTGTGTATTGTATATAATGTGTACCGTAACATATGTTTTCCCGTAAAAGCCCAATCACTAGGTAAAGCTAAGTTTTACTAGTTAATGCCAGGATTTACTGTTTATACTCAGTAAAAGGTGCTGAAATTCGTAATTTTTTTCGGGCTTCTACTAAACACCACGTTGCGTACATCCTAGGATGTACAAACTGAGTTAGTAAAAGCAGATTAAAGTAAAATTAACATACAATTTAAGCGATAAGCTGCGTAAAAATTATAATTATGTATTATTAAAACGAACTACTGACAGTTATTTAAATTTTTTATTATACAAAAATTAATTAATTAAAATTAAAATTAATTTAATTATTTATATTTTGCTACTTTTTAATTTATTTTATTAAGTATGTTATGACATAATAGTACATCGTGTGCACATAAATAATAATCTTAAAAAATTATAAATAAATTATCATACAAATTAAAAAATAATCTTCGAAATAATCGTTATATTCATGTTTTTGAATTAGGTATAAAACGATTACCATATGTGGCTACAACAACAAATAATTATAAATGAAAAAAACAAAATACGAATAATTAATTTAATTTTAATTTTAATTAATTAATTAATTTTCGTATAATAAAGAATTTAAATAATTGTCAGTAGTTTGTTTTAATAACACATCATTATAATTTTTACGCAGTTAATCGCCTAAATTTGACATGTCGTTTATTAATCAACTTTTACTAACTCAATTTGTACATGCTAGGATGTACACAACGTGTTTAGTAAAAGCCCGAAAAAAAAATTCGAATTTCAGCTTTTACTAAGTACAAACTGTAAATCTTAACATTAACTAGTAAAACTTAGCTTTACCCAGTGACAGGGTTTTTACGGTAATATATATATATATATATCGCTGTATTATATATTTTATTATTTTATCTTACTTAAGAGGATGCTACACATCTCAAATAAGAGACTAGTTTACGCGAACATAAAACACCGGGGCTACAATCAAAATAAAATAATCAAATTTTGATACCACGTAAAAGAGAACCTAATCTACGTCGTAGAGTTTTCATTTTTTTTATAGTCATTTTTAATTAAGTAATTAACTGTTCAATTTTTATGTTTTTTTTTTTTACTTATATAATACAAAATTGAAACAAGTTATAAAAAAAATAAAAACGCTACGATATAGATTAAGTTCTCTTCTATGTAGTTCCAAAATTTGGTGTTTTTATTTTGATTGTAGCCCGGTGTTTTATGTTCGCGCATACTAGATTTTACACAAAGTTACGGTAAATTGCATGTGTTTTACTTTCAATATCCTCTTAAAGATGTCTGAGTTACTTTTAACATTTTTTTAATCCAACAATTACATATAAATGAATAGCAATTATGTTAAACTCTTAAACATACCAGGCGTTATAAACGGTGATAGTTCAGGTTCAACTAATTTATTAAAACATATCTTCTCTTGTTCAAATAAATAATAATTATTGGAATTTGATGAAGTAATTGTTGTACTATAGGTATCATTAACATCAGTATCGTCTGTATATATATTACTTGCATTCGCTGAAAAATAAAAATAAAATGTAATTTATCAGTTCCTTATAATATTTAAAATAATTTGGAGTAAAAAATTACATGTATCATACAAAATTATGAGCACTTCAGTATTCTCATGTTGTTTAGTATTGTGAAAATTTGAATAACCGTTATTTGTGTCAGTAGAATATTTTGAGTTTTATTAATATTTATTATATTATATATATTTATATTTTTTATTAATTGTATTTACGTTATTTATTTTTCTAAATGTTTATTTAAACTAGCCGAAACTATGTCATATGCAATAATAATAAATCATTGAAAAACAAGTTATAAACCAATTAGATAAATGTTTAAAATATTAAATCTGGTAGAGGAAACATTCATTTTCAATAAAAATCTGATGTTTATTACCATTTAAAACATTATTTTCTATTTGGCATTCTTCCTTCGATTGGTTTATAAATTCCTTAATATAAAGACTATAACAACTACAGTACTTATATATTATAACAACTACAGTATCAGTGTCATATTTACTTTCTTCCGTATTAATCTTTGTTATAAGATATATACGAAAATATAAAGCATAAGATTATAAAATATTTTCTATTCATTAATTAGAATTTGAGCCGCATCATGTTAAATTAAATATAAATATGACCTACAGTTTATGTTTAACATTAATTACGTTTAAACACATTTTATAGAATGTAGATCTATTGTCAAAGTTAACAAATCAATATTGATTTATTCATTTTTTTTTAACTTAAAAAAAGCACTGTAGTATTATTTTATAATATAAAATATGTAATAATTACAATTTACAAGTATTAAAGTTATAATTACCCGAGACATTTGATGGGTTTTTACACAATAATCTTTCTTTAAAATCTATTATCAAATAAGATGAGATATTGCCGTGTGAACTTGACAATTCTTTATTTTGAATTCTTTGTTTACTTTCACATGCATTTGTAACTGAAAAAAAAATTATTTTCTAAGCTACATAATAAAATCATTAATAAAATTTGTTTAAAACAGAAACTATTGGAAATTAAAAAATATAAAAGTGTCTATTATTATTTAATAACTAATAAATAATTTCTAAATTATGGCAGATTTAAATTATGCACAATGTTTATTATAACATAATAAATAAGTCACTTTGTGTAATACATTATATTTAATTTAAATTTATTCATTATCTCATACAATAGAGATCTATGCAGATATTTTGGGGTATAAACATAATAATAATTTTTATTAGTTAATATTGTATTTCATATATATATATATATATATATATATAATTAATTTTTTGAAATATTTTATTTTCTAACAAAATGTATTGAGAATACCTTAATTATAAGATACTAATAATTATAAATTATGTATTCACTGTCCATTATCCTTATCTACTCATATACGTTATGTTTTAGATTACAACAACTTACTTTTTAATTGTTGTAAAGAACTTTCAATTTTTAAATTAAACTTTTCATTTTGCTTTTTATTTGTATTGTCAAAATACTGAGAAGTTTCAAATACACTAGATGTATCCAAATTATAGCTTCGTTTTTTTGGAATAGAGCAAGTATTATTTTCTGTAGTGAATTTATTTCTGACATAATATACTGGATGGCTTTCGTCTTCTAATTGGTCTAAAAACAAAAATATTTTAAATATTTAAAAAAAAAATTATTATTTTTTAATTATTGTAAAATAATTATTTCAAACTCAAATCAGAATTTCCAAATTCAATAATTTCAATAATTTCATTAGAATTATTTGATATTTTAAAATCTGAATGAGAATTACCATTTTTATTTTGATTTATGGTAGAACTTTTTTCTAATGTATTCACTTCCGGTAAATCAAAAATGCTGAATAACTTATTATCAATAGCATTACTTTTTATTACTGTTATAGTATTACTTTGATTCGCTGAAAAATACAAAATTACAACTGATCTGTTTCTTATAATATTCAAAATAATTTAGAGTAAATCACCTGTATCTTGTAAAAATGCAACTGCTTCCATATTCCCTTGTTGCAGCACTGGAGTATTTTTTGCCGATTTACCATCTGACAATAAACTACCTATAGAAATAAATACATTTAAAATTATATTTCTTAACATTTTAAATAACATGTATATAACATTTTGTATAACACACACACACACACACACACACACACACACACACACACACACACACACACACACACACACACACAAAAATATTAGTATTGTCTATACATATATAGCATTATGATGATTCGCTGAAAAATAAAATTGTAATGTATCTATTCCTTCCACTATTCAAAATAACTTAAGAGTAAATTACTTGTTTCGTCCAAAATTTTAATCACTTCAGCATTCTCATGTTGTTCAGTATTGTAAACATTTGAATCAACACTATTTGTTTTAGAATTTTTTGGGGTATTGAATAGAACTAAAACAAATTGTTTAGATTTAATATCATAAAAGTTGTTATCATCAATGACATCCGATTATAAATAATACTGTTATAAAATATTTTAAATATAAATTAATAGCACTTGTGTTAAGCACTTAAACTTACCAGATGGTTTAAATGATAACAGTTCAGGTTCAACTAATTCATTAATACATAACTTCTCTTGTTTTAATAAATAAGTATCGGTATTTGATGAATTAATTTTGTACCATTTATATCACTAACATTTGTATCTTCTATACATATACTACTTTGATTTGCTAAAAAATAATAAATTTGTATTATTATTATTACAATTTCTTACAATATTCAAAATAATTTAGAGTAAATTACTTGTATCATCCAGAATTATTATCACTTCATTATTATTATGTTGTTCAGTACTGTGAACATTTGAGTCAACATTATTTGTATTATTTTCCATTTGGAATTCTTCCTTCACTTGTTTTACAAATTCATCAGCAACAGTAACATTATCACTACCATATTCACTTTGTTCCTTATTGTTCTCTGTTACAGGATCTATATGGAAATATAAAACATTAGATTGTTCATGAATAAATATGATAAACATTCTCAGGATGTTCAAAAAAAATACTAGTAATTAAATAACTGTCATTATGAAATGGTTATTTTGATTATTTCATTCATTTTTTTACGAAATGTTACATTAAATTTGAATAAACATAAAAATAACAAATAACACTCGTGTGTATATCAATTTCATACAATATTCAAAATAAATTAGAGTAAATTACTTGTACCATCAACAATTATCACTTCATTATTATTATGTTGTTCAGTATTGTGAATATTTGAATCAACATTATTTGTATTATTTTCCATTTGGAATTCTTCCTTCAATTGTTTTACAAATTCATCAGTAACAATAATAGTATCACTATCATATTCACTTTCTTCCTTATTGTTCTCTGTTACACGATCTATATGGAAACATAAAACATCAGATTGTTTATGAATAAATATGATAAACATTTTCAGGATGTTCAAAAAAAAAATACTATTAATTAAATAACTGTCATGATGAAATGATTATTTTGATTATTTTATTCATTTTTATCAAATGTTACATTAAATTTGAATAAACATAAAAATAACAAATAAGCACTCGTGTATGGGTGAGATTGATGTTATTAAATAAGTGTATAACTGTATAAGTAGCATTAAGAATAACTATCTGAAAGTATAATAAATTAAAGAGTTGTTATAAATGTACCAATTATTGTGTATTTCACAGCTTTTGTAAGTAATAAATGTAAAAATCGATTAGAACTTCTGTCTGTTACTTTTACGTTTCTACATTAACAAGATGAGTACAAAGAATTGGTAATCGTAATGAGGTTATAAAATATTTTTCTATTCTTTTAGATCATTTAAGATTTGAGCCGTTAAATTTGATATAAATGTGACCACCAGTTTATGCCAAAACATTAATTACATTTTGTATTATAAACACATTTTATAGAATGCAAATCTCTTGCCAAAGTTAATAAAAGTACTATGTAATAGTAACAAATAAAAAAACTGCAGTACTAATGTCAAAGTTATAATAATATCAATATTATTTTTATTGCTTAATATTATTATATTGAATATACAAATAATATTTTAAATATTATTATTAATTATTATAATATGCAGTCAATATCATCTAAAAAAAATTAATTAATAAACTACATAATTAATTTTTGTTGTATCATGTATTCGTAAACAATTAATTTCCAGTTTAGAATCTGATCCAAATAATCAAGATATACTATTTTTAGTAATAATTGTTTTTCTTAGTGAGGTGAAAAAATATTTTGTGTAAAAACTTTATTTTGTGTAGAAATTTTTTCTGTGATTATGTTCTGAAAAATTGGTAAATAATGAATTTAAATGTAGAAAGAAGAATAATTCCAAAGATTTTAGCAAGAAAGGTTAGATCACAGAAGTGGTGAGCATATAACTGCATGAATAATATATATTTAATTTGGCTTTTCCTATGCGACCTTGTGTATTATAAATTACAAAAGTGAGGTTAAATTAGCATTTTATATAATATTTCATTATATCATTTATTTATTTTATAATATAAATACTCTTTGACCATATTGTTTTAAATTAAATGAATATAATAATATGCCAAATGCAATTATATTGTATACAATATACATTATTTACAATAATACGTATTGTAAAATCAATATCATACAATTATTTTCTTCGTCTTTAATATACAAATTAAAACATATATTATACATACCATCGCCACGTGGCATTTTTTTGTTCAATTCTTTTCTTCGCTTTCTTTTCCTATTACCGATAAAAAATTAATAAATATTACTAAATATAAAAACAATATTGATTATCAACAATATTAACAAAAATAATTATGTTATTATTTGATTTATTTTTAAATATTTCTTTATTGTGACACTTCTATTAATATTCATCATTTTCTAAAAATCAAAAATGTAGAATATTTTGTTGAAATTGTTATTAATATGTATAATTTAATTTAGTTTACCTGCTAATTTTTTTCTAGTTTATTTCTTGTCATATAACCATCAGATGCAAGAGTTGCATTATTTATAACTTCTTGAGTTTGTTTATTAAATCTTTTTTTTATCTAAAATAAAATAGAAAAATACAATAAATTTATCATTAAATTTTTAATATTTATATCACTATTTGGTTATTTCCTATACCGGTAAAAATATTGTCTTTCACTGTAACTAACCTAACATTGTTTTTTTTTTTTTTTATATAGCACATCTCTTCTAATTATAGGCAATTTATTTTTCACAAAATACTAAATATACATTCGGGTATGATATAGTATGCCATATATGGATTTACGGTTATCATAATATAACAAACCAGTATTTACTACTTACTAATTGTGATATGAAACTATAATGTTTATAGAAACTCAAAACATAATACATTTTATTTAATATAATTACAAAGAAATAGAAAAACTAATACTTACTAAAACTATATAATTTTAATTGTTATGAAATATTTTTAATACCTAAATTTAAATGATTATATCAATAATACTATATGAAATATTTAAAAGAGTAGCAAGTCGCAGGTGTTGTGGATGTGGCAAATGGATTACTTAGATTAAGTTTGAATGTTCTGTTATTACCATAAATTTGAAAGCAATGATAAATCATTGCATTCAATAAAATTTCGGTGTAATACACTTTGTCGGAATATTCAAAACGGTAATAAAAAAGTAAAAATTGTGACATAGGATTGTCAAGATTTCTTAAATATAGTTGAAGAAACATAGGACCTATATTTTATAAAATTATATATATAAGTATTAAACTAATGATACCTGATAAAAATTTTAATCTGATGTAGAATAATATATTACATAAATGTAGCTTTAAAAAATTCTTAGACTAAGAGTCATGCACATAGTATATTAAGCAATTTAATTTTGTGGCTAATCAAATGTAATTACAATAAAATATTCAATTTTATTCATATATCAGTTATCGAATTGCTCACAATAAAAGTTTTAAGTACATACTTATTATAGTATTAATTGTATTTATTTAATTGAACTTTTATCAATAAGAAAATATATATATATATCACATAGCCATGTTATCGATAAATTTCAGTTAATAATTGGTTGCTTTTGATATTCATACTTATAAAATTAACTGAATTAAAAAAATTACAATTTTGATAGGTTTATGAATTCCCATTTGCATTTCAAGCTGATGTTAATACATAAAGATTGAAAATATGCTCAGATTTTTCAAGAATACCTTGCAAACACTAAGATATTGAATATAAAAAAAATATATATATATATTTACTAACACATATCCCAATTATTAATGAAATTTAAAATTATCCAAAACAACTAGAAATGTACTGTAATGCAAAAATATACAGTACCTATGAGAATAAAAAACGACCAAAACAGAAGAAAACGGTAATACTTTTAACATAAACATTTTTGGCATTATATATAATTATATGGATATATAATTTGGGAATTGTATAAATCATGACATTGAAAAACTCATGTATAAAGTTACTATAACAGAATTCAATTGAATACGAATGAAAAATTTTAAATAAAATGAATATTGTCAGTGCCTCCTCAATTGCATATCAATGGTTAAAATTGAAATATCTTTTTATTTATAAATAAATATTTCTTATTAAAGATTAGTAAAAATATTTACATTTATTATCATCCTTCGGTGAACATGATCTTATTACAAGCTTCCTTGGTGTCTTCAGTGTCGATTTACGATCTGACAATATATAGAAATAAACACATTTTAAATTAGATTTCACAATATTTTAAATAACAGGTACATAAAATTTTTCTATAATTTCTTTGCACTGTATATACCATTAGCATTAGTATATTTTACACATATATTAAATTTATTCGCTTAAAAACAATAAAATTGTAATGTATCAATGTCGTATAATATTCAAAATAATTTAGAGTAAATTACCTGTATCGTTAGAAACTGTTATCATTTCACTGTTCTCATGTTGTTCTGTATTGTGAACATTTGAATTACCATTATTTGAACTAGAAGAATTTTTCTGCGTTTCGAATAGATCTAAAAGAAACGGTTTTATAATAATATATAACATTATTATGTAAAATATTTTTGGGTACGATACAGTACGCTATATATATATATATATATTTCTAATGTAATTAAAATTATTTGATTTGGATACATGTATACATTTTTGGGAACTGCATAAATGACAATGGAACTCGCATATAAAGTTACCGTAACAGAATTCAATTAAAAACGAATGAAATTTTTTTAAATAAAATGAATACTGTCAGTGCCTCCTCGATTGGTTTAAATCCTAATAGTTTTTATTTATATTAAAATTCTTATTAAATATTAGTATGGATATTTACGTTTATCATCATCGTTTGGGGAAAATGATCTTTTTACACGTTTCCTCGGACGAGTACTCGTTGCCGGCGCACGGTCCGACGACAAACTTTCTGCACAAATAAATACAACATTTTTTACTACGTTTTTAATAACAAGTGCATAAAGTGTCTTACATAAAGTCACTTCACTAAGTAAACGAGAGGAAAATTATTTACTCACTTTTATCGGGTCTCATGGCGTAGCCGAATCCAAACGGAGCAGGTGGCTTTTACTAGGATTTCGTCGGAACAACGAAGCGGAGTAAAATGATCATTCGGCTAAAACAAAAAAAACTGAATCATCGATCGGACATACGTGAATCGAGTTCCAAAACGGATTTTCTCGCACTAATTATTACAACACAACGACGGACGCTGAGCTCGGGTTTGCCGAAAACCTCGTGTCCATTACGGTAATGCACATGGTCCCGTCAAAACCGAACTGCATAAACCGTTTACACGGGACAACAATCACACACCGTCAGAATACGTCTCACTCACCGCGTTCAAGTATTTCGCAACAAAACGACACCGTCCGTCCGCGTTTGTGTTCACGGACAACGTGCTTTTTTTTTTCTTGTGCGTTTCCAAAACGTGCGCAACTAATACGCAGTCGGTGTCGGTGGTTGATCAACAGAGCCCTAGTCGCGGTGATCGTTCGTAAACAATCGCCCGAAAGACGATAAGAACCGAAAAACAGTGTGTGTTCATTGGCGTCGTTTTTATTGCCAACCTAAAATATCGTAACACGACTGAATAAAATTATTAATATAGTTAATAAATTAAATAAGTTAAATTATCGGTTAATTAATCTGGGTTTAAGTTTAAACGGAAAATTAAATAAATTACCGTTTTTTTTTCAATCGAATTTAATCGGAGTTTAAGTAAACTGCGTTTTACTATAGTCATTTTCACAGCACTTGTCACTCGATTGCAGCGCAAACCGGGGAGCGTATTACCGTTCTGCACACGAAATAAAACACACGAATGAACCGGTCCTCTGATTGGTTTGATATTGTTGCGGTATAAAATTTGATTATTATCACAGATTATATGAATATTCTGCGATATTACCATAGATCAGACATAGAATAATAAGAATTATGACTACATAATATAATTTATAATAATATAATATATACATATATATATATTGGATCTATTAAATATGTTCTAGAACTTCTTTGATGCTTATAATTTATAATTAGTTACTTACTTATTTACTTTACAATTAATATCATGAACGTTTTTACTATTATAAAACATTTTTTTTTTTTAAATCTACCAAGTATAGGACATCAATGCTTAGTGGTACAAACTTGTACATTCAATACGGATGAATACAGGTAAGGATAAATACCTACGCTCCTTTAAAAAATTCAGTTTTATAAATAAAGTATTTTTAATCTAGTCGTATAAATCTTAATATTTCTCAAACTCAACTCCAACATTATATGTGAACAATTTCTGTACCTAAACCCAAATAAACAATTGTCCCAAACATTGAAATTAACATTATAATTGTCCAAGTTGTATTTATTTCAGAAATATATCTACCTATATTTTTATAATTAATAATTAGGTATAGTAGAAATCATAAACTATTATTTGAAGTCAATAATTAAAATAATTGTGTAAGTTCGGTTTAGCATATAAAAATAATATATATAATATAATATCAAGTAATGCCTCGAATGATTATTATTTATATTAATATAAATATCATAATTTACATAATTAATGAGTTTTTCCATTAGTCAAACAATTTTCTACGTTTTGTAATAGGTTCCTGTGGTTTTTTTTTTAGACGTATAAGTACCATAATCATTTAAAGCTGGCCTACATACAACATAGCCAAATTTGTTAAAACATTATATTGTTATTTTATTTGTATTCTATTATAAATTACCTGATGGTAGGCGTTTCCTTACTCTTTTTATCCCTGGTCTTTGTCTCGAAATTGTAGTCTGCTGTACTTTAATAGTTGCATCATCTCTGTTAAGAACCCCTAGTTTTAATTTTGATTATAAGTATTGTATTGTAACAGAATATTATATTGTAAGCCTCGTCGGTCGCAAGGAATTGCTGATATAGCAATTCGACCGGACGGCGGGCACACCAACACGTACTCGATGACGATCGAGCAGTGTTGTATGGAGCGTTGTTCAACACAGTATAGTTGTAGACAGAGCATTTACTTTACAGAGCATTTATTAAATAATATTGTATAGTTTCTCGTTTTACATCAATAAATTGTAGAATAAGTCACCGAACACAGTTACTTTTGTTTAAGTATTGCGGTCTCTTAAACGAGTCCGTAACAATCTCTATGCCCTAATGGTATTGTCATAGAACCAGCAGTTGCCAAAAATGTATTGAATTGTCTTTCTGTTTTTATTTTATCCAATTTATTTTTAAATTTAAGTAAATTTTCATAAGTAGATTGGCTGAAATTTTTGACGTTGTTAGTTAATTGAGTTTTAATATCTTCCAATACTGTAAAAACATTCTGTGTACTTGATATCTGACTGTCTTTATTTGCCACTGTTATACTTTTTATTGCATCATTTTCATTTGCAATATTATATTTATTTCCGTATATGTGTGCCATGTTCTTCTGCTGCAGTTATAGGCATATGTTTTGGATATATTTTAAGTTGATGTAATGCCTCTACTTATAGGTATAAATCCTTGAATGTTATATATAATATAGAATGTTTTACTTGGTTATATCTTGGTTTTATCTTTATTTGTGCTTAAATATCTCAGTGCTTCAGCAGCGTTTATATAATGGTTGTGTTTATTTCGAATTGTGATGACATACCGCTAGTAATTTATCCTGAAATATATTTAACTGTGCACTTGATACCATGAATTAATTATACAATTACAATAGAAAAACAATTTTTCGTAAGTGTTATACACACATTTTAAAATGGGGAGTTATAAGTGAATAACAAGAACTTTATTATAAATTATAATAGGTATAAAAATAAATATTATAAAATAACAATATATATGTATATACCTATATATTACTACAAATTATGAAAATTAATAAACCGAATACATATCTAATACTGAATTTATAGATTTATAGGTAGGTTTGCACACAATCTATTAATTTTGACTTTTTTTTTTATATCAAATTACATTATCCTTTTTGTATTCTAGTCTTATTTAGTTGATATGGTGAAAAAAAAATATTTTGTATAGTCTAGCATGTGTATATGTATATATATGTATAAAAAATTGTTCTTACTTTTACAAATGGGTCAGTTTTTCTTGTAGAAAAAGTATCAACTTTAATGATAATTTTAATTGTGGCATTACAGTATGTACTTTTCGATCGACCTCTTTTGTTGTTTTCTCTATCGACTTTGTGGTAAGAGCTACGATGACACACATATTGATATCATTTATTTTTATAAAATATGTACATAACAAACTTTTGTGAAAAAAAAATATTTCAATACTGTTATTTTTATTTGATCAGATAACTTGAATTTATAAAAGTTATTAGTTTTAAGTTTAAGTATAACAAGCAAGTGTAACAAATGTAAATAAATAGATTATTTGTATTTTTTCTTATTCTTATTAAAATATATAGGTATTGTTGCGCCTTAATTCTACCTACTTATAGTTAATTAAATTTCCCTACGTTTTTTTTTTTTTGATTTCACCGTTTGATCTCTCCTACAATATAACCCAGTTCGTACATTTTGTATAAATTAGGTACTGTGTACCTACTAATTATGCGGCAACAATTTATTGAAAGGGGCGGCATTTTTTTTTAATCGCAAAATACTTGGCTCCGGCCCTGCCCACAACCAAATACAAAACGATTTCTCTTATGAGTTGTCCGCGATCGCCGTTTTTACCTGTGACAAGAGTCATTCGGTCAATATTTTTTTTTTTAACATTTATTATAAAATATACAATCCGTAATACAGTTACAATAAGCATATGTGCGTATTCAATATGTGTATGACATGAATGCTTGAGTTGAGGTAGTTACCCAGCAGTAACACTCAGATGCGATTTAGTTATTTTATGGTTCTATAACATATGTATATATATGTATATATATTATTTTTATTATTTCTATTACCATTGTTATTATAATTTTTTTTTTTTTTCGTTTGACTGCTTAATTTTTGTTAAGCCAAATCCCGACACCAGCGGCTCTTAAGCCTTCTCGGCGGATTTCCAGGAATGTTTATAGAACTAAGTGCAAGAATAAGTGGATTCGGGTGATTTAAGAGGCGACAGCGGAAACGTTTGTAAGATGATGTGGCCTCTTCAGCGACAGTCTGTAACCCTAAATGAGAGTGTAATGTATGGGTCGACACATAGAAGGGCGCATTAGTAATTACACGAAGCGATGTAGATTGAAACGTTTGTATTTTGTAAATATTAGAATTTTTTTTTTTGCCGTGCCCCATAATATTGTACACCATCGGTCAATATTATTTTGTATTTCAGTCTCGGCATATAAATGGCCCGGTTATCGATACAGATAAAACATAATATAGAATGAGTGTACATTCGTCCGGAATAATATACAATATACACGATTCTTATGTCGGTACCACTGCGCTACAACGAATAATCTACCCCAAAGTTCGGCACTGTTGAAATGAAGAATGGCGAGCCGTGTTCTAGTCTTGTTCGTAGTAGCGCCACGTTTTTCGTTCTCTCTCGTGTTTTGTATTTTTCATTTACTCTTCCACGTTGTTTTATAAAACAATATCGTATTTATTTACTTTTATTATTATTATTATTATAATCATCGTTAAATCGTACGAGTCGTCAGGACGCGTTCTACAACAAGATCATTGGAATCACCCGAGTAAGAAAATAATATCACTTTAAAATGTATTGGGTATATTTTTTATTAGGATACACGGCTGAAATTCCGAGGGTAAAAAAATTATTTAATTTACACCGATCGTATAAAGTTCGAAAATGTTAATATTAAGACGGTTAAAATATTTCGATGCGTTCTACGAGTAAAATTTTTTATCAAATTATGTGATATCTCGAAAAAAAAAAAAATTGTAAGCAGACAAATCGAATTTTAACTCGTACGTCTACGCAATAAATATATAATTTTATCGTCATTTCTTTTATTGTTATTATTATTATTAATTTTTTTACAAACAATATACATTTATTAATTTACAGATTCAATAACAATTTAATTTATAATACGTGTATTAATTTTAAAAAAAAATTCTATACACCGATAATTTTTAACGATATTTCCGATAAGTTTTGTAGTTGTTTAAACTGTGTGTTTAACGTTTCAGATTTATACCGTGTTTTCTTTGAGTAAAATCTCATACGCCGTGTACGATAACGCATCGAAGGCGTTCCATAACGGATTGGAAACGGAAAATATCAGTGTGAAGTCTTGTTGCGTGGACGTTTTGAACTATAAATGAAGAACGAAACGAACCCGGACGGATGGAAACAGTTCATTGTACGACCGAGGTAAGCGCGTGTCCGTCGCTATGAAATAACGCCGCCGCGACCGCGGTCTATCGAAAAGGCGGTTTTAAAATTATGTAAACATATTTTTTTTTTTTTTAGATTCCTTCACTCCAGGGCCCTCGATAATCGAGGAAGCCGCGTTCAACGGACGTATGAAATGTGCGACGTTCGCAGAAGAACGCGGCTATTCTGTCACGAGGGCGCTTTGCGAACGCGCCGCCGCCAACGGGCGGACGAAAATCTTAGTATTCGCCCGCGAACAGCTGGGATGTCCGTGGGACGTTATCGTTCGCGAGAACGCGGAATTCCGGCGGTCATCCCGCCGAGTGCTTGCGCTACGCGCGCGCGCGCGACCGCGGGCTGTCCGTGGGGGACGAGTCGACGTGCGACGCTGCCGCCGGTCCCGGCCAGCTTGACGCGTCGACTTATACGCTCACAAAAACGTGTGTCCGTGGGACGCGGACGCCTGTCGGATGACCGCGGCGCGTGGCCAGTTCGAGTGGACGACGTGCGAGGTGGCCGCCGGTTTCGGGCATCTCGAGGCCTTGAGGTACGCCCGCGAGAACGGGTGCCCGTGGGACGAGGCAGCCGTTGACCACGGACACTCGGAGTGTATTCCTTCCCTGTACAGCATCCACCAATTGTACATATTTTTCACTTGTTTTGTTTTGTATATACCTATAATATTTTTTTGTCCTTAATTATAATTTTTGTTTATTTATCTATTTAATTATTTCTATTTCATATCATTTTTTTCTTGTATGTAATTGTATTGATTTTTTTTTTGTAATTATTTTTGACTTTTTTTTTTTTGCTGTATTTTATTTTTATATACTTGTAATATTTTTTTTGTTCTTTTGTGTATTTTATTTCTTTTTTTCTTGTATTTAATTGTATCAATATATATATATAATTTTTGATTTTTTTGCCGCATTTTGTTTTTATAGATATACCTGCAATATATATATATTTTTGTTCTTTATTATATTTTTGTGTATTTATGTATTTTATTATTTTTATTTCTGATTATTATTTTTTTCCTGTATGCAATTGTAATAATATTCATTTTTTGTATTTTATATTACTACAGAATATATACATATTATAATACAATTATATGTGAACTCTATATAGATAACCTTCTCTATAGTCAAACAGCTCATAAATAATAAAGAAACAAAGTGGTTAACATATATTTAATTACAAGTACTAAAAAAGTATTTATAAATATTAAAAAAATATTGTACCTATTGTTTTCTTTTATTTGCTTCATAATACATATTTATAAACTGATATTTAAAACTTGGTTATGCTTATGGCTGTTAGATTCTATATTGGATTTGTTTAAGAATAAATTAAAAAATAACCAAAATGTAACTAGTGCACGATATACAACAGATATGAAAGAATTTGTTCTTTAACTTTGTATTATTACCCCTCCAAGAGCTTATAATTTTTGTTGGTAAATAAATTTTATCTATAGCATGGCTTATCACATATGTTATAACTATTTATTAATTATATATTACCTATTTAACTAATTACCTAATATTTAATTATGTACTTATATTATATACTTTTGTTTTAGAACTATACCTACTAACTCTTCCCCACCTGTCATATATTACTAATTGGACTTCTTCGGTAAATGCTAAACCTGAGTTTTTTTTTAAAAAAAGTATTTGAATACATAATACAAATGCCAGATAAAGATAAAGATTGCAATTTAGTGTGCGATGCAATGTCAATACGAACAAAAAATTATTTATGACTGAAAAGACAAATTTCTAGGATATTGTGATTTTGAAGGAATACAGGTCATGAGACCAATACTACTGAAACATTAGTTTTCGTGATGGTTGGTTTTAATGGTAAATAGAAATGGCCTATTGATTATTTTTTACAGTTCAAGAGTACATACAGCAGCAGTACACGCTAGATTAGTGACACCAGCAATTATAATGGCAAAAGAAACAGGAGCTAGAGTGTGGGGAGTAACTTGTGATGCAAATTTAATCTTTAGTACGATGAAATTATTGAATCATTTAGTATAGCTGAAATTGACTGGAAAGTAATGATTTTAGAATAAATTTAAATTATTTCTATAATTTTTACTAGACATATTATATTCATGATGCGTGCCACAACATTAACACGTTCACTAACATGTGTACATTTGTAGGTATTTTTCCTTTATGTTTGCCAAAATGTAAAAAGAAAAAATATTCAATAATTAAATTTTTTTTTTTGGCATTATTTTTTATTGTATTTTTAAAAGACATGCCGATATAAAATAATTCAACATTTCCACCGTGTCAAAATAATGTACACGTGGCCTCCAGACCGTCTTCATTAGTGTATAACAGAAAAATTAGTTTATGTTGTGCAAAAGATGTCGTTGCCTATACCACTTACAGAATTATTCAGAGTATATTTTTAGTATAAATTGCCAGTGCTTGTCTTCTGTTATCTTTTTAATTCACATGTTCAACTAGTGGTTTTTCGTGGTGACATAGGTAAGTGTACGAGTTATAAAAATATACGTCTAGCGTGTGTAGTTTTTTGTTATATTATTACGTCCAACATGGATCTCGCCATTAAATAGAAAATTTGTTTGACGATGATGATATTCTGTCGAGCTTGCTTTCAGATTTTGATGACACCGACGAAGACCAAAATTGGCAAATTATAATAATGATGACAACGAAGCCGAAAATATTGTGGTTGATTATGAATGTGAAGTGGATGATATCGAGTGCTTTTTTCTAACACACCAAACAATAAGAGCTTAACCATGCGTCACGTATTATTTTTTTTTCAAATTAAAAAAAAATTACAATGTAATATTATTGTACTAAAATATCATTTTCTAAAAAAAAAATTTTAAATTAATATTATTTAATAAGTAAAATTGTTTTTTTTTTTTGTTATTAATTTTTATATGAGAATAAATAAAATGCAATCCTAATATTGGTTAAAATAAAAAATAAATTATTATAAGAACTAGTCATGCTATGGGTTTGTTAAAAATACAAAAATGGTCTTGAAGGTCCCGAGATTCATATTCCTATCTAAAATCAACATATCCGTGTCAGGTTTTTGAACACGAAGATAGTGAATCCAAGAAGGTCGGTTTACATAATAATGTACACGAAAGTAAGTATGGCAATTTATGGCGTGTACCCAAAAATGTACACATGGCCCACAGAGAAATGTGTGGAAAAAGTGCGTGGCAGTTAACGTGTTAAATTACCCGGCAATGCACTTGCAAATTATCAACAATTTAAAAGCGACGATGGTGTTATTGATTGGTCATACGTTCAAGATTTAAATAAAGGTAGAGTACACAATAAGGATTAAATAAGTTATTTTTTTTATAGTTCAAGGAAATGTAGGTTTAAATGTTTCAAATAAATTAACTCCTACTCATATTGATTGGAAAAAAGGAACATTATGAAAATGAAATAAGCAACACAGATATTAAGTTCTCCAACAGCAGATATATTATAATTATTTTGATGCATAAAAGAACTTACATTTAAAAATAGCCGAGTTCAAAATATTAATTTAATAATAAAAAAATGATTAATAACAAATAATACATTTTATATATACTACACATATATATATATATATATTTTTTTTTGTGCATTAATAACGTACAAAGTGATTCCTTTATCGCGCAATACTTTTTTCGCAATCAATAAATTATTAATTTAAGTAATAGTACATACTATGAAATTACCACCACTTCAAGTTATTAAAAAGAAAATCAATTTTAATTACAAAAATTAAATGAGAAAATGAGGGGGTGCATGATCAAAGAATCACCTATAAACACTGGAATAAAAATTTCTCATAAATATTATTTATTTATATGATTTGGACTACAGGTGAATAAACTGAATATTTTGTACAAAACATTGATCAAATATTTGATTTTTTTAAGCTCTCGTAATCCTAACGGAAAAGGATTTAAAAAACTATTATATAAATATGATGTGGAAAGAATGCAGTATATAATAGTATTTATAATTATAATATAAATCTCACAGATATCAAGTGGAACCTAGTTTATTTAACTCCAAAAAAAACTTTTGTTATTGGTAAGTAATTACACTGAAATATAAACACGTGTGACGTGTCGTTAAAGAATATTGAACCATATATATACTATTTATAATTTATATAAACTATAACGATCTTAAACTTATATTTTTAGGATTTGCAATGACAGTTAAGTCAGTGTTCAGCTCATAGGCGTGTCTACGGTGGCAACCTAGAGTGCCTGGGCTGTCCCTGCAATATTTCAAAGGCGCCGATCAACCGAGTTTTAACACAAATAAATTACAACTTCTATAAAAAAAAGTCTTTTAAGTATTGTTATAAAGATATGTTTAAAAAAATTAGACAGTATTGTCGAATTTATGTCTGACCATTTATAATCCTTATCGCAGTGGTTCTCAACCTTTTTGGATTCATGTCACCTTCATCCACGATAACTCAACACTACGTCTCCCTAACAAAAAAATTCTATATTTTTAAACTTTTCCCCAAGGTTTTCTTGTCACCCTTACATTGGATCCATGTCACCCAAGGGTGGCATGTCACCCCGGTTGAGAACCACTGCCTTATCGTATCGCAACATAATATGTATGCGGATTGTGGGTAACTGTTACTATTTATATGAATTATAATTTATGCGAAGGAGTTTTAAAAAATGTCTGTAGTCAAAACAAAATTAAGAAGCACCATGATACAAGAAAGGGTCAATGCATTATTATTTTTATTTATTGAACAAGAGTTAGTGAGTAATGAATGACGAAGTTAATGATGATTTTAAAAATGTTCCGACAAAAAGAAGACTTGTTCCTTGAAATGTCATAAAATATTATAAATATTGTGTTATTATTATTTTTTGTTTTACTACTATCAATCATGTTATGTACTATTTAAAGAACTTTGTTATTGAATACACTTACACGTCATATATTTTGTTAATTATATAATTCATTAATCATTATACACCGTACAACTTTTTAAAACTATTACAATAGTTTTTGTTCAATGTTATATAATTGGATTACAATTACACGATAATTTAAAATGAAGATTAATAGATTAATGTGTATCTAGGTGTTTTAATAGATAATATTAATATTAATAATATTTCTGGACTTAAATTTAAAGGTAGGTACTGAAAATACAGTACATTATTAAATGTAAAGAGATAATACAGACTTTTCTTTTTATTTCATTGGGGAGAATTATCTCCCTTAAAAATATGGCCTTAGGTTTTAAGTGGCTTTTTTCGGTTTATAAAGGTCATTAGCTAGGTTGCCACTGCGGACGAAGTCTAGTCACACCTATGGTTCACAATAACAGGTGTACTTTTTCAAAGTACTCAGTATAAATACATTTTAACTTAAAAATTTTTTATATTAAAAAAATGTGTTGTACATAGAACATATAATTAAACATAAATAATAAAAAAACACATCACTCGCAAATATGAAATAATTAATAAGAATTTTCTTTTCACAATTTTATCATTTTATCTTTATAAAAAAAATATGTACATAAAAATTAATTTTTGTTTTAATTATTATACGATAATTTCTCTTTTAATAGATTCAAATTTGTCTGTATCATTAAAATAGTAGTGTTACACTGCAATAACATATCTTTCTTTTCACTTTCCGTCAATTTCATATCTTTATCGTTCTTGTCACATAATTTTCTATTCCCTTTTAAGCACTGTTTTTTTGTGTAATTGATAGCATTTTGGATGGTTTCAACAAATCCATTAAGGTAGTCCACGTACGGATTGCCTAGGCATATCAGCTTATCAATGAATGCATACAATACATAAATTACTGTTATAACAGCCAAAATATATTCTTTGTTATCAACAACATCACACTTTGATCCTTTGGGAATATTACAAGATGAATGAATCAACTTTAAAAATCGCATTCCTTGAAAATGTCTAATATCTTTATTTGATTCTATCTTTGAACAAAGCAGATTTTTCATCGTAATAATCATATGTGCTTTGATCTTCGTATCTAATGTTCCAAATGCATACATAAAAATATCATACTGAGCCTCACCGCTTAATTTATTTAAGTACAGAATCAATATTTCAGTTGAATCTTTTTTAACACTAAAATCATCATTGTTCACCGCACTACCAGCAGCTTTGATTACGAATTTTTTATGACATTCATTCAACATACGTAATGGAATTGAATTATCTTTAAATTTTGACAACATTAAATTGACGAAAGGTGCTTCAAAGATATCATTTTTGAATACTAACAAGGCTAAGTTCAAGCATTTTTCTAAGATATACAACCGATTGTAAACTTTAGGTCCCCACATCCCTCCAGTTTTGAAGTATAGATAATAAAATGAAGCCAAGAATGTTTCCTCTTCAATGCAACCTAACCTCGTTTCTAGTAAAGAAAATGGGTCATAAATTACACTGGAAAATATGTCTACAAATTCAACTAGATCAATGTTTGCACGTAATGCGAAGTAAGCAAATTTGTAAAATAGATTTATTAATTGTTGGCATCGCTGAAACTCTCCTTTAAATTTCAATAAATGTTTTATTACGATCGGTAAGATTTTCTTTAAATTTTCATCATTCATTTTTTCAAAGTTTCTAAAAAAGTTTATTACGATAAATTGTAAATACACTTCATTACAAGATGTCAATTGTTCCGAAACAGTTTTTTCAACTAAAACAGACGATGTTGACGTACAAGTACTTGAATTAACCAATTGAAGAAGATCAACAGTTTGACACTTTACAGTTTTTGCTATATTAAAAAAGTGTTCGTTCCAAAAATTAAAAGAATCGGGTCCATTTTTAAAATTATCTTCAGTAAATTTATTTTCAATTAAATTTATTATTCGTGTAGATCTGTTTTTAATAAAATCATTATTTCTTAACCGCTCCACCAAATTGAAATC
Organism: Slavum lentiscoides; assembly: GCA_032441835.1. Lineage (NCBI taxonomy): Eukaryota > Metazoa > Arthropoda > Insecta > Hemiptera > Aphididae > Slavum > Slavum lentiscoides. The sequence continues at coordinate 8,708,189 of CM063720.1, read as the reverse complement.
CTTCGTGCAGCGTTGTAATGCATCGAACTGCTTATTGTTATCCATTTCGTAAATATAAGTATTTAATAACTTAAGATGTCAGGACACACCTAAGAAAGAAATTAAAACAACATAACATTAACAGTTTTTTTCTTTTTATCAAAAATTATGTTTACTTATAGGCCTACACTAACAAAGATTCAAATAATTTGTGAGTAGATATAATTTTAACAAAACAGAAAATTTTAAATAATTTCTGAACATTTTATGAAAAAAAAATGTATTTTCCATTAATTTTGATTGTGTTATCTACTTTATCATTTGAATAAATAATAATAATAATAATAATAATAATAAGACTACAGAACATTTGAAAGTCAAAAATAATGATGTATTTTTATTGTGGGTTGAAAGAAACTTTGGAAAACTCCACTAATATACTAAATGCATAATTACAAGAAAATAAAAGACAATAAACGAAATGTTTTCAGAAATATTAGTTAATTTGTGGTCGATGTATTACTCTGTATGTAGTTATAGAGTATTTAACTAACAAAAACATAAAAACAATAAAATAGTGATTACTTTAATGCCTAAATTATTAAAAAGTAATATATGTTGTACAAAATTATAAAACAGCATAGACCCATCGATTATATAATAAAATATTGTTAATTAGTTATTATAAATAATAAATGATCAAATTTAACAATGATGAATTCCTTAAATTCTTATAATTTCCTTGGCTTCCAACTTGTTTTGATGATTTTAAAAAAAAGGAAAATACAAATTATAACTTGTATTAACAAGTTTTTTTAGTAATAGGCATAACTATTCATTAACATGAACGATATTTGATGAAAAACTACATTTGGTTTGTGGGCACATTGTGTAATATGTTTTTTTTATCAAATTATAAAAGCAATTGAAGGTCATATAAAGTGTTATCTTGTGACGTAACTAATTAAAATAACAAAATGTATGTTTAGTTTTAACGTTTTTCTGATTAAAAATAAAAACAAAAATACTGTTTGTCGACATTGTAGATGTACAATATTCTCTCCCCCTGTAACACTTATAAAAACCTGAAACACTGAATTTCATAAATATTTAAACGTCTATTATATTTTCTTGTACGCGTTTAAAAAAAAAAAAAAACAATCTTATTGAATTCAATAGCACGCGTACACCATAATACATAAATATTAAAATCTTCCAAAAGTACCTAGCCGAATTAAATATTAATTTCGTGTACACACCCACGCATTTAAATGCGCCATGAACAACAAGAGTATTTTTTAATATGTATTTAATTGGACGTGTATTAACTAAAGACGGGTCGAATTTTGATTCGGTTCGAGTACACGTAAACGGTAGAGGAACGTTTGTTCGACTGCAACAACCGATTCCCCCCAGACCAGTGAAAATACTGGACACACGCTGAACAAACTATATTGAGTATTATAAACGAACGGCCGGGCATCGTGACAAAACAAGTACAGTCTCTTGCACGTTCGAATTAATTCATTGGGTATATAATACTGTGCGTGTCGCATAGAAGTCAAAAGGGAAATATAAATTCCAATAATTTAACCGCCGTAAACGATGCAAAAACGAATACAACGCGCCATTAAAATTGCAAAACAATAAGGAAAGCGTGCAAAGCATTCGTCGCGTTTCGAAAAAACTTTGCAAAACACGAACGTTCCCCGCGGTGTGTGAACAATTGAAATATACTCGAGAGATCCGTACTGTCGCGGTATACACTATTCGTCCAAAACAAAACGTTTTTTAATGAAACGTCTTGCACGACTGGACGCTACACCGCACACACGATATTAACGTGCGTACCGTGATTTAATTTACACTATTGTTTACTTACTAGATGTGCCTCCTCGCTTTCGCTGTGGATAGACCGTATTGGGTAGCGTCTACAGGACCCTCTTCGAGTTCGAGACTTCGAGTGCACGATGTGTATTATGTTATTCGCCTCCGGCAAAAACGGCGTCCGCGGGCTACAAACACAGAAAACGCAGAATGCGACGTTATTGCATTTCACTTTTTTCGGGTTATAAAATTCTCTTCGTTCATGGAGCAAAAAAAAAAAATATTCCATGAGCTAGAACACTAGCGAAGCGTATGAACCTCTTACGAACTAATCTCGGAATCGTCGTTTTTACAGGTGCAAGTCAAGTCAATCTAAACTGGTTGCGATTATACACCTGTAATAATGTCATTACCGTGATATGGGGTCACTTTGATAATTGATTATTTTTTATCATAAAACATTGATAATAATACTTGAATGATCTTTAATCGAACTCCGGCGAGAAAACCGAAACAACTAAAAAAAGTTCCAATATTTTGTGATTAATTCAGTAATAAATAGGTATTTGCCCACACATGCAGGAAAAACATCACGTCTCTAATATTCACAAATTAACCGCCAAAACAACTGTGTCAGTTTTATAATTATATAAATACATATTCATATTCATTACGGCAAGAACAGTGTCACTTTTTATACTTGATACAAGAAAGGTCTACGTTACCGGTCAAGTTATACTGATCTATAACAGTATTCTCTAGAATACAATAGAAGTATTCTTAAGAAATAACTATCTGAATTTTAAAGAAAGTTTTAACTATATCAAAATAAGTCTTATAATTTTTTTAAATTGTGATTTTCTCGATTACTGAATTTTTTTTAATTATATCACTTTTCTCGCCCGAGTGCGTTTTGTTGTTTTTTTTCTTCAAAATTTAAAATCCGCGCAAAGTAAGTACATTTATAAATACAATTATTTTAAACATGTAGATTACTTGGGGGATGTCCCGGGCGACTGATATGAATTATTTAAAATTGAAGTTTGTTTTAAATTTAATGAAAAGAAATTTGACATTACACATGGGGTTACTTCGATAACAATTGTATACCTTCTATATTTAATATTTTTTTTAGCGGCTCGCATCTATAGACAAAAGATTTGTAGCAGGCCTTATAAAAATTACAGTAACAAAACACTAAATGAAGCGCTTACTAAAATTGCAAATGATAAGCTATCTATATTGGCTGCCAGTAAGCAATACAAAATCGCTTATGGAACTCTGTATAATCGATACTCTGGCAAACATGTTAAAAAACCTGGCCATCCAACAATATTCAGTGAAAAGGATGAAATGGACTTTCTTACAGCAACCATGAAGTATGGTAAATAGAGTTTCCCTCTTACATTAATGGACCTTAGATGAATATTAACATTTTAATATTCATGTAATTTATGTTTTTTTTTTATCAATAATTCTATACATTTTGGTAAAATTGTGAAAAAAAAATTTTTTTATTGAAAAGGTTTATACATTTGAGCTCAACTAGTAAAAATAATAAAAAATTATTTATTATAGCATTAGTTAGATGAAAAAGAAACTCAAAAATATGTAAAAATGATCAAAGTAACCCCACTTTACGGTAATATAAGAATTTTCAATATATATATATATATATTTAAGAAATATTAAAAATTCCATAATTTACATAATATGGTGATGTGATACTTTACATTCACAGTTTAATAACTTATAAATAATAATTATTACATCTACTTTATAAGACCGAATAACTCGTAATTCAAACAGAATATAGAATATATCGAACACAAGACATCAGTCGAAAGTAATACGAATCAATCGTAGTGCTCCTACCGGTATCGGAATGTTTGTTGAAGATTTTTTGCCGTTTTAACGTTACATACACACTACAACGTACTTTCGTCTTGTACACCGCTACTTTTTCGTCGCACACCGCAAGGTCGTTCGTTAGTGAGCGTCCGTCCTGAAATCGAAAAATATAATAAAGTTTTTTTTTTACCGTTTCGGCGTTACACGTATCATACATACTTTCTGTCGTCTCACCGCACGGGACTACGGGTCCGGGCTCGAACGAAATGTCGAAATATGTCGGAACGTCGAGAAACTCTACAGAAAACGAAGAGTTCGAATACCGTTCGTAATCGGTCGACGACGAAGACGTACTAAACACACGCGATGTGTATACAGTGCGTTTTCCCGCGATACGGCACACTCTACGAATACGCTTTTCTTGCAACTACGTCGTGAAACGCACAAAAAAAAACAAAAATCTTTAGTTTTTAAATAAATAAATCGGTAGTTTATAAACGTCTATAAAACGTCAGGCGCGATAAAAAAAGTCGACGGCGGAAAAAAAAGAATTTACGACTTCGGACACCGCTATTTTCTATTATATATTATACAATAAAATACGTATGCTGCTGCTGGTACTGTTAACAACAAAAGATTGCCACTGTGATAACACGACCGTAACCTAAGCCTGGTTGTGGTCGTAAATGGTTACATTTGTTTTTTGCGGTTATATTATTTTCAAAGATTTGCCCGTAGAATGGATTGTCATTGTGCCGAGCGATAGCGGTGCACTCGGCAATACTGTAAAATGTGAACGGAATTTGTTCTGACCACACATCACACTACAGATTACGGTTTACTATAGTAATTTTTTGTTCGGGAAAACGCGTTGAATTTTTCGATTCGTGCGTGACCGTAGTATGTACATTAAAATATATAAATCGTGACTCGATGAGTAGTAGTAAATTATTAGTGTTTTATTTTAATCCGCATTGTAAACTATATTGAAATTAACCGAAAAAGCACGTTGTACAAAATTGAAAACCCTTAAAAAAAAAACAATATGTTATATAAAACTGTAATAATGTACGTATTATTTGTTCAAAAACGTTCGTCAAAGACCGCCGGGCAAATCTTTGCGTAATCGTTCTTTCGCAAAAAAAAAAAATAATAATAATCTTGGGTTTTTGAATCCAGATAGCAATATATCGTTCACGAGTCAACGTCTGAATCTGGCTGAGAAATTACGGTGTCTGCGACGAAACGGCCTCCCAGGGATAACACCTGTACATCACAAAAATACGGTTAGCACAATCAAAATCCATATTCGCAATAATCAAGTTCCTACTTCTATTAATTTTACCTATATTGTGTTGTTATAATGTGAAATGCTTTTATAGAAATTTTACTATCATGGACGCTTATTTACCAAAACTAAAAAATTGATTACGGTAAATTTACCATCAAGGCGAATTTACATACGTTTTACTAAAAGTTTTTTACCGACATTATTTTAATTGTCAATACGGATCGTTACATGCACATGCATTACACAAGTTACGATGTGTATGTATGGTAATAATGATGTGGTCATTTGTTTTACTGGGTACAATTCGCATAAATCATTCGGAGAATAATATTTAAAAACATAAAAGTCGATTAATATTTTAAAATATAATATAATTTATATAATGTGTCTTTTGAACTAGGTGATTTAATCAATATTAAATTTGTTTTTTATCGTTAAATAAATCTGAAAATGAAATCTGATTAATCTTTACAAATTAAGTTACACTACACGCATTATTCTTCCTTTACGTTTTACGTTGAAATTAAATCTGGTCTTAAATTACATTTCAAAACACTAACAAAAAATTATTTAATACTTAATATATTATAATATTTGCATATCGTATATAATCAATGATATTCAACAGAAAAGAATAACTGTAGAATTCTGTGTAGGTCTTTAACTCTGAAACTGGTGTATACACAATAATAACAAAAGAAAAAAAAATATAAAATTTATCAAACAAATTTGTATCACTAACCAAAATATTGATAGATTCATAAAATATGCCAAGTATGCCTAACGCTTAAAATAAATCAATGATATAATACTTGTTTGTTCTAGATAAGATATTTTATAGTTACTTAAGGTCTTCCTAAATTATGGCAAGGAAACGTCGCAACACAACTCCAATAAATGCAATTGAAAATGTTCCAGTTCCAAAACGTAATACGAGGTGAGCAGAAATTAATAATAATAATAACTATTATTATTATTTTCATCATCAATGAATAACACCATATCATTAAATATAATTTTGAATAATTGTCTTTCATTTCACAGTGCACAAACAAATCCCGTTGATGAAATGGCAGTTTTCAATCATGAAAAATGTTTAGCTTGGTTTCATAAATATACAATTGATTCAAGTGATACTTTAGGTAGGTTAAAAAAATGTCATTTTATTTTGGAACATTCATATTGTTTATTGTAATGATTTGTAGGCCCTGAAGGAATGGAAAGATTTTGTATGGATCTCGGTGTTGTTCCAGAAGATATAGTAATGCTGGTTGTGGCTTGGAAAATGAATGCCCAATCAATGGGATACTTCACAAGTGCTGAGTGGTTAAAGGGTCTTACAGAATTACAGTAAATATTCTAATATATATATATTAAAAATATATGTACATATATATAATACATACTTTGATTTTAGGTGTGATTCAGTTAAAAAATTACAGAATAAATTAGACACCTTAAGACGGTCTTTTAACGATCCATTAATATTCAGAAGTATTTATAGATATACATATGATTTTACAAAAGTAAGTTTTACTTATACTTATCATAAAAGACTATTATTTTATTAAAATATGTATATTTTTTTGTCTGCAACTATTCGACTAATAGAAGTACTCTGATCATTATACTCATACTCATTTTCCTATAGTAAATTCTGGCGGTATAGTACTACTTTAGGGAGGTCATTCTTTGATTTTCTCAATAGTTTTTAAGTGTGGCCAAAAAAACTACTAACAAATTTTTTGAAAACGGCAAAAAGGCGAATTTTTCGAAATTGTTTGTATTTTTCCGGAATTTTTAAAATAATAGTCCTAGAGTCTTAAAATTTACATCAAATATGTAGCTTTGCCTTTATATATTAAAAATTACTACATAGTTACATAATATAATATTTTTCAATTTTGGACTATTTATAGCAATTAGATGTAAGCTATTTAAGTCATAAAAGGTGTAATTTTTGGTTTTAAGGGCAGAAATTTTACACAATAAATCCTACTCCAACTATATTCAAAAAAATCTTGAAAATCCTAAGTCACAGCTTTTTTTTTATTACCATTTAAAATTCTTTTGGACAAAGTGCATTATTTTGGTGGAAAATGACACAATCGATATAGGTTGTTTTTCTTTTTACAACTTTTTACTTGTTAATTAATTAATTAAATTTTATTTCTATTTAGATTATTTTGTAGAAACTTGAATTTTCACCAATTATGTATTTTATTACCATATTAACATAGTAAACATTTCTTAGTTTTTCCAATTTTAAGCTATTTATAGAAGTAGTATTTTTATTCTATAAAAGTTATAATATTATGATTTATTACAGGAAAGTGTAATTTATGGTCAGTTTTAAATTATATATTCTGAACCAGATGTGCCCAACATGCGTCCTGCGAAACCATTTCAAACTGCCTGTGAAAATATAATATTAGTCATTTTAATTAATTTAATACATTTTTAAGAATTACAAAATTTATTATAATAATTTTTAATAGCAAAATAAAAATAATAAAATAATATTTAATTAATTGAAATATATTATTGTAAAAATTTGTGTTTGCTTTAACTAATCTTTGAGTATTCAGGGTGATACGTGTAACACTAATCTTAGAATGGAATGTAAATAGTTATCAATTAAACCAGAACTTTCTGAATATTTTGTGTAATTCATGCTGGAAAATGTTTGTTCACAGATATAAATAGAACCAATTAATAAATTTTTATTAAAATACAGTACTCTGCACTATCTAACTTACACGTTTCTGATTTGCATACACACACATATTATATATATAAATTTCGAATGTGGCCCAGGCTTTGAAAAAGGTTGGGTACACGTGCTATAAATAATATTGTACAAAAACTCCGTTCAGAATCATTTTATTGAAGGCAATGATTTATCATTGCTTTCAAATTTATAGTAATAACACAACTAAAATTTTTGTCTGAGTAATTGACTTAAGATATCTACAAAACCTAAGACTTGCTACTCTTTTTTTTTCTATTGATCTATTGCAATTTTACTATGCAAAATACATTATAATTCTGTTTTATTTTTATTTTTTTAGGATAAAGAACAACGAAATATGGATATAGACACTGCAAAATTAATGCTAAATTTATTACTTGGAAAACAATGGAAACTTTACCCCTTATTTGCTGAGTTTATAGATCAATCCGATTACAAAATTATTAATAAAGACCAGTGGTTCAATATATTAGAATTTTCACGAGTCATACATTCAGATTTGTCAAATTATAACGCAGACGGACCATGTAAGTCAAGTAAAATATTTTCAATAAATTTTATTCTTCTGGTAAGCGTAATATGGGTTTATGTATAATTTAATAAATTATGTTATAAACCTATTTTATAAACCAGATGTGGCTTAAATTATAGCTAGTGTTTTCTATAATGTTGTACAATATTTTAATATTAATAATAAAAAAAAATTCCAGGGCCTCTTATGTTAGATGAATATGTGGATTGGTTAAAAAATAGCAATAAAATCTGAAAGCGACAGAATACTGATTTCATACCAGAATAAGATTAGTTACTAAAAAAAATGTGAAATTATTTTAATACAAATACAAATCAATAAAATCAATCTCCTGATCATTTGTTTTGCCATTTTTTGTAGTAAATGGATTTTATTTCGATAATTTAATAATAACGTATTTATAAGTCTTCTTATATAATAATAATAATAATTATTATTATTATTATTATTATTATTATTATATACATAATATATGCAGTGCTTGACTTGGGAAAAAAGTAGTAGAGGTACTCTAGCTACTTTTTAAAGAGTAACATCCTTAGCATTTTAATATCCCTTACATTACCGTGGGGGGCTTCGCTACGATGATGGCTACTTATCAGTTATCACGTATGAGATATCTGATGTCAATACATTTTGTAAATATTAGAACATTTTGTAAGCTTTATATATTTAATACAAAAATGTAAGTTGAGCAATTTTATAAAAATAAAAACCCGCCTCATGCGTTCCCTTTTAAAAAGTAGGGGTACGCTAGAATATCTAAAAAATTAGTTAATGTACGAAGTCCCCCCAAATCAAGCATTGACCGTCCCCCGCATTCCTCTTTAAAAAAATAGTAAAGGTACGCTCAAATATCTGAGAAAATAGAAGGGGTACTCAGTCCCCCCGCGTCCCCCCCAAGTCAACCACTGCATATATGTATATATTGTATTTATATTATGTATGTATTAATAGACAATAATATACACAAATAAAAAAAATATTACATATACAGTTTTTGTTTATTTTTGGTACATAAAATGTTTTATTACATTTAGTAGTTACAATAATTTATTATTTTATTATTTCCTTTTATCAACTTAGCAACAATTTTGTTTTTAAATACATTCTTGCGAAAATATTTAAATAGTTGTAAAATATGTGAATAGAAATTATAAAATTTATTGTGAAATAATAAATTGTTATTTCTACCACACGTATTTTACTCCACGAGTAATATTTAAAATGTACTATACTAGATATATAAAAACACAACATGTTCAAATACATTATTAGATTTTGAATGGAGCGAGGAATGCATTAGTTTTACTATGATGTGGTTTTTTTAGTTTTTTTATGTCTTTAATCAAAAATTCTACCAAAAGGAGTGCTCCGAAGGATACAACATGGCAAAATTTCTGAAAGCAATCTTTCCTTTTATTTTACTTTTTTATCTAGTTGGTACTTTAAAGAGGATATTTTTCGATTTTCTTAAAAGTGCCTAAAAAACTAAAAAATAACATAAAAATGGTAAACACGCGATTTTGTCAAAATATTTCTCAGTAATTCCGAAAACAATTACCTTAGAGTATTGAAATTTAAAAAAATATGTAATTTTATATTATTTGTATTATTGCAAAAAAAAAATAAATAAATATATAATACTATTAAAAAAAATGTTTTAAAAGTTGTTCTCAATTTTGAGCTATTTATAGCATTTTGTAGTAATTAAGTTATAAAAAGATTAATTTTTGATTTTAAGATTTGGAAGTTTTATGCAATGTCATTTGTATGTTATTTTTTTTAGATTTTAATTCATGAAAATGTAATACTAAGTTAAATTATGCGCAGGATGTAAAATACATATAATGTATATTAATTATTTTTAATAAATAATAATTAATACCTACACCAAAATTCTACTCAGAATCATTCTTATCGAATGCAATGATTCATTGCTTTCAAATTTATAGTAATATGAAAACTCTTAAAGTAAATCTAAATAATTCGCTCAAGAGGATGGACAATTTTTTTTTTTTTAATCATTTTTACTTTGTTTATAAATATCTAATAGCTTTTCACAAATACACAAAGCGATAAAAAAAAATTAATTTAATTATAATTATTATAGAGTATAACAGAAAAATGTAAAAGGTAGAAAAAAAACGTCATGCTGAAATAAGACATTGTTCGTGCCAAATTGTTTCATATATTGAAAATAATAGAAGTATTTAATTGGCAAAGAAATTTGACAATAAAATTTGAAAATAGTTTAATATTTCGACATTATTATTGTAGGTAGTAAAAAATGGATTACGAGTATTTTAAATTTAAACAAACGTAACAAAAACACTGTCAAAGCTAATCAGTAGGTACATGATTTCATTCATGAAATCATGACAAAAGGTCCGCCGATATAGACTGTGCACTGCAAAACAGCTTATTAGAGTATTTAACCTAACACCTAACCTACCCAATAGACGGATTTAACTGTCGTTTAGTAGGAAAATGCCGATGTGACTACTGTACTTTAGTCTAAAATTCGTTCTGTGGCCCCAACCGCCAGTTATTACATTGTAAGGATGTCATTTTCTTTGCGAATTTCGTGGAATAATCAATACATTTCACTGTTTTTATAAGACTATCTCTATGCGTGTTGAACTGATGTGTTTGATCGGATGTCATACATAATAAATTGTTCGCGCATAGCATATTATATTTTTCATACAAGTTGGTTTTTACTTTAGTTACATAGGTATTAAAAAAGTTTTATTTTTCTTTTTGTCATAAACTCAGGCATGTAGTGTCTAAATACTTTTCAGTTTCAATACAAACTGTCTGGACATCTAAATTTGGTTTAATTAGTCCACTACGAACCTTAATGTCTGCGAATTGACTGTCTTGTGTTGTTGATGTCAAATACTTTCGGCAAGATTCACAGGAAATATTGTTTACAAATTTTTTTTTTTTTTGTAATTGACGACAATTTGGGTTGTCATTATAACCACCCCTGCTGTGTACAGCATTAAAAAATGTTTCAAGATTGTCTTGACTAATTTTTTAAGTAGGTAATTAAGAATGACAAAACATTTTTTGCTACAATTAAATGGAATAAAGTTAGTGCATTATGCAAATCAATGATAAACCCTTTAAAACCAACTTGTCTTATTGACTCCAAACATTTACGCCATTTTCAAATTTTAAATGTCTAATGTATGATGTAAATTGTTCATATATTTTATATGTTTCTATAGTAATTGCATTATTGTATGGATTTTCAGAATACAATTTACTAATTAATTAATTTTTTATCATATGGCAAAATTCTGCAATTGCTACACATTCTCTAAATTGTGGATTATTGGTACTTTGAAGATAAAGAAGCGCATCTTCAACACGTCACTAAGTACTTCAGTAGCCAATCTAACATTCATTTTTTCATTGCGATATTGGATGTATCGAGAAGCGAGTTTGATTGCTGCTTTAAGACCTTCATCTAGTTTGTTCTCTTAAATATAAGTCAACTATGTAGTACCATTTAATCTTATCTCCTTCTTCATTTAAAATTACCTTTTTGTCACCAAAAGTATTTCTTAATTAATTTTACCATGTAAGCTGCATTATAAAAAATTTAAATTTTTTCCTTTGATTTAGGATTCAAAATAAATGAAGTTTTTTCCACAAAAATCTGCACCTGAAACTTCACACATTTTGGTGTTGACTTTAGTACCATCAAAAGTTATTGAATGCAAATAGGTTCCAGCATCACTAATTCAATAGTTTTACGTAAAAGATTACCTCTTTCTTCCTCATTCAATCCATCAATTAAAAATATGCTACCAGAAGCTCCTTTTTCAGCTTTCTTTGCTGTTGGAATGTTTACATCATCGCCATAATAGGTAGCATTTGTTCCTATATTAACATAACCATATATACATTTTGTTAGGTATCAGATTTTATGTGACGCTTGATGCATACTATTGAGTACAATAGATGCATACTAAATTACAGTATACTGGTCCTATATTAACTTTGTTTGCTATTGCTTGAAATGCCTCTGCAGTGAAACCAGGTTTACTCAACCACTGTGTATCACCATTTTAAAGTACGTGGATGTGGTAAAATATTGGCATCCAATATCTTTAATTGATTTTCCCACACTATTTGAGGAATGTTTGGTATAACTTTAGATATTGAGTTATTAACAAATGCATGAATATGTTTACATATATTCAAGTATATAATATTATCTTTACATGTACATTTTTACATATTTATACAAATATGACACATGTCACAACATAGCACACAATCATTACAGGTAGATATTGTTTTCACTATTTTATATTTAAAATTTTTATCTTTTTCAGAGTCAACGAGCCAGTAATCTTCAACTTTTGTTGTACTTATATGCATACTTTTATTATGACTTGCAATTATTTGTACTATTTTTGATGTTTTTTTTGTTGTTTAGAAATCTTGATAATACTCACAAAACCTGTAGGTACAGGTATCTATTGGGAAGTCAAATCATTTACACTATTAAGGTAAGAATATTTAATATTTTTATGTAATTCTTCCAAGTACTAGTATTAGTATTTGTTCCACAATATTTTCTGTTGAAATAAGCACATTTTTCAATTTCTGTTGCATATGTGTTCACAGAATATTTTCCAAAATCAATTGTACCTATCTGATTCATTTTAAATTTGTTTTATTATTTCTAATAATTCAATATGAAAGGCTTTTTCTTTTATCTTATGTAATAATGTTTCGAGTGTTTTGTACACTAGTTTTTTTTTTCATCAAAATGCATTTTACCTAAATTTTTAAACCAGTTTCTTAAAACGTGCCATGTGTATAGTAATTGCTCTTAAACTGGTTCCATCACATTATTCCATACATTATAAAATGCTTGTTCGTCATCAGACATAAAAATATATGGGTTGATCATACCAACATTTTTAATACACTGGAAAAAATATTTATATATAGCTATGTCCGATTTATTGAAATAACAGAAAGCGACTGGGTATCCATTTCCATATTCATCAATAACAACAATCGTATATAGTTAAAAATTGTAGCTATTTGAACCATAGGTATCACCAATACATAATTAATTGTTTCCAAAGTGTACAAGCATTTCTGACTAATTATGTATCATTATAATTAAACGGAAGTCACTTTCCACAAAATTTGGAACATTTGGATAGTATAATCCTTGTTCTTTGAAGTATAAAATAGGATTGTAATCATCTTTACTTTTAATTTGGTGTAAACATATTTTGACACTTGCTGCATCGTTTTCATGATATTTTGTTGAATATGAAATGTTATATTCTTTTTCAATATTATGTAAATCTTTTTTTCTAATAGGTGTATTCTTTTTATTTTTAGTGGCCTACACAGGATTACTCCATGGGTGGTTACAATATATTTAAAATTAAAAATGTATTATTTTTATAATGATTTAAACATGTGTATTAATAAAATATAAAAATAATATTATAATTTAATATCTATATTTTTGGATTTTTTGACTGAATCGTGGAGTATAACTTTTGGATTAACTTATTACAATGAACTGTATGAATGCAAATATTCATATTGTCAATTAAACTTGTCAGAACGGCTTGTCGTTTTGGAGTGTCAAAAAGATTGCGTATTCTTTTGAACACTTCTATAAAATGTTGAATACTTTGTATACCATAAGTGTTATGAATTGTTAGATTTCTATGGGGCCCACTAAAAAGCTGAATTTCTTTCTTTCTTCGCATGTGTTTACATATGTAAACGTTTTACTAATTTTCACCTCGTATGTATATAATTATTACTAATTATATTATGTACTTCATATTTCGTATCTCCTCCACTAGTCCACCACTAAATATTTTAATAAAATGGGATTATTATTGCTTAACATATTTTTATGTCTCCATGACTGTTATAAGGACAATGGGATAAATGTACAAAACATATGGGAGTTATGTACTTAAATTGCAATATAAATTCAATTCATGTTAATTTTTAATTGGTTTTATACAGCCAAATATAATTGAAGTAATGTTTTAATTTTTACAAAATACAGCTATCTGTAAATATAATTAAATTTCACTTTTATATTTACAAAATATCTGATTTAGTACACAGATCAGTACAATTTCATTGAGCACATCTGTTGTTAAAGATGATTATGACTGTTCTTTGAGCTTGGACAGTTGTTACGATAGTAAAGTCACTGAAGTCTGCATCGTCTCTGCTAACCAGGTTTGCAAGCAACAGGGCTCGACCTGATCACCCTCATTATCTACCTGGACAGCCATCAGCAGTTACATTACTTTTAAACGTGGAAACCAGTCCAAGTTACGATCCTATATTTAATTAACACAACAAATGTAAATTATTAACAATTTTGATTAAGATATGTAAAAATAATTTTGATGTACCTTGACTATAGCGTTAACATAACTTTTAGGTCCTTTGAATTCGGTGGGGTCCTTGACTTTTACCAAAACGATGAAATACAGGCAGTATCACATACTGCCAGTATGTGGTTCATACTTGATATGTTCCTTAAAACTCAATTTTCTTAGCAAATGCAGATCTATTGAGACCTAGAAAAACAATTTTTATAGATAAATAAAAATAAAAATATATTTATAAGCAGTGAAAAAATTATTAGGTAAAAATGTTTTTCATGATCAAATTTTGAGCATTTTATCAATGTATAATATATAATAATCACTATTAGAAATAAGTATACATACCACATTACCGTATACAAAACATTTATTATTTAACATGAGCTCTTTTGCTGCTTTTCGCTACTTAGGTCGGTGAAAATAATATATCGATGATGACACCAAAAATTAAATTCAAAATAATAATGATGAGTGATGACTACGAAGTAGAACAGAAGGTCATATGGCCACAAGCTCAAGGTTCCTGCAAAAAATGGAATAATATAAAAAGTTTGTTCCCTTAATTTTAATTGAGATTATCTTAAATCAAAATAAGCCAATGAATAGAATTTTATTGTGTTTGGACGTGTATGTAGACAGCAAGCATATACAATAATAATAAAACATAATACAAAGAATATAACCGTCATTATGATTTTCAAATAACACCTATATAAATTGTATAAATCATTTTCATTTCATAGAAATAATAAAATAGAAACTATTGATGTTATGGTTCTGCAAGTATTAAGGTAATGCGTTATTTTACAGTTACTGAATAATCAGTAACTACGTTAGAAATACATTGAATTATATGAAAAGTAATTAATTTACTATTACTACAAAAGTAACGAGGTAATGAGTAACTTATGTTATGTTAGTACCCAACACCGTCAGCTAACTCAACATTGGTGGTATATCAGTTATCAACGTAGAGTTCTTCCACAATCTAAGCGAGGTTCAGATAACTTAAGTACCTACTATTTTTGAGATTACACTGGTCAGTTCAGCATCAGTCTCTTTCCCAGCATATACTTTCGATGGCTAGTGTATAGGCAGGAGAAGTTTGATATAGTCAGCTCTCCATTGTCAATCATCGTCATCGTGTTGAGGTGTTTTTTTGTTTAAGGATGTCCAGAAATTTGCACAATGTAGGTTCTTCATTGGGATTGGAGTCACTCATCCGAGAAATATCTATAAACACAATAAAATAATAATTAGGTATTAATTTTAATAATAATATATGAACATTACTCGCCAGAACGAATGTTATTATTTTGATAAGTATCGTGGAACGTTTGTTCTTTAACTAATGGTTCAGCTAATTCATTTAATTAAAAAAAAAATTCAATTAGTATCTTGGCATAAATTATAATCTAAATTTGTAAAACTATATACCTATAACCTACATACAACGGACTAAATAATTCAGAGAAAGAATATTAAATTTAAAAACTATATTTTTAAAAACTAAAATATGTGAAAAACTTTATTAAACGTATCTATCTGAAAATTAAATAATAAATGTAGTATTATCCATGACATAATAAACTTAAAAGTTTGTTATATCATGTAATCGACATTTATTGATAATAATTATGAATGTAAACGATCTCTCTCATTCTATACATATGTAACTGATAACTAGTTGTCCGTGGCGCGGGGTGTGGAATGCGCGGTCCATGAGTCCATAGGTCTATGATGCTTACATCATGTAAATAACACTGTAATGTAATATAATTATAATATCTATCCCACTGTTCACACCACTTGCCAAACTGTTCACTTTTCTCTACAAATCGGTCATTCAAGTAATAAAAGGAAATTAAAGTTTATTAAGTTATTTTTTATTAGGAAAACTTCAACTAAACACAATAATTTCTGGCTAAAACTAACAAACGAATGTAAAACAACCAAATTCTCCGGTTTATTTTTCGTTATAAATGAGATCCAATTCAATTATTGAAATTTAAATACTAATGAGATCCCAGAACGAGTCTCACGGCATGGTAATTTCAATGAAACCCCCTTGTCAGTCAACCTATATAATATTGACATAAAATGAGACGGCGTTTTCAGTTCACTATAAATTACTTTTATAAACAAAATCACTATAATATTTCATTAAAATTAAATAAAGTATATAACACAAATGTACAATTTGAGTACCTACTTAGCTATCTTGTTTATCGTAATCAAATTTTAAATATGCAACTAATTTAAGCACATTCGTATGGTTCTGGAATGAACACTAAAAAAAAAAAAAAAATGGCTCATCAATATCACAATAAATTCCACAGTAAGCTTTCAAACCATACAAATCCCTTTATATCTCAAATTTTCTCTCTAAATATTCCAGTAAATCCCACTGTAAGATTGAAAAGGGATTTGTACAAAAGGAGCTTTAAGAAAATAATGTTATTGATTTAAAACAATATTACATATTTCAGTGGCCAGTTCCCTTAAATAAGTATTTCACTGTTATTTTTTTTAAAAAAAATTATTTTATTTATTTTTTATTATGAAATTTACTTATTTTTCTATATAGATGGTAAACCTCTTTAATAAAATAAATACAAATTTTAAAATTGTTCTTTGAATACATACGACAATCTATTCATGACATTTATAGTAGTATCATTGTTAGTATGAATATACCTAACACACCTTTTGTGCCCATCTCACTTGTGGAATGTATTTGCTTTCATATGATTGGAAACTGTAGGTCCAAGACTTATTTACCAAATAGTATTAATGGGGACAAATTTCAATATTGTAGGCATATTGTTCATTAAAAACGCAATGTACTAGTACAAAAAATACAAATATCTAAACTGAGAAAATATTAATAGACAATTTTATTACTTGAATACTTTTTGATTCTGCGAACAATTTAGAACGTATTGGTTTTACGATGAACTGTTTTTTTTTGTCACGTTATGAAAACAAATAGTACCTAGTCGGTACTTTATTTGATAGGTTTTTCAATTTTTCCAGAAATTTCCTCAAATATAATATTTAAAAACAAGCCAAAAAATGAAAAAAAAAAATAACATTACAATTTTTGACACATTTGTTTTGGACACGGTCAATTTTGTTTTTTTGTGAGAGTTTAAAATGTGATATAAACTAGAGATGTATAGTATTCTAACAACATTTTTCATATTCATTAATATTGTTATAAACTATTAACGTCTTTCAGAATCATTTTTGAATGCAATGGATTGACCATTGGTTTTGAATCTAAAATAAAAGATAAATCTAGAATGTCTCGCTTGAGCTTTCGTCAGCAAATTCCTAATTTTAAATATAATTATTTATAGAGGAAAAAATACAGTCATAGACAAAAGAGGAATAACATTTGATATTGTAAACAGATTGCAGTTATATGGATAACTATACAAATTATTGTGTATTCCGAACTAACTGTTTTATTAGTAGTATTAGCTTTTGTTGCCATAAAAAGTGAGTTTGTACAGATACGTTTTTTTAAATACTTAAATTAACAGCTAAATATAATATACAATAAGAACTATATTCACAAATTTTCCTTTATTGGAATACTGTATACGAATTACAAATACATAGAATTTCAATGATATATATGTATTAGTTAGGTTTATAACAACAATATATAATTTTTATTTACAGTATTCTAATATAGAAATTACAAACACATGAAATAATAGAAACTATATATACAAATTTATACTTATTTTCTTTTTCCAAAATGTAGTTAATAAATATGTATATAATATAATAAAAAATACATTAAAAAAAAAGTAATAATTACTAGGAAAGAATGATGTTGATAATAATTAACAAAACAGTCAACTTTAAAAAAATATAGGGTTTTGTTTAAATTAATTTGTGAGGCTCTTACAAATCAAATGAGTTTTTATTATATAGGAATTGGATGTACTTTAGATGAATATAAATTGAATGTAGGAGAACGCAACAGGATTATTGTTTTGACTATAATATGAATGAGTTTGGATATAAGTAAAATATGAATATTATATCAATACAAATATTGAATAAGGTCAACCGTGAAGCAGCGGCTATGGGTTTTTTATTTTTCGAAAGATATTTAAAATGTCAATTTGTACTGTAATTTTCTGATCTTCAGTTAATGATTTAAATTTAGGTAAAAGTGATAGTAAAAAATATTTGTCAGCATCGTCGTCAGGTAATTGTTGTCGTTTTTCCAGTAAATTAATGAGCTTATTTTCAAAATTTGGCGTTTCTGTATTAACAACACATTTCTTAGGATTTGATGCACCTAACTTCGGTGTGATTTCCCTCAATCTGTACGCGTTCAACGTGTCCACTGGATTTTCTTTTATACATGATTGTTTTTCCTCTTTGATTGAAGAATCGTCGTCATCCTCAAAAGTATCTTCAGTGCTATAAAAAAAAGGAAATATCACTATTTTTAACAAAATATATATGTAATATGTCAGACGTGAAATTGTCTAGTTCATGAAATCAGCAATTTTTTCCCAGTTCATGAATTATGCAAGTCACTTGCCCATTTTATGACTCGTGTAAAAATAATTTTTTAATACTTATTTATGAATTTTAAAACACTACTTTATGTTGTTTTCCACTTTAATTTTAACAATTAATAAGTGTAAAATTAAAAAAAAAATATATTTATTTGTTTTTTTAAAGAAAATATTAATAATAATCATTACTACCCCATATCTGTTCTGTAATGATGCCAGTGATTTTCTTTATACTTATTAAACATATTTTTATTAATAGAGCATTGAAAAAGAATTTTTACTTGTTTGAAATGCGTGTTAAACTTATCCAGTGTGTGAGTTATTTAACGCTATTACGTTTATCGTATATGTTGAAGATAAAGACTTTAATCGATCATTTTAAGACAAGTGAATGTATTTATAGGGAATTATTTTGTATGTATATGTGTAGTTATATCATTTGCCCAGTTCATGGAATAGGTAGCAATGTAGCATTTACTCTAGTTTATTGCATGAAATAAGCATAAATTTGCACATTCCATTAAATGGATCATTTTCATTAGGGGTTAACACATATATACACTGTGAAAATACTTGTTACTTACTGTTCAATTTCCATCATTGGTCTCAAAAATTCCAAAACATCAGAATAAATATATTTTTTCATTTTATTGCCCGTTTTTGATGATTTTATCAAGTATGTCTTTCGATAGGCGTCCTTAATATTTTTCCATTTTTTCTTGAGTTCCAAAACTAAAAAAAACAATGTGAAATAATCCTTTATAATTTTCTCAAACTGCATATTTTCAAAGATATGTATTTCATAGTTAGCTTATTTGTTAATAAATGTTTACACGATAAAACGAAATATATTATTAGGTACATAAATAATAAAAACTAAAAAATAAAAAATATTACTACAGTGTTAGTATCTCAAAAAGTATTTAAAATTTGGAAAAACTAAAAATATTTATTATTTAAAATGTAACATGTAATTCTTATCAATAATTAAAAAAAAAAAAACGTTATTGGGTAACGGTTGAAAAAAATTAAGAATCTAAGTCGCTCACAACTCGGTTAGCATTACGTAATTTGCTTTTTTGTTAGTACTTACTAAAATTTAAAACCTAGCCAGAATCGTATACAACAAATTGCTAAATTATCTGGGTAGTGAATTATTTTTGTCAAAAAAATTGTTTTTTTTTTTAAAAAAAAAATAGGTATTAATTAAATTTTCGTCTAATACGCGTTTTTAATGTCGTTTAACTAGCTACTACTTTTGTAAATTAATAATAATATAGGTATACCTAATTTTTCCTTTTCAGGTTGGTCGAATTGATCAAAATTTTTTAATACTGCCTTAGCCACTTTCACCCAACTCAAATGCTTCGCTAACTTGTCATGATATTCTTTTGATTCTATGAAAACAATACACAGGCGCGTATAGTTATTTGTACAAATAATAATTGTAGACCGGCCGATCAACAATTTCAAAATACAAGTAATTATATTGAAAAAAAAAAAACCTTAATAACTCACTTATGTTCCAAATGGAATTTTCTGCGGATACTTCCAAAATTAATTCTTCTGTATCGTACTTCATTATACTAAAGCCAATGCGATAAACGAAATTTTCTGAAACACCAACGTGGTAGGTACCACGGTAATCGTCGAAAAAGCTCGTGTAAAGACGGTGGCGTCCGAAGGAATTATCGTGAACGAAACCAATCGAAAGCGTTTTGCATTTTAGACGTTTACCGAAAATCAAACACGAACGATTTATCGCAGACGATCTATAGATTATTGTCTGAATAGGAAAATTCAAAATATATCGCTACGTGCGAAATAATGCGGTTAAAAAATAAGCAATATTATTATAAGCAGTTAAAACGTAATTAAAACTACAAAACACAATATCGAAATCGCAAATGAGACGTGATAATGTTACGAAGCATATTATTGTGATAAGACTGATAAGGAAATTGCCCCCCCCCACACCAAACGTAAACGATCCTGTCGGTGTTTATTTTTTTTTTTTTTATATTATAGAAAAAAAAGGTTTGATTTTAAAAATGGAATTCTCTGTAATGAAATTTAAAACTTGAATAGTTAAAATTCGAATTAAAGTCTACTGTACGTATAGACACTAATGTTTAACATTATTGTTGTTTATAATAATTATTATCGTATCGTTCGTCCGTGATAACTGGTAATCGAATCATTCGTTTATCACTTGTTGTAATCGTCGAATTTTTTTGATGTTTTGCGATTTGAATCGATAATTAAAAAAAAAAAAGAAAGTACAATTATTTCTATTTGGTCTCTAATGAACGCTAAACGAGGCGGTTGAAAAACATACACCCGATTTTGTTTGTCTCCAACATTAAAGCGACTGGTTTCGTACGAGTAATTTTTTAGTCGATGTGCGAAGCGATTGAAATTTGAACATAAATCCGTATACCGTGACTTCCAACAACGTTCACGGAGATAATGTATTTGTTTCTACTTATTCTGTTGCTTAAAATTATGTATGTACGATTCGTGTGTATAATTCTTATCCGTTGTACAGCTGTAGTCTTCAGTCGTATATGGAAAGAACAAAATGAAAACGCTCTTTCGTGTTTCGACGCTCGTTTTAACATTGTTCTACTTTTATGTATTCTTGCAACTGTTCGTGTAGTGTGTATATATTGTGCAAAAGTAAAATTACGGTTTTTTGAGAATATGTATATATTTGAAGTGAGGTTCACATTATTCGATCATTGTTCTTCTTAGACGTTTCCCCCAAAAGGAAAACTACGAATACACCTCACTGAATGTTTATGCTGAATCCCGGACAGCGACCATAAATGTGATGTGATTACGAATTACTATTTTTATCTCTCTTTAAGTAAACTAGATATTTTATGTACGTTATGAACAATTGCATAGGAAATGGTCAGTACAGCGTTTGATCCATCAAAGTATTGTCTTGTGTTATACGCCGTAGAGAATTAAATTTCCTATGTATCCAGGAAGTACTATTGTGTATATGATATATTCTGCTAGTTCGTTAAAAATGAAATTATTTATTTCATGTTAGGTACGTGTACCTAGTTGAAAATAAATGATCTAGAAATATTTCTTAAATATGTTTTTAAATTGGACCCAGAGTAGTAGCAACGTTACACTCGTCTACTGTAGTAACGCAGGGTTAAGTTTCATTGAGTTTATTTTTACTGATAGAACGTTGAACAAAAAAATCATTTTAATCAGTATATTACTTATCGAATTCTCGTTTAATTTTTCTCAGAGTTCTAAGAGTCGGTAGTAAACACCAAGATCTTTGAAAAAATCGATATACCTTAGGTCGTAAGAAATGTATCACGGAGTGTCAGAGGCACAGTGTACTAAAATTCGTTTATACTCTATAACATTGGAATGAAAATTTTGATAATAGACCATTTAAACGTACGTCTCAGTGTTTCACTATTTTCACTTAAATAAAAGACTAATTACAAGCATATATCTAAATTAACTATTTTGAAAATAATATTATAATATTATGTACACTATGCAAAATATGTGTCACTATGCACACAAGATACTTATAAATTTTATGTTCACTGAAATTTTCAAATAATAAACTAGCGCACTGCGCACACGACTGTTTTTAATAACTTTAAAAAGTCTATGTTTTCATGATTCTTATAATAGAAATGTATCAATTTGCAATTTTTTTTATACAGAGTTTAATGGTGTGCATTGAATTATATTAATTCTAATTGCAAAGTATAGATTATTCGCTGTTAAGTTTCTTAAAGAGTAGGTTTAGAAATTAAACCAAAAAAAACTACTGGAAAATATAGATGTACGCACTTATTTTTCTGTAGAATTATCACATTTTATATATTTTTTCATTTAGTTTTTACAAATATCAGTTATTATTATAATAATTCCTAATCTACCTATTCGTGTTCCTACTTTATAATTTGAGTAAAAGAAAAAAAAAAGCAAATTAAAATTTTTATTAACAATATTAACGCGTTATGATTTAAAAATAATATATAGAATAATTTAAAATTGTTATAGCCATCAGTAAAACGATATTACGTTTGTGTTTCAAGTCAATATTAAAATGGTATTTAAATTCACTGTTTACTGCAACTCACTCTTGTCGATTATGTCCATGAAGACTCTTGTCTCTGTTAATTGCAAGTCAACACAAATAACATTTTCTAAACACAAATCATGAGTGTATAACAAGCGAAATTTGTCTGCTCGATTCAGTGCTCTTCTGAATTCACAACGGCGTACACAGGCACTCGTAATTATTAGGTATTATTTTATAATCACCTACTTATTATTATTATAATGTAACTTATAAGTACTAGTTTTTACGCGTACTTTTCTCTGAAATTTTTTTACATTTCAAGTGATAAGTCGTTATATTTATAGGTATTGTAGAAAATACGATCGAGATTTAAAAAGTATTCTGAACACAGTATTCGGGATGTTACCCATAGGCGTGACTACGGTGGCAGCCTAGGGTGCCTGGGCTGCCCCTGCAATTTTAGAAAGGCGCCGGTCAACCGAGTTAAAAGTCGGTGACTTACAACTTTTATTTAAAAAAAAATAATAAAATGTCTTCTGAATTGACGCACTCGTTTATTTATGATTCTTACCGCAAATCGCAATATAATATCGTGTAATTATTATGCTGGTACCGGGTAACTGTCAAATGCCAACTGGTACAATTTATGAGAAATATGAATTACTTTTAAAACTATTGACGGTAGATAATTTTCGTAGACATGGCAGGAAGTGGTGGTGACGACCACACCCGACTTCTGAAAAACCCAATATATAAAGACTGCCATACACTATCGCATCTATTATTAGATATTTGTTTTTTTTTATTATGAAACACATTAAGTATCTACTTTTTAAAGAATTTTGGTTTTCTATACACTTACACATCATATATTTTGTTTATTACTTACCTAATTATAATATGGTGTAATCCTGTAGATAAATAAGATTTCGAAGTTAAATTTTACATAAATATTTAATTGGGACTAACCCCTTTAAGTCTGCAGGGTATGGTGCTTATTTCGCCGCCAATATATTTGACTCATTATTATACAGTCACTCACGCTCCGAATCCGTGTGTTTATAATGTTCTATTGACATCGCTCTGATTTACATAAAGTATATGTGTGTAATAATGATAGGGTCCGCTTTTCCTGCTCAACCGTCGAAGTCGTCATCCTGCGCATTCCCCGACTGCCGGACCGGTTCAACGGCTGTCGCACGTGCCACCTGCACACCCGTCGAAGATAACTTCTGAATGCGCAGTGAAAAGATTTCGCGACCGGTATGCGACGACGACGACGACGGGTCATATGCGTGTGGCAAAGCAGACATTCCGAGCGGTTTTTTGTTGGTTGTTGTAAAATGTGCGTACCTACGCGGAACGATTGCGACGGCCGGTGGACGTGAGGAGAACTCCCAGGTAAATTTCGTCGGTAATTTAAGACAATTTTTTTTTTTACCGACATAAATTCGTTAAAATATTCGTTGACCAACCGTATGACCGCTTGTTGGCTGGGTACAACGGTCAGAAGAAAACTCGTATGTAATTTATTTGATTTTTTTTTTTTTTTTGTTCGTAGACATCCGTAGGTTTTGGTTATGGTATGGTATGGACATCCGTAGGTACGGTCGTATACCGTCGACGAAAAGCATATTATTTTTATTAAAAAAAAAAAACAAAAGAAAAGAAACCCGTGTGTTTGCATTACCACGGTTTATTCAACGTGTGTGTTCGGCGATTGTTCCGTACGATGTTTTTCGTTTGATACCCTTGCGTACCTACACTTTTAGGGACCTGCAGTGGAAACGGTCAAAACTTTTCATGCGTAGACTTTGTTTTTAGAAAAAGGTATTGGATTTTAGAAATAGTTTACAATAAAATCCACTTTATACATTATCGTTGTCGCGAGACGTTTAGGTATACGAAACGGTTTAATGTTCTAATAAAAAATATGCCGCAGCAGTACACACAATATATAAAATCGAAAAAAAGAAATTTAACGAGAATTCGAATTGTTGTTTTTTTTTTTTTTGTATATAATGTTATGTAAATGACGTTATAAGCAGTGTTTGGAAAGAACGACGTTCATGAAAGCACGTTCGCGCGTTCACGTTCATATTTTGTGAACGTCACTCATTTTTTTCCAAACAGAACGTGAACGTGAACGACGTTCATATAGTTTTAATGAACTCGAACTATTTTCAGACCGTTCAGATTTATTTAGGTAGGTACCTACCTATTTAATGTAATAAAAATTTCTTAAAATTATTCCTATTATACGTATTTATAAAATAAAACTAATTACGAGTATGGATTTTATACACAAAGTAATAAACGATTAATTATATATATATATATACGAGTATATAAAATGAACGACTAAATGAACTTTATTAATTTTTTTTTTAAAGAACGTGAACGTGAACGTGTTTTTAAAAAAATATGAACTTGAACGCGAACGAGTTCCTTTTTTACGCTTTGAACGTGAACGAATTTAAATTTTAAGTGAACGTCCCGAACGCTGGTTACCTATAAGTATCATCCAATCATATAGAAAACTAATTAAACCTTAACACCGTCATCGTTTAAATTACAACTGATAATCGTCGAAATATGTCTACGAATAATAAACTGTCCATTCCATTACTGAATCGGGCCGAGAGCATAAAATAATATTATGTGATCTCGGACACCACAAAAAATTTAATTCGCGTCAATCCGATTGTATATAATATGTATATATACGTGTGTATAAACGGAGGTACTTAAATCTACGAATAACAATAGTAACTCAAAGAATATATATATAAACGATTTAATATAATTAACTTGTTAACACAATATCAAAATAATCGCCTTTTTGGCCCAAAAAATTAAACTAAATACAAGATATAAATATATAAAAATTAGCTTTCATAATTTGACAATAATATAATAATGATAAAAATTTGTACTCACAATAGGTAACAATATATCACGCAGACTGGCCATAAGATACAAATAACACTTCTTTGAAATAAAATTAAAAAAAAAAATGTAACCTGAATTTACATTTTACAAAACTTGTTTTAGAAAATCATACTATTACATTTAATATAAATAAGGACTTAGAAATTTAAAATGTACAACATAATATTTATATAAATTCAGATTTGAAAGAATTATATATATATATATATATATATAATACATTTAAAAAATATTTTTAATAAACAAACAGGTTAAAAAAATAATATTTTATATCGATAATACATAATAAATAATATTAAGAATGTGCCATAGTTTTTGTTTAAAAAAAAAACAATTCACTATGTACATAATTTTTTCGCTGTTTTTTTTGTTTTGTTTTTATGTCTCTTTATTGTAATATCCATAATTTTCTCTACGACGTAGTCTTGTTCATTTTTATTTTTTACTCTGTTGTTATATTTTCTTCTTCGTTTAATACTTGTTGATGACTATTAATCTAAACCGGAAGTAATTGCACAAATTTAGTACAAAACACTTGTATATATATTTTTGTTTTTTGTAATACTCTTCGGCATGATTTCGTATTTACAGAATATTTTTATATCCACAAATTTATTATTTACGAGTAATAATTTATTGTTTTTATTTTTACTATTTTATTATGCAATAATAAATTGTATCGTAATTATATTATGCGAACGGTAATGATTTTTCATGACGCTGTTCAATCGGTATCAGTCACAAAAAAGTTTCACTTAAAAAATGAAATAAAGCAAAAAGTCTACAAAAATTCAATTTTTTTTTTTTTACTTTAGTTTTTAAATTATTATTAAATTAAATTATAAAGTTTAAAATGAAACTTAATTAAAATTATGCACAAAAAAAAAAAAATGGGTCAGAAATAAAAAGCGTTTTCGTCGACGTATTCCCGTAGTGAGTACGCTCGTAAATTTAATAAAGTTTAAGACTAAATCAAAATAATATTGTGTGTATATACATAATTTACTATAGAGTGCGCAATATATTTACTATTTAATAATAATAATAAACAAAACCACCGGTTTACCATAATGCTGTAAAAATGCAACAGATGAGCTTTGAAGGGTTAAACAATTTATGCCATCTCATTTATAATGCTACAAAAATTAAAATAAATATTCCCCTTTCAAATACGTAAAAAAATAGTTTATTTAGTATATATATATATATATAGACTTTTAAAAACCGTAATTATTTTCCAATAATTATCAACTAATAACTAATTAACAATAATTAATAAAATTACAAAATAATACACTTCGTGCAGTATGAAAAGGGGAAATTTTGAAGTGAAAAATTGAAAAGTGTGTTTACGTTCACTAGATTGTTCAATGTTCTTTAATTCGATTATTCAGATTTTCAGTTTTTAATTGTTTCAAATTTGAGTTTTATTGATCAGGTTTTGTGTTAAACGTTTATTTCATCCGAATTCGTACATTTTATTCCAATCGTTTTATTCTGTTTGTAAAATAACGAAAAACAACGAATTTGATTTCAAAACTCGGATGGTCAAACCTGGTGCGTGCGCGTCTGTGCAGTAAGAAAAAAAAAACGAGCAAAATTGATGTGACGTATCGATTCGTATGATAATTTTGCAGAAAATATCACGGTGTAATTGTTTTTACATTTACATCAAAATTCTATGAATAAAAATGTAAATACTTAAGTTTTAATGATGGAAGAAAAATTTCAAAACTTTCGTCATCGGGTCATCTCGTTGAGTGTGTGTACGAATTTACGGTACTGAGTTCAGAAACACCCTGTACAGTGCCGCAATTACCGTTTTGGAGGCCCTTTACAGGGATAAGGCTTGAGGGATCAGATTTAGAGGTTTAACACCCCCTGCCGTCCTCACAAAGATTAGCATTTTAAAATTACGTCAGTAAATTAAAAACGATTAGTTTACACAAATACACAATCAGCAAATTAATGAAAAATTGATAAAAAAAAATGTTTTTCTTATTATTAACTTTTTGAAGGACGTTAAAGAAAGAAAAAAAAGGTCAATTTAACTATTACGTATTTGAAATTGCGAACTTATGGTTAATAAGTAAACTGTAAACATGCATATCTTTACCGAGATTAAATTAGAGAATATCGGAAACAATATATTTTAGTACTTTTAAATTAATAAAACTTGTGAATAACTATGTGAACATACATAGTTTACATTGTAAAACAACGTAAATTAAAAACAATTCGTTAAATATGTAATATTATTTTATGTTGTATCCACACGGAAATTCCGTTGGGTGTTTTGCAAACAAATAAACCACGAAGCGTATATAGGTAGGTATCTATATCGGCTATATCATTTATAACATATTATTTTAGCAGCCTGTCGCAATCCACCAATGTAATATCACGATTCAAGAGTGTTGATTTTTGTATTATAGTGAATATAATACATCTATATTTAGATTTTGAAAGACTACAAATATATTAAATATAACTATACAAATATATAAAATTAAATAATCATAA
The DNA here is from genome assembly GCA_032441835.1 of Slavum lentiscoides. Classification (NCBI taxonomy): domain Eukaryota; kingdom Metazoa; phylum Arthropoda; class Insecta; order Hemiptera; family Aphididae; genus Slavum; species Slavum lentiscoides. Next base: position 8,679,456 of record CM063720.1, on the reverse strand, counting down.
TATGTGTATCGAAAATAATATATTTCATAGTATTATATTTTATTACAAATAGACAATAAAAAAAAATTATAATCCCATTTACCTATATCTTATTAAATGTTCGGTTTAGTCAATGAATACGAGGCCCCCTGATATTATAATACCGAGCCCCGTTTGGCGGTAGTTGCGGCACTGACCCTGTATATTATACTCGCGTATCATGTCTATCTGTTCAGCCATGTGATACAAAATAAATCGAAAACAAATAATATTTTTATAGTATAAACTATATATAATTAAAATTTTTTTTTTTGGACCTGGGGGGGGGAGGTTAACCCGAACCCCTCCTCCCCGTAAGTACGCCATATGGGTATGTGTATACGGTAACGAAACAAATTCCGATAAAATTATTAAAATTATTATTTAATTCGGAGAGGTAAAATAATAATAATAATAATAATATGTAAATGGAGTGTGAGTTCATTGACCTGCTTAAAAGTCAAAACCATATATATATATATATATATATATATATATATATATATAGGCCGTCATAATAACATCATCCGAACTCCACATAATATTATTATAATAACTATTATAATATAATCGTTAATCCATTAGACGCGGCGGCCCGATGGCGTGGCGGCGTGCCAGCGAAAACGCCGAAAACTTTTATTATATATAAAAAATAATAAATAAATATCTCGCTGTAAAAAAAAATAGCTTATTGTACGCGATCAGATTTATTACTCGCATATATTATTATCAGCTATAATAATGTTATATATTATTATGCGTGAGTTGTTTATACACATTTATAACGATTATATACACCAGCGGAGAACACTGCGTATATAGGTAATATAATGTATATTTTTTACGGAGTTTTTTTTTTTCCCGGATAAAAACGGTAACGAATACGACAATTTGAATATATTATTATTGTTATTATTGTACGTTTATCGATATTATTCGTTATACCGGTTTACACGTTTTAGATTTTGACCGGAACTCATTGGGTTTACAATGATGCGTTTTTTTTTTTATCAGAAAATTCTACCGGAAGCAGGAGTGCTGCGATCATTACGTGTAACACTGTCTAGTCGGTACTTTAGAGAGGCGGGTTTTTCGGTTTTTTCAATACACTTTTTTTTTGGAGCGTCAGAAAAAAAACTACCGAAAAATTAAAAGTACGCTAAAAACGCAATTTCGTCAAAATCTGTTAACGTTATTTTGAAACTGATGCGGTCATAATATAGAAACCTGAAATTTTCACTAAATACGTTACTCTGGACTGCGTATTAACGAGGCGAAGTTTTCGAAAAAATTTCTTTTAATTTTGCACTGTGTACAGTAATTGTAGGTTTCGAGGTATTTGATTCGTAAAAGAGGTAATTTTCGGTTTTAACGTTTAAATATTTAAAACAGTGTCGGACGTTTATTATTACTTAAATTATATATTCAAAAAAAAAAAACTTTTAAAAAAATTGCCGAGTTCTTTTTATAACAATTTCAAATTTTTCGACAAATACACCGAAGCTCCGCTCAGAATCGTTTTATCGAACGCAATGATCTGTTGCTTTCAAATTTATAGCGATAACAATAATACACTTTAAAATCTTTGTGTAAGTAATTCACTTAAGCTTCGTCCACAACATTCCGATGAGGCTCGTTACCTTTTATTTTTGGAAACGTAGAACTCGTTTGTTTGCCACGCAGGCAGTGGCGGTTCTTGACAAGTCTCAAGGGGAGGAGGGAGGGCGAAAAATTTATTCACACATATTTTTCTATATACTTTTCATCTACCAAGGTCAATAAAGAAGTTATTGTGGTGCGAAGGGGAGGTGAATTTTTTTGTCAATTGAAAAAACGATCCCATTGTCTTAATTTGCTTGAACGCAAGATATTTTTACTATTTTCTCCTTTAATAGTATTCCTTAACAAAATTCGTACCTGCGATTTTCAACATTTTCTCTTCGTTAACTACCGAAACACTTTACCAGTGTCACAACGGTCGGACGCCAGATAGCTGACCGAGTGTGCGCGACCGAGGTGACAGTTGGGAACCGCACTGTTACCACCGAATTCGTACCGTACCACAGATTAGATGAATATTCGTTTAATCTGTGACCGTACGGGGGAAGATAACGTTGTAACAATATTGTGTATATCGCCTACAGATATATGTCTTTTTGTCAACTGTTCTTGGGGGCGATCCACCTATCGTGTCCCCCCTCCCCCCGTAAAACCGTCAGTGCACACAGGTACGTATAGAAAAGAAATAATAGAGAGTCGGGGAAATAAACAGAAAAACGAGAGGAAACCGACTGATCAAGTCGATGGACTTGATGAAGGAACGATGCTGTACGGAGTCTGTTTCGTATCTCTGACGCGAAAATTAGACGTTATTCTCGCGCAAAAGTCGAATTTTCGAATTATTTTTTTCGCACACTCGAAAACTTTTCGAATACGTCTGCCGGTACGACGAGCGCGGTTTATGCGCGAACGTTACTCGTATACGGTTCACAAAAACGGTATTTTTTGTGCGTATAGTACGAGACCAATTTCAAATGTGATAATTTACAACGCTTTTCGCACAACGGAGCGGAGGATCGTATTAGCAGTCGGATACGAACTAAAACAGAATCGATCTCTGCTAGAGTTTCCAAACACCGCGCTTTAATCACGTTCTCAATAAGCTTTTAGTTCATTTTATTGACCGATACGTATATATATATATATATATATTTTTTTGACAAAACCTTAAATTACACGGCAACGAACCGATTTGTTTCAAAAATCTGTGTGTGGTGGCCGTAGAAAATCCTTTGAACGCGCATCCAGGCCGTACCTGGAATACTCACAAAACGACTTCGTAAAAGTTTAGATTATACGTTTTTGGAAGATACGTATGAAAAAAGTAAATTAAAAACGCCTATAAAGCGCGGTTTTTAGATTTATAAATGTTGAGCTGAATAATTTTCACTAAAAGCTAATAAAAAAAAAAAAAAAAAAAAAGAGTGGTTTGATTTTTAAATTCTCCGGGTTTTTACTAGTAAATCACTAGTTTCTTCTGATATTATTCCCGATTTATACGGGGTAAACACGCTAAAACATTTTTTTTTTTTTAAACTTCCATTGAATTTCCATTAAAATTACGTAAATTACGTAACTCTATTAACACTAATTTCCTCGCCTTTATGTATATTTAACAATGTCAATCCATTAAGTCTTAAATAAATTAATAATAAACGTACATTACTAATTAATTAAAGTAAACTGTTATTCAGTAATAAATTATAATGATTTAAATCAATTTATTTACATCAACAATTATTGTGTTTTGCATGTACGTCTTGATTCTTTTCAGCGTTGAAAAACGTCCCGGTTCATTCAATGCTGAGCATACAGGAAGTGTGGCCGAAATTTGTAACAATTTATGTCCTTATTACACATAATATACAGTGGCGCATCCAGGATTTTTTCAAGGGGGGTCTAAAAAACTACATTATGAAAAACATAACTTTTAACAGATAACAGTGTCGTTGCCAGTCCATATTATCTTAGTTCATGGTTTTTAACAACCGGTGTTATCTATATCGTATTCGAAATGTTGACAGCAAAATACGAAAGTTGTATCAGAATTTGGATTTTCATCGATAAATTTAATACTATTACACTAGCCAAGGGGGGGTCCGGACCCGGAGTCCACCCCCTTGGGTGCGCCACTGATAATATATATACGAAATTTTTTTTCTGGTTCTGGGATCGGGTGACTGTCCAGTACTCTTGGACCCTCCACACGATTACGTCACTGGGGCAGTTGCCACTGCGTGAAATGCCGCAGGGTTTTATCGCGAAATCAGACAGTCGTACCGTAACAGGATACGTTCCCAAGGTTCTTTAAATGATTTCAAGGAAACGGGACGATTGTCGAACGTGTGAAATACATAAACTGCTGCGAAATCGATACGTCGAAATTAGGCGCTCGTTCGACGAAATTATATACGCGTAGTCGACGACGTCGGAACGATTCGACGACTTTTCCGCTTAGGTATAATAAATAACACTGTAGCGTGTCAATAATAACATGTTTTATAAACTTCGCAGTGATATCATTCCCGGTATATGCGCTCGAGCCGTTCCACGTATTTTCTTCAGTCGTACAGTATAACGAAAAACCATCGTCAAATTACAATACTTGTATAGGTACTCGTTTTCTCGAAATCCCGTCGTTTCTCAGCCCATTTGTTCGTCGAAAGAATCAACCGGAAATTCTTCGTATTTTTGCTCGACGGAGAAGTGAAACATTTCTTCCGTTTTTGGCCGCGGGGACAGGCGGTTGTTTTTGTTAATTTTTAACGCAAGACGCGATTTCCGTTCTGTTGATAAATATTATCATAAAAAGTTTTTGGGCGCACTTACTACCGCGAGAAAATTATGTTTCCTCGTAACCGGTAACGATACGAATTGTGAGTAAAAACAATATACTGTTTTATGTATATTATAGAACGTCAAAACATATTATTATGCGTGCCGTAGGTACCAAGAATTGTAAATAAAATATTTCGAAAACAACGGTGAATTTTTACGACTCGTAAAATATTAATTTGAAATTTTTTAACGTAACCGGCGGCGGCCGGGGAAAGGTTAAACGCGTCAAATCTAGATACGTCAACAGTAGAAATACTCGAAAAAAAAAAAAACAAAAATATTCGAAACAAAAATTAATTTGATGTAAATTTTGTTTTTTTTTTCAATCGCGACGCGATAAAATGTAATATGTTGTTTTTTTCTGTTAGCACAGACTGGTGTGTGAATATAAAATTACAGAGCGAATACTCGTAAAATAAAAATTATAATCAGTGTGTATGGATTATTGACGTATCGATAAAAACGAGCAAAAACAAAATTATCATAACACGGTCAGCGTGTGAGATGCAGCTTTTTTTATTGCATTTTAATTCGTGAAATTATATTCGTTCTTTATTTCTACTACGCTATATTGTTATTCGATTATAATTTACTGGGGAAAAAAATCAGTCTTCGGATTCTATCTCATTCGGAATATTGTTGAAAGGGTGTATAAAGACGTGAAACACTATACCAAATAAGGGCGTTCCGATAATGTGATTGATACTGAATTGTGTTCCACAGTCCTTCATTAACGCCGACAAAGTATTTTCAAATGCAATTTGAGAAGCGGCTCGATTCAGTTCAGAATATTATTGTGCGCTGGCGGAACGAGTGCAGTAATGAATAAATTACGAATAGATTTATTATTTTTCGTGCAACCGACTTGTTATTATTATTCGAAACAGTGGCGTAATTATACGAACGTTATATAGGAGGGGATGTACAATTTAGCATTGGGTAATCCATAATTGTAACGACCCTTTCAACATTAATATCAAAGTTAAAGCGATTGATACTAGTATTTTATACTTTTAATATTTTCTTGAAATAAAAACAACATATTTTATAACAAAGTTTTTAATTTTCTTCCTTTTTTTTTTTTTTTTTAAACTGATTTATCGAGTACTTCATTTGTTTTTACATCAATCCTTTCTTCGATGACCTCTATTCCTAACCGCACCATACCAGTCGATAGTTACCGGTCCATAAACTGAGGAATATTATAAATTATGATAAAACACTAACAGATTTTGTTAATACAAAAAAAATATTATTTTTAATTATTATATAATTTCTTATTAAATTTATTTGTACATTACATGTTATGTAAAACAGAAAGCACATGGGAGGGGATCCATCTCCCTATCCCCCCTCTCCTCCGTAATTACGCCCCTGATTCGAAAATATGATATAATTATTGTACACTGATTAAACTTTGTAACTTTTTTATTCCTCGTATTGAATATTTTATTTACATTTGGGTCGACGGTATTCGTGTGTTTATATTAACACACCTGGTACAAGCCGGTAAGACTACATTTATTAAAAACGTTGAATTTATAATAATAATCATTGGACGATAGAGGTCGGTAAAACAACTAACAGTAAAATTCCCGATTTTTATTTCCAGAGCAATTAATTATTACAGACGTACGCAGTCCAGTTCGTATACATCTTTGTTATCCGGTGATCATCTCTGTTTGAAAAAAGAAAAAAAAAGTAAAACATATTAGTAACACACAATTAAACGATTTTCTCGATCTCTTTATGTATTTTAATCAAAGACGGTCTTTGGCGAGACAAGACGCGTTGACTGGAATTATACAGACAAACCGCTTGTTATTTTTTTTATTGGGGTTTTTTTTTTATTAGAATGCTGTAATTTTGTTAGAGCAGTTCGATGTAGAAAATAATACAATTAACCAATGAAGGAAATGACGTGTTCGTGAAGTCGGTCCTCCGACTTTTCCAGATCGATACCGGACCGACGCCAAATGTTTTGCAAATAATTTGCAAATCCTCGCAATCGTCGTTTTAGTGATTATTATAGAATTAATTTTGGTTACTTATAGTGGAAACCGCTGTAGGTATAATAAATAGTTCGATGTATAACGTGTATTTTGTTTAAAATTCGGTTGTAATTCAAAAGTCATTGATTGATTATTTTAAATCGATATAGTTGTTTTGTAATAGTTTATATACATTGTCGTATGTTTCTTATAAAATATTTTAATATGAAATTTGATATATGTTTACGATTTTTGTATAGAAGATCCCGCGATATTGAACTATGGTTTTATAGTTTTATAATTATTATTTTAATTTTGTTATACATTTATTTTATATGATTAAATCTGGATTTTCATTACTTATTGTTTATGAATTAGTTTTTGTAGTTACGTAGTGTTCTAATTTATTTGTACTTCGAAACGTCCGAAGTATTGTTAGTATAATTCGAAACTATATCGCAGTTTGCAATTAAAGTAAAATATTATCAAGTATTGATAATACTTCAACTTCTTCGGCGTCTAGTGACACTGAAACTATTTATCGTACACCATATTATTCATTTTATAATGATACAGAAAATTGGCGTGGGAAAACTGAGTAGTCTCTAACCAGCTTTACTCTACGAGAGAATTAAAAAAACAGAAGTGCTCACTTATTTAAAAAAAAAAAAAAAAATTCCTACAGAATTAAATAAGAGACCGACTAAATGTATTATGCAACCAATACCGGGGTTAGAACGAGTTCTGAATAGTAGAATTTTAAGATCCAATAATGACAGTCAGGGGCGCATTAAGAGGAGGGGAGGGGCGGGCAAAGAATGTATTTGCCCCGGATGGCAATTTTAGGAGGCGACACACCGATTATGGAAATTTGGAATTTTGTATTATATAATAATATATATAAAAAAAATATAAGTTTTATAAATCTAAACTTTTAAAACACCAAAAGTATTATATATATATATATATGTATGATGTGATAAAATACTTTTGAATATCGTTAAATATCTCTTTATTTAAAAGCGTAGTCGTTAAAAATGGGAATTGTTTTGGGAAAATTAAAAGAGGGGCACCAGAGTTCATTGAAAATTTGCGAATAACACGAGTAAACTATGAAAGTATAAGTTATAAATATCTTAAAAACTCGCGAGGGGGGCTAATAAATCAGATAGGGTATGTTAAAATGTGTACTCCGTCTCCTCAAAAAAACACCAATAAGTCGTAATAAAAAAAATACTTTGAGGAGGTCTCCCTCCTGTAATTTTCTTCTCTTGTGTATGTCATTAAATTATATTTAAGGCGTTTTAGTGTGTACGTTTAGGAATATCAAAGGGTAAATTTAAAAAAAGAGGTTATTGAAGCAATGCGAAGAAATATTATTTCACTCGATAGAATTAAATTAAATTTAGGCACGTTAATGAGTAAATTTAATGCACAAAGAATGTCGATTCAACTTTCTAATGTAATTTAAATTATGTAATAAGCTTTACTTATTAATAATTTCTTAAGATCGGAATTAAATTAAAAATTAAATATAACGATTTAAAAAAGAAAGATATAATATACTTTTCTTAATGAATACGATGAATCCTTGGCCTCGAAATCTCATACCCAACTTTCATAAATTCATTATATGCGCTTTCACATTAATATTATGGAATTTTTTTTCTGGGTGTGTGCAGATTTTATTTTTTATCGCACAACTAAATCGATCCGTTAGGTTGAAAGTATTAAAAAAAAAAATGCCTAAATTGCTAAAACTTTTCGTGTCTGTTAAGTAAAAAAAAAAATAAATAAATAAAGAACAACGGTTAAACACGAAGAAAATTTAATTTAAATTATTTGCGACGTTAAACGCAAAAAGTGAATAACGTTTTAGTTTCTCATCATGCGATATCAAACGAAATACATTTTTTTGATTGTTCTTTTATAACATTCGTATTCCGTGTGCTACATATTACATATAGGTAGGTAAGTAAGAATTAAAAAAAAATTTTTTTTTATTTGTTTATAATTTTTCAACGCTTTCAACGAGAAAAAACGTGCCGAAATCTTGAAAAATTGAACTGTACAGGCCAGCTGTTCCCAAACTTTTAAAGCCACGGCACCATTACAAAATTGTTTATATTTGGCGGAACCCCGACTTCAACTCGACCAAAATTTTTCTACTGTTAACGCTGTGAATACACGTAATGGTCGGGAAAAGTGGCGAGTTACCGATTAACTGTTGTTGCGTTATAAAGTATCACGTGCGATCTAACATCGTTTGTATAAAAGTATTACGTTTGACTTGAAAAAAAAAGCCTTGAAACAACTCTATAAAAACCTTTTAAATACGTTTAATTTTAATATTTCTAATAACCTAAATTGTTTCGCGGTTTTATATTTACTGTAGTGTAGAAATTCACTATCAGATAGCTGAATTCGCAAGTGTCTGGAGCGGCGCACAGTGTTCGAGAAAGTTGATTTAGGGGGACAAAATCAGAATTTTCATATTCAGTAATTGAACATAAAATTGAATTTAATTTGTTGACAGTCAGTGATTGATTATATAATTATAATATAGGGTTTTAAATCGATACGCTATTGCGTACAGTTATATTAGCGTACTGATTATACTAATAGTCTGAGATAAGGTTTTTAATAACAAGCTAAATCGTTTGAACAGGTATACCTTACGTTATTATGTGGTTAGCGTTGCAGGTAAATCGTTTATTTTACTTTAATATCATGGATACACTAGTAGAAGGTATGTATATATATATTTTTTTTTTATTAAGTTTCGCGTGTACAATTTAAGTAATATACAGTGTGATCATTTTTTCCGGTTGCCATCAAATATTTCGGCCGGATGACATTGTATTGAAATGAATTTTTGGCGATGCCTATGGTGTATTCAAATACACGTTTCGTGAAATTTTCAAATTTCAACCGCGTGCGCAATACAACTTGCATTTTTTAAAATTGCAATCCCTATTTTTAACACAAGATCCGGATTAACCGATTTTTTTAAAAATAATTTTAACCCTTAACATTAGGTTCTAAACTCAAAATTGACCGAATAACAATCATTTCAAATGTAAAAAAAAATTTATAATCTTTTTTGAAACACCGTGCGGCGTCGTCCAATCTGTTATTTATTTTCGGTGTACGCACTATAATAGTATAGATACACCAGTTTCGCAACGCCGAGTTATCACAAGAGGTAGTAGCTATTCGGGACAGCCTTTTCAGCCATCACTGATGGGTATATTCGTCTCCGAGTCCTATTGAAAAAAAAACACATAATCTCCCCCCTAATAAAACGATATTAAAGAATTTTTCGTTTATATTTTCACAAACGCGGGACTCGAAAAAGCACAATCGTACTCGTGTGTGCGGGGAATCCTTGTGATCAGAACACACTTTGGCAATCGTTGTGGTGTCAATAACACTCGCAAGTTGTATTTCGTACCGAGGATTCGATCTAAGGCATAACGATCTTTCGTTCGTTTTTTGAAAATTCACTAAGGTTTCGCAGCGAAAAACGCAATAATTCATTTCGGATTTAATATTATGCATTTTATGACGTATCGAACGAAGACGAATATCACGAGAGAGAGAGAGAAAAACTATTTTTTTTCTACCCACCTCGTTTATCTATTACTTATTTATTGTTGGACTCGTACAATTTTAATAAACCGCGCGTGCGTATACCTACAGACTAGCGGCGAACCCTTTTACTCGTTTATTCGTATTCACACTGACATCGCCCGACGCCGCCGTTCACCCGCGGTGTGAATGATATTAACGGGTTAGTAACGGTGTGCGTATACGACGGTTTTCAATTACCTACCGTAGTCGTGTATATACACAGAGACCGTTCAGATGCGTTTGTGCAAAACACGTGTGTAAATACAGTAAAAATTATTATTATTATTGAATTTCGGCAAATCTATCGCGAACGGTTCGGAAACGAATAATAACGTTTTTAAATACAGCAGACGCCGCTTGTAAGGCTCACGGACATGGCCGTCCCAAGGGGGGTGGCAAACGGGGCAAGTGCCCTAGGGCGTCCAAAGTATTATGAACGCAGGGGGCGTCATAAAAATGAATGACATTAGAGAAAAAATTGGTTGTTTTATTTTAGATATTAATTTCCTATTAAAATAAATAAAATTATATAATTAGATATTACGTTAATTGTACGTTTTTTTTTTTTTTGGGGGGCGTCAAATATTATTGCTTGTATCTATATGATGATTTCGAGGATGAGTGTATTCACTATTAAAATAAATAAAATTATATAATTAGATATTACGTTAATTTTACGTTTTTTTTTTGGGGGGCGTCAAATATTATTGCCCTAGGGCGTTATTGGTGGTAAGGACGGCACTACTGCTCGCGGATATTCTCATTCGCTTATTAGACTGAAAATCGTCTGGAACGGTCCGGACGTATCCGAATAAATTATAAAAAATTCGGTCACCACTTCGGTTATAAGACTCAAATTTCGTACAAAAAAAAAAAAAAAAATGGTAAAAAAATAAACGTTTTCGGTTAAAATTTAGAAATAAATTGATTTTGAAAAGTTACATATTTTATTAGCGTATGGTTAACAAAGGTATATATTATATACAGGCACGTACACAAAATAAAATTTCGGGGGTTTAAAATATAGCAATACAAATTGTACAGCAACATAATAAAACAATTTCTTCCTCCTTACTCATTATTTTTTAATGTGACAAGAAATTATTTCGGGGGGCGGGGGTTTGAACCACAAAACCCCCCCCTGTATACGTGCCTGATTATATACCTTTGCCGCACGTACCTGTTACACGTTTACCGGCACAACAAGTCCATTCACAAGCAAACGGTGTTTTTGTAAACGCGCGCGGCAATAATAATTATTGTCGAAAATAATATTATACAGCGGTCGTAGGTACCTAAGTCATCTTTGGTTAGGTAACATCAGACGTAGGTACGTGTATAAACCTGTTTTTCGTGTGCCCGGCGACGAATGATTTACGTAGGAGGTGGTTACTGATGATTTTGGCGCAACAGAGTGCCTAATGAGACGCGTCTTGCCATTAATAATACGAAAACCGCTGTGATTCCGCGGTGTCTTAAGAGAATGTACACGATTATAATACGTCAATTCGACGAACGCACGAGGAGAACACGACGTGTGATTTCTATGCGTTATTATACACACTTGCCGTAGATAAAAATTAAATATTATCTCGATTTTTTTGGATTCTGAGCGAAGCGATTGGTTTTTACAATAATTATTTTTGTATTGAATATTTATTTATGTTTTGAATACGATTAATTTGATTTAATAATAAGTCGACAATAATGAATTCACTTTAAAATCGTGTAAACTATTCGTTTTGATTACCTATGTACGACAACAACGTGTTTAATCGATTTGAATAACACACAGTGGTACTAATTAATAATTTGTTATTAAATATATTATTATACAGTAAGTATACAAATGATAGGTATAGTGTTCGAATAATATTTATTACTACGTGTCTTTTAGATATAATATAGTTACGTGTAATGCATGTGTCTGAATTGGTGTGTAATATATTACATTTACGAGTTTTAATGACAGTCTCTCTCTCTCTCTCTCTACCTCTGTACATAGATACTCGTAAATGCGGTATTATAGATTTCCTGTTATATAATAATATATGACTACTAATAATTGTACGCGTACCTATGTACTTACTCGATTGGGTTAAGCCGACAAATAAACGTCTGGGTCGCAAAGGTATTATTTAGTGACAAGACATTTATTTCAATAGTTCATATTTTATTAAACACGTGTAAAAGGCACTTAAACACTTGTTTTTCTTAGCGATTACCTTACTGCAGTATATATATATATATACGATTTGTAGGTATCAGCAGTACTGTGCCTAGTGTACTGGCTATAAATCCACGTTACGTGTATCGCTATTAAAGTTTTAGATCTTATCGATTCAAGTATATGGTTTTTCAATCGATAATTTTTTTTTTCTCAACATTCATTTCGAACTACAAGGTTCTAAGAGAAGTGAACAATGTACTACATCTAAGGTAATCGCTATAGCTGCAGTATATTCTACATATAGTATAATAATACCGGCTCATGTCTCATCTGCTTCGTGAGAAGTGTCCATCTACAGGACACGTCTATTGAAAATTAAAATTTAAAAAAAATTCTATTTTAAATTGCACGCATTTTTATGAAACGGATGGATAAAACATAACGCAAGGAATTCAAAATTTATTATTTTGGAAAAAAAAATCTTAACGATTTGCTTAAGTCAGTGGTATGAAAATATTAAAGGATGCGGTTAAAGAGTACTTCGGTGCTTGTCTGAAAACAAAATATTAGTTACGTTTTTAAATATTAATGACATATTAAATTAAAGTTATCGATTTTTTGTTCGTGAAATTGAACGTAATTTTTGGTATGCACGTACCTTGAACAATTCCACTCACCATTACACGGTGTGTTTGTATTAAAAACAAAAAAAAGTTTTATGAAATAATCGTTAATAATATATTTTGCAATAAGTCGATTGAGTAATAAATAATATAAACATATTATAATATAGTAATGTATTTGAAACGTTATAATTACAAATGTTATTTATCGATTGCACAGTAAAGTAGCGTCCATGAACCGAAATCACGCTCCATTATGTTGTATTTTATCATTTTGTTTTTTTCACTTCGTGAAAAGTTATTCAATCCATGTATTTGTTTAAAAATTTTCATTAAGTGCACAATGGACGCGTATCGAGATAGTGAAAAGATAGGGTTTTTCATAAAGTACACATCCCGTTGACTTCATGAAAAAATCGAAAAAAAATCAAGTGATATATACTCAAAAATATGATATAATATATATTTTTTACTTCGATCTTGAAGGTTGCAGCAAATGTTTAAATATCTTCTAATTATTATCGATCGGAACTTCGGAACGCACATTGTACTTTGATTAGGCATATCTGTGTGTTACGCGGCAACGATGGAACGGTTTTTCGAAAAACTACAAAAAAAGCGATTAACACAATCGTAAGTCAGCAATTTATATTTAAACATTTCTGTGGATATTTATTTTTGTTATACTGAATGACGAAGCACACTGATCGAACATCAGTTTTGTGACCAGTGGGTAAGTACCGAGAGCATACTGCCTACATAAATACACGTCGATGTTATTGTATTAGTGTAAATTAATTCCAACTAAAATTCGGATTAAAGTATTAGCCCAGTTTTCCACCGAGGTTTTTAAAGTACCATTAACCTTTTATCACACGGTGCGAAACCAATTTTTTTTTTTTCATCGGGTCTAAATGATTAATTAAAACAACTTTTAATCACTTAAAAGGTATTAAATAAAAATCTATTACTTGCGGATGAATGATTTGAAATTATGATTAATAAACAATATAATAATTTAATTGAACGTCGAATAAGTAAAAAAAAAAATCTGTGATAAATTAAACATCGAATTATTCTAGAACAAATTATACTTACAGTTATTGAGCGTTTATGCGGTACTTAACGTATAAGGAATATAATCGTCGTTTGTATATTTTTATATACCTGTAGTATACAGAGTGACGTTTTAAAAATTAATTTTTTTTTAAAATTAACATTAAAATATTAAATAATAATGAAAATAAAAAAAATTCTGGTGGAGAGGGGTGAGGTCCGTGGTTATACTTTGTATTTTAAAGAGACCTAGAAAAAGTTGAGAACTCCTGTTTTAAATGAATGTGGACTTTTGATTTTCAAATGAAAACCTATATATTTTATTTTTCTACACTATCTTACAGAATTAAAGTAAATAAATAAAAAGGCAGCGAGCCGCGGGATGTTGTGAATGTCGATGAAGTGAATTACTCGGATAAAGATTTTAAAGCCTATTGTCATCACTATAATATATTTGAAAGCAACGATAAATCATTGCATTCTATAAAACGATTCTGAGCGGAGCTTCGGTGTAATATTTTGCGTATATAACAAAAACTAACACTTTTTATGACTTAATATCTCAAAAACTATAATTGTTCTAAATAATCCAAAATTAAAAGAAAGTTTTTCAAAATTTGTTTTTCCTTAATATAATATAAATTTATATGTTTGATGAATATTTCAAGTTTCTATAACCATTAGTTTCGAAATTACGAAGAAATAACGATAATCGATTTCGACGAAATCGCGTTTTCGCCGTTTTTAAATTTATTTTTCGGTAGTTTTTTCGTACGTTTGAAAAAAGTATTGAGAAAATAAAAAAAAGACATATCTGTAAAGTACCAATACTAGATGCAATTTGCTACCGGAAACAACGTATGACTGTAAAGAACGGAGCACTCCTTCTGGTAGGTTTTTGGGTACAGACATAAAAAAAAAACTACATCATTGTAAAACCAATACATTCCTCGCTCTGCTCAGAATCTAAAATGTTTAAATATAAATTATATTATAATTTTAACTTATAAATTGAAAATTTTTTTTCATTTTTTATTTTATGAGTAATTTACTGAAAATTTTGGTTAAATAACAGTAGCTTTTTGCGTTGTTCAGCAATATCCGTATTTTTATTACAACAGTAAATTTATAGCTTATGGTTATTAGATACAGGTTTTAATTATCTCGATTAGAAGGTATATTTAATTACCGAACTCAAACATTTCTGATAAAGCGCCTTTAAAAGGGTTAATACAGTATCTTTCCATTTTACCGTGCCTTAAATTCGAATGCTTAATACTTGGAAAATGTTTATTTGGATTTTAAAAATCAATATGTTATTACTGTTATTAGTGTGTTTTTACGGAAATATCCATGTTGCCGATTGTGGTCTATGTTTGTTGAGACCACAATCGGCAACACGGATATTTCTGAAAAACACAACAATAATAGTTAAATCCATGAAAGTTTTAATAAATTCGTAATCAATATGTTTACACACGAATCCCCATAAAAACATGTGTTCCCAAATAATTTATGATAAAAGTCATAGGTTGTCACTTAAAAATGAGAATTTGATATAGTTATAACACAGTGGCGCCAAATCTCACCACTTTCAGAATGTAGTAGTGTCAGAGTTGTTGGTTTATTATAATTTACAATTTTACATTATTGACCAATCGTTTGTAGAGGTTGCATATTCTGTAGCTGAGATGCCGTCACCCAGTTCTGTTGACAAATAACAATAAACTGAAATAATATCAATCGCTGACACGCACAGATAACACACAATATTAAATATTGTATTCTGTGTAGGTAATATTGTTGGCACGTTATCGATTAACTACCGTATCATTTAATCGAAGGCATAAAACTGTGATGTGGTGGCGAATATGGTCTAAAATGGGCAAATGCTCGTGGTTTCGACTTGAATTTTTTTCTGGTAAGGTCTAAAACTTTATCAATCTTAAAGACGGGTTCTTGCTTACACTTGAATGTTAAATTAGGGAAGGTGATCTAAAAATGGGTATTTGCCCGCAATCCAAATATCACTTACCACGTCACTGGTATGAAATATGTATTAGGTGTGGGTTAATTGATTGCATTGTATATACAATTTGTTAAGATGTTAAAATATCCTTTTTTTTTACATAATATTTTAATGGTAGGAAAAAATGCTTTGCAATTTTTAAAATACCATTAGAGATTAAAATTCAGCATCTATAAATACCACCCAATTTATTATATTTCCATTTTGTTGAATTTAGTGCTATCGTTCGTTGCTGTCATACGAAAAAAAAAATTCCATTTTGTTATTTGTAAACACTACTCATTAGTTATTCCTACCGTTTGCCACTGTACTGTTAATTTATAACTTATTATTAACTAGTGTTAAGTTTTGATAAAGGTTTTACTAAATAATATTAAATACATTAAAATTAGATTATTTCTTATTGTATAGTACGTGATATTGTTATATTGATAGAGCTATGCCAACAATTTTACGAGTCAGACCAATTATTGAAGGATTTATTTTTACTATAAAGATTGAAGGAAGTAGGAAAAAATTCACATTGTATATTCTATATATAAAAAGTACTTGAATAATACTCTGCTGATTGAGGCGTATCAACGATATGTAAAAAATTATGAAGAAATTGAAAAAAAACAAGACAGTTACCAAAGATATAACACCAATTGGATTCATATAGTGAATATATTGAAAATAATGATCTGTTATAAGATTTAAATATAAAATCTGATGATGACCATGTAGATAATGATATTAGTCAAGATAAATTAAATTTACCAATGAATATTGCAAGTATTGTTGAATTATTTCAATTATTTTGCTTTGTAAAGTTGAAGGCAGTATTCCCCTTATTACAGGTACGTTATTATGGTACTGAAAATTTGTATTATATTGCCAGTTAGTAGCTGCAGCGTCGAAAGAAGTTTTAAATTGAGACCCAAACTGTCAGAAACCAGCGTATAAAGATAATTTAACGCAAATATTTTGTATGTTTAATTTATGTTTGCCATCGGCAATAATAAGTAATAAATAAACATTATTGTAGTAGGTTATTTACTTACGGGTTACCAATAGCCTCGAGGATGGCAACGTTGCATAGAAATACAAATTATGAATCGCGCGCAATCGTACTCCGCCGAATTTATCTTTATCAAAATGTCTAATTTACTGACACAATATAATGTATCATTAGCCATGTCAAAAATCTTTTATTCTTAACTTTTAATGGTCAATTCATATTATAAATTTTAGTGTATAATAAACACAAGAGTATATATATATATACCTTATATTTATATATTTATATCATTCAAGTAATGATAACAATTATTATTAAATATTTATTATACTTATAATAATATTAAGTCTGTATTATATAAATGTATGTGTCTTGTTGGTAGCATGTTTATGTAAATAAAATAATAAACATTTTATTTATACTGTCTAAAGAAATAAATTATGTTATATAAAAGTTAAAACGACAATTTATTTTTAGTTTTAGATTCGGAGCGTAGCGAGGAAGCTATTGGGTTTAAAATCATGTTTTTTATTATTATTTTTTTCTGTGTACAAATTTTCGATTAGAAAGAATCCTCGGATGATCTCGTTATGCGTTACGTTCCGTCGTTTGATTATATCTAGTTGGTACTTTATTTCGATTTCCTCAGTAGTTTTCTTGTGCGTAATTCAAAACAAACCAAAAACTGGAAGAAAAATTATTTTCTCAAAAGTTTTTAAACACGCCACAAAAAGCTACTAAAATAATGGTCATAGTGTCTTACATCGAATATGTATTTTTGCACTATATGTATGTAAAATTTCTTTCTAAAAACGTCTTCCGATTTTGGGCTGTTTATTTAGAAATTATTAAATATACAGCTATTTAAGTTATAAAAGGGGTAATTTTTGGTATTAAGAGTTGAATATTTTATACAACATGAACCCTATGTTACTTAAATTATATTCAAAAAAATCTTGACAATCCTATGTTACGATTTTTTTTCATTACCACTTTAAATTTTCCGACAAATTGTATTACACCGAAACTTCGCTCAGAATCGTTTTATTGAATGCAATGAATAAAATAATTAGTCGAAACTTATGTACCATTGTTGAAAAATATAATGGAAAACTTATTGTACAGTACAACCTTATAATCATGGCCGGTGCTGGGCAATATTTGTGAGGAGTCAATGAAGTCGACGACTTGTGCTCTGCAATAATGCCGAGTTACAAAAAAATTACGCTATTACCTAAACTTGTAAAAAACCCAAAATAAAATGTATCAAAAAAAAAAAAAATTCCAATATGCCATAGATTTGTAATACATTATAAATAATATATAAATGCATTTATTAAATTGTTAATTATTTGATTAAAGCAGGTATATTTAACAATATTCTGTTAAATTTGATTCTAAAAAAGAAATAAATTAACTAAAAAAAAAAAAGGAAGACTAACAATTAGCACCTATTGATAGTTTTACGATTTACTGTTAAAATTATTTATGAATACAAGAGTAAAAGTAAAGCAATAACGTTTGTTTAAAAAACAATATATTGTTGAATTTCTCAGAATATGGCGTGATCAATACAATATATCGCAGTTGTGTTTTCAGTATCTACTTGAAAGAATTACAATACACTTAGCTGTCACTCATCATTCATATATAGTAATAAGGTATTACATTTGAGTAGTTCTAGAATATTAAAAACGTTTTATAAAGTAAAGTAGTATTTCCATGGAGTTTATTTGATTTTCATAAAATAAATATTTTCCGTGTTAATTCGAATTTTTGTAAATGTTATTCGATATTAAGTAGTTATTAGGTAGGTACGGAATTTATTTAAAATTGTTTGACCTCGACTAGTACTCAGAATATAAAATGTACGAACAAAAATATCGTGAGAAAATGAATGAACGATCTCGTACGTTAAAAAAATAATTCTCATTCCATATAAATTCATAACTGGTTTTATACTCGTCGATTTCTTTATTTTGTTTGAAATAATGATTACTGATTTCATCCCACTAAAATTTAAGTTTTTTTAAA
The DNA here is from genome assembly GCA_032441835.1 of Slavum lentiscoides. Classification (NCBI taxonomy): domain Eukaryota; kingdom Metazoa; phylum Arthropoda; class Insecta; order Hemiptera; family Aphididae; genus Slavum; species Slavum lentiscoides. The sequence continues at coordinate 8,660,504 of CM063720.1, read as the reverse complement.
ATTTAATTTTATATACGAGTTTATATATAATATATAAATACATAGATATGTAATTAAACTTTAATTTAACCATTTATAAACAATATATATGAATGATTTATGGTGCATGAAATATTGATGAGAACAAATTGAATATTACAAGTATGAGGCCTACTGTGTATACAAAAATACGAGTATATATACATATATGTTATTAATGAAAACTGTTTATATGCGGTCTTGGTCTAAGACACGAACGTATATAACTGGGTTGGAGACAGTGTAAATAAAGGATGAGTACGATCCGATATGACGCATGGAATACTGGTGAGAATAAATTGAAAATTACATTCGTGTGACCTACGACGTACAAAAATATAGGTAATATTTATAAACATTTTGTTTCTGTTCAATGTCTATGAGCCGCATTAACGTGTAAACTTTGAGACGTATTATAAAGAAAATTAGTATGTCCCAATAGTACGTACGGAATACTGGTGTGAGAACAAATTGAATATATTGTATGTATGTGGCCTACAACATTATAAAAAAATTACAGATGAAATTAATAAACATTTTACATGTAGTATGGGTTACGCTCAGCCGTTAAAGGTGCCAGTATAAGAAAATAATTAATAATGAACACACTTGTGGAAAATCACTGTTTATACCGTAATATTTTATAATTCGGCAAATTCTCTTACGGTTTTAATTTTTTTCTATTTCGCTTTTTAACGTTTTTTTTTTTTTTTTACACACAGTTATAATTGAATCAGTAACGATTCAGAGAAATCGTTTGGACATTGTTGTTAATAATATCGTTTTGTCTCCCGAGTTCTGTACGCGTTAAAGTCAATATTATTTTAGGTGTTGAAAATAAATCTGAAACCTTCTTCAGATCTAATGTTTTTAATTGATATATATGTTTTCAACACATAAATATTTTTGTTGATGACAAAAAAAAAAAAAACGAAAACGGTATTCTGGAAAGGCAAATAGGCTCTAGGGCCGGATTACGGTCATAATCTGAGGCGGGCTATATACTCTATGTGAGGCCCTCTTACTCAAAACATTTTTTTTTCGTTTGTTTTCAATTCAGATTAATGACTCGTATTTAATATTCATTTGAAATATATATTTGTGTAGGTATTGTATAGTGTCTATTTGTAACAAATGACATAGCATTACTTTATATTTATCACTTAGTCAACGATTTTTATTGATAATATAAAATAATTAGGTACGTAATTCTAATTTTAATATACATTTTTAATCAAGTCAAGGTTTAAAAAACTTTTTTCGAGATTTTAATATGTAAAAAAAAAAATGAGACGATTACATAGCCATAGGCGTAATTACTAATGTTTATGGGAGGGGATATAAAATTCATTATTGAATAACCCATAATTGTTGTAAGGACCCTTCCAACATTAATGTCAAAGTTAATATTCGTAATTAATTAATACTCGTATTTTACGCTTTTATTATTTTCTTTAATAAAAACGACATATTTTACAACAAAGTTTCTAATTTTCTTCATTTTTTTTTTTTTTTTTAGCCAATTTATCGAGTAGGTACTCGGTTTTGTTTTTAATTCAACATTTGAATATGGGTAAACGTTTCTTCGGCGACCTAACCTAAATGCACCGTACCAGTAGTTGGCAGTTACTGCGGTCATTAAACTGAGAATTATTATTCATTATGAATTATGATAAATACTTTGTTAACAAAAAAAAAAAATTATTTTTATTGCGTTTAATTATTATAATTTCTTATGATACTTTTTGTACGTTAGACGGTATTACGTTATATAAAAAAGAAATCCTATTGGAGGGGATCTGTCCCCCATACATCCCACCCCCGTAATTATGCGCCCGGCCACAGTGCCCCTCAGGCTAAAATTGAGTGTAGTGTACGAGATACACTTTGTGTAATACGAAATGATAAGCTTGTAGCACGAAATTAAAAAGCGTGTAGTGGCTCTATTCTCTACTATGTACCTATTATGGTATTCGTTTTTAATTTTACATTGAACAAAAAATACGTATCACAGTGTTCATTTATGTTAGTAAAACTTATATTCATAATAAATAGGTCATTTTAGTTATGCGTTTAAAATTATTTTGAGTTGTTGCATATTTAACACATAAATCGGCTATTTATACCAATTATAAAAGACATGCAACTGTATCGAGACAGTGGCATATCTAAAAGTTGATTTTGGGGGAAATTATTTCCAAAAGTCGGAAAAGTACGGAAAATATCAATGACCTTGTTTTTGTCTTATTAATTTTTTGGGAGGGGGGAATTTCCCCCATTCCCCCTCTTATAGATCCGCCCCTGATTGAGATACACACAGGCGTAACTAGGGGGGCAGGGGCTAAGCCCTCCCCACCAGTCACCAATTTAGCCCCCCCCCCAAAAAGGCAATCTGACTACATTAAAAATGTACAGTATTTTCTATATATTTATTTATATTTTTCTAAGTTATTGAAAGTTGATGACCTTTTTTTTTCTTTTGCTTATTCGGGTAATTTTCGCATCAACCGGCAAGATTTCTGAAAGTGAACACTTTTTTTTTGCTTATTAATTTTTTAGCCCTCTCCCTAGAACGTAGTGCTAGTTACGCCTGTGGAGACGAACAAATGTAAATTGAAATATAAATTTATAAGCGAGCGGTTTATTTTCTGACGAGCTGATATTGAAACGTCAGTGACCCCCGTCTCTATATCAAAAATTAAAACGAGGCAGCTGAAGGTGGGGGGGGGGTGATAAAATTCCGAGAGCTTATATTATATTCTAGCGTCTGCGTTGATCCGGCCCCGACGGCCCCCCTTAGATCCAGGGCCCATACGCGAATAAACAATACGTGACGGATTCGCGCCGCGAAAAAGGGAAAAACGTACACTGCCCGGGCGCAGGGAAACGCGGTACCGGTACGGGCGGCGGCGGCGGCGGCGGCGGTAGTGTCGCGCGCGCCGCACGCGTCCAGAGGAAAACGTCCGTTAGGGAAGAGGCGCCCGCCGGCGGGCGTACCGCGTGCGAAACGCACCGGCCGCGCGACCGTTACGGTAGTTAGTCGGCAGACCGACGACGACGGTTGACGTTGGTTTGTGTACGGCGGCGGCCGCGGTCCACTCGCTTCCGTGACGGTTTCCTGCAGCGATTCGAGTGCGTCCACGTGTGTTGCATTCGAGACGGTTTCGTCGTGCACCGATAATAAAAAAAAAAAACGTTTTTTTTTTCTTTTCTGCGAAGGTTATAGTCGAGAAATTATTTGTTTCCTATTTCGCGAACTACCTCGTGTTGTTTAATTTACTCGGAGGCGCGCGCGTTAAAACAATAATATTTATATACTGAATTACGCGTATCGCGTCCGATCGATAATAATAATAATAATAATAATGGGCCGGTAATTATTATTTCGGATTCGCGCAAATACCGCGGGGGACTCGTGGGAACGCCGCGTCGCCGATGGCGTGCAGAAAACAATATCGCGAGGAGCTGCTGCTGCTGCTGCTGCCGCTGTTGCTCCCGTTGACCTACGGCGTACACCGTTTCTTGCAATACTGCTGCGGCGGAAAGAAGGACACGACGACCGTTTGAATCGTTCGAGGCACACCGATACGGGGGGGAAAAAACAACACTATATCCGTCATAACAGGTGAGCTTCGCGATATACGAATTGTTATTACGAACAGTGGCGTAGACAGGATTTTAGGGTTGGGGGAGGGGCAATGATCAATAAATATTTTAATATTAAAATTTTTTTGCGATACATCAAAAGTTAACATGTGGTGTAGTTTACTGATTTACATGCTATCTCAACAAAAATGTACAATTTCATATAATATAGAAATTTAAAAAGTATGTATTAAATGTATCTAGTTATAAAAAATACATACTATATAATTAATAGAAAAGATTACTATACTTTCATATGAACTGATACTTGATACTACTGACGATAAATTTTTCCATTTGTGTGCGCGTAGTATCAAATACGTGTGTTCTTTTTGACCGCGATCGCGACCGCGACCGCTGCAGTGTGTGCGTACCTTTAAGGTATACCTTTAACGCGATAGTTTTTCGGCACGTCAGTTTCCATCGGTTGTCGGAAAATAACACATACCTAACAAACTCATTCCCACGTATGCGTACACGTAGCGCGGCTTGGATGGTACATAAAAGCACCGTACCACGCGCCGTGGGATCACGGCTTTAAAACTAAAATTGTTTTAAATAATTTAAACAGCACTAAAAAAAAAAAATCGCTGAAGAAGAGTTGCCCCCCGTAAATACGCCACTGATTACGAAGACTTTGGACCTGGATGAGTCGAAATTTAAGGGAAACGTAATTTTTTTTTTTTGGTCTCATCGAGGATTTGAAGAATCCTTTAATCGTTTATGAAATAAAGTGATTACTAATGTGAAATCCGAATTAAGCAATGTCAAAACGATATTTATTTTGTTCATTTTTATTACTCAAAAGTCAAAACTGTGAGCGATATTAATTTTGTCCGGATAAAATTGCGTTTCCTCCCGCTGTGCAATACCCCCCCAAAATCTCTACGAAGATAACTCGAACGTCATTATTCACATATACACATATACACACACTAAAATACTGAATTGAAAATTCTTATTTCGAAATAAAATTATTCCGAATCGCGGATCCACTAGTTTCTGAGTGCGTACGAGGATCTTCTGTTTCTGCGTCGTTTATAATTAATAGTTTTTTTTTTTACAAAAGCCGAAAATTATGTAATAGGGCGGTTTTAGAATTTTTCACTCAGACGAAATCACCGGATCTGAACAAACCGATAATGGCCACGTATCGAATCGGTATTATTGTACTCATTCTTGATATTTTTCGTGTATGATTTTCTCTGAAATTTGAATAATCTTTATTAACGCGATTCTTGCGCTTCTTCTGATAGCTGTCCCATAAAGGAATTATAATGCATTTTTTTTTTTTATTACCAATGAACCGCGCATGAAAATTCAGTAAGCTTTAATTTGGTGTATTTTTAATGCGGGCGAATTTTCCGGAATATTGTCAGAAGTGAATTTTTCCAAAAACATTTTTCTAAAACAAACCAACCCTTTGGATAAAACAACTGTGGTGCGATATAGGTCAAAGTAGTATATGCGAACTATAGTCGTTAAAACAGTGGTAGTGACGAAAATCGCTCTATAAAGCATTAAAAATGTATAATTTTGCACCTAATTTTTTAAAAAAAATGTATACCCCCAGATCCTTCGGTAGGAGGGGCCTCGCAAATCACGTGCCGCACAGGGCCTCGCGGTGGCTACCGCCGCCACTGTATCCACTTGATATTGCAATTAATACGTCGCCTAATTTTTGAATCAATTCAAAATTAATATCTGTTATTTTTGCCGATAATTGTGCATTATTAAAAAAAAATCTTCTTGCTATTGATATTTTTATTTCTATTTTTGTCGCGGTAGAAGTTTAATTCCTCCGTCTAAATTCGACTCGATGAGTTTTCAAAGCGTATTATCGTTTTTCATTATTATTATATGCGACGAATTACAGTGCGTATTATTATAGCGTAATTTTAAAATTATTTTTACTACAAGAAAATATGTCAACAAAAAAAATGTGTACAAATTCACGAGAAATTATTCGATATCTTACTTTGAGTTTGGTTCTTGCACGTGCTGCTTTCAACAGTATCTTCTACTACATTTAGAGCAGAGTAGGTACACTTTATCGTCCGTATCACTAGATTGTCCGGTACCGACAATAAGTAGGTAATCGTCATTGTCCGTCTATATTCGGAACGCGGAATGTTCGAGTTTTTCTTTCGGTTTTCGCGAGGGAACGGCATTGTCATTTCTTATCAGGGTTCTACTGTATTCGGCGTTTGTCAAACATCAAATATTTTGGAATTAATTCTAAAATATTCGATGGATTTATTAAATAAATCGATAAGAACGATAAGAACTATTGGTATTATTAGATTTTATTTCAATACGATAAATTATGATACTTAATATAAAAAAAAAAAATTTTAACAAAAATATGATACACGGATAGATTATAATTTATTATAAACTATAATACACTTTTGGAATATTTTGTAACGGTTATGAAAAAGAAAAAAAAAGTAAATAACGATTTTCAAGGGTTTTTTTTGAATATGCACTTGATCCCTTTTATGAATTAAAAATACCTCAAAAACTATAATTGTTATAAATAGCCCAAAATTGAAAAAAAAAATTTTAAATTGTTTTTTTATTAATGTACGAGTAATACAGTGTTACATATTTGGTGAATATTTCAAGACTCCAGGATCGTGAGTTTTGAACGAACGTAATTTTCTACAAAAATTTAAATTACACTTTGTCTAAAAGCTTGAGACGATTATAAAAGAAAATGGTGACTAATGATTTTCAAGATTTAAAAAAAAAATGTAGTCGAAGTAACGTACGTCTGATATTGTATTAAATGTTTAAACCTTAAAACCAAAAATTACCTCTTTTATGAATTAAAAATACCTCAAAATATATAATTGCTAAAAATAGCCCAATTTCCGATGAAATCGCCTTTTTATCGTTTTTATGTAATTTTTTAAGCGCTTTTGAGAAAATCGATTAATGATCTCTCTAAAATACAAACTAGATGCAATTCGCTACGGAAAACAAATTATAACTGTAAAGATCGGAGCACTCCTTCTGGTAGAATTTTTGGGTACAGACATGAAAACGGTAACGGGGTGTTGTGGATATCGTTTAAATGAATCTTTAAGTAATTAAATTACTTGGATAAAGATTTGAGAGTTTTGTTTTTATTATAAATTTGAAAGCAACGATAAACTATTTCATTCGATAAAACGATTCTGAGCGTGGCTTCGGTGCAATACACTCTGTCTATTTTTTGTACAAAATTAAAGTAATAATATGTCAGACGTTGTGACCAAATTTCAAATCAATATATAATATAAAATTGACTGATTCATGGATGAAAAACCACAAAATCTAATAATAGCTATAAATAGCCTAAAATTGAATGAAACTTTTTGAATTTTTTTCAAAAGTTGTATAGTACAAAGATACGATTTTGTTGAAAATATCAAGACAATTGAACGATTATTTTCGAAATTATAGCGAAAAAACTGTACGCGATATTGACGAAATCATTTTTCCTAATTTTTCGGCAGTTTATCGCGTCGCGTTAAAAAACTATTGAGAAAATCGAAAAACGATCTGTCTAAAATACCGACCAGACGCGAATTGCTACCGGAAACATCAAACTGTGACCGAAGTGATCGGAGCACTCCTTCTGGTCGAAAATCCGTACACAGGATAGAAAAGAAAATAAACATCATTGTAAAACCACTAGATCCCTCGCTCGGCTCAGAATCTAAAAAAAAACCACATCATTGTGAGACTAGTACATTCACCGCGGGCGTTGTGGATGTCGCTTGAGTATAGATAAAGTTTTGGAGTTTTGTTATTAAATACACGATATGAATTTGATAAATCGCAATCGTCGCGTTCAATAAAACGATTCTGAACGGAACTTCGGTGTAGTAATAAAGAAAAAGGAATTTTGATAAAATCTCGTTTTTTTGCTGCTTTTAACACAATTTTTTTTTTTTTTTGGTAATTTTTTTTTTGCGCAGCGTTCAAACGGTATCGTGAAAATAGTTTTTTTTTTCTTCGAATTTTCGGGTTGTTTTGAATTACGCGTAAGGGGAAACTACTGAGAAAATCGAAAAACGTTTCAAATAAAGTACCGACTAGATACAGAGATTTTTTTTTTTTATCGGAACATAACGCACGACGAGATAATCCGAGTTTTCTTTCTAGTCGAAAATGTGTACACGGAAAAGAAAACGTCATCGCTCGGAATCTGAAACGTTAAAAATTGTGATTATTATTGAAGTTCTAATAATGTATAAGTACATTTTTTTTTTTTAGTTAATAAAATACGTGACTTTTAAATTTAAATTTAATAATAAATTATGATAAACGATAAATGCGTATGTGGGCGGAGCGTAAAAATCGCGTTGCTCGGAGGCGCAAAAAATCTAAATACGGCCTCGAGTTACGCGCAGGAATATGTATTGTGAGCGGTTTTTTCACTCTCCGTATATACGCGTCGAACAGCGACGATGAGTCTAATAATAATAATGCGTTTAAAAATATATCCCAGTGATTTAACTTGCCGATAAAATAGAATAATTTTATTTTTTTAACGATACCTGTTTCGCGTAAAATTGCATTTATAACAATACTTTAGGTCTTGGTCGTATGCGCTAACATAGCGTTAAAACGAAATTCATATAGTATAAGACGTACAAATGTAAAAAAGAAAAAAAAGAAATAAAAATTATTTTATAAAAACTCGGAGTATTTGTAATATAATATATATATTGCCCCTTTAAGGCGATGTTACGTTTTTTTTTTTTATATATACAAAATATATACCGTTATTTATTTTTTTTCTGGCAAAATTACGAAAAGAAAAATATATAATAAAATGTAATTTTGCTGGTATAATTAATAAAACAAATAAATAAGTAAATTACAGCAACATAAATACATTAACAATAACGATTACGTGACTTTTGAGTCTTGCAATAATTCGATATTAAAATTATAAAATAGACAATAATTTTTTACGTACGTGTTGACGGTGTACAATGAACAATGACAAATATAATTTACGAGTATACGTACGTTGTATTTAATTATCTGCGAGATTTTCGTGAATATACAGTGCCAAAATGGCTAATTAACAACGATTTATATTAAACGACTTTTACCAAATAATCCGTATACAAAATGCCTCAGTGACGAAAAGTAATCGATAACAAAATAAATAGATACCGTATTAAAAAAGTGTAGATATTACAAAATGGAACGCGACGACACAGTGCGGCGGTACAGTACACGAACAACTACAGCGAAAAATTTTATAATAATAATAATTAATAACATTGATACCGATAGACGACTGTTATAAATAACACGAGATTACGAAAAACAAAACAAATAATAATAAATATTATGCATATATATATATATATATATTAATTATGACAATGAGTAAAGAAAGTATGGAAAAATTTATTTTATTTACACTAACAATATATTTTCAATTATTATTAGGTATATCTGATTTTATATTTACTTCGTCAATTTTCTGATTCTTAAAAAATGGTTAATTCGTTAATTTAAAACACGCGTGTATTTATTTTCCTAGACAAAATAAATACATAGGCAAATGGGAGAAAACACTTTTACTTAAAAGACGAATCTACTGTAGATAATAAAAGTATTGTTCGTGACTTAGGTAATATATATGAAAATTTCATACTACGATATTATTAAAACGAACCTTTAGAACGATTTATTGGTACGCATTTGAAGGCGTTTTTCAATAAACAAAAACGCGTTGTAAAATCTACATAATATCCCTGTACGTAGAAATGATTAATAAACCGTATCAATTTATATTTGACTTATAGACATACAGAATTTTGTATTTGGGGCGGGGGGGGGATCTGATAATTCGTTTTATAGAGGAGGCTTATCTAGGATTCCCCTTAAGTTTGTTATGCTGATGGCTGCAATATTTTAGTTTTGGCTTGTGTGCATATTTTTTTTGCTCATATACACTAAACCGCGTGATAAAATTTTGTTGAAAATCAATAAGATGAGAAAACAAAAAGAATGAATTAAAATTTGTAAACTTATATTTTACACTTTTGTAGCGACCCACATAAAAAAAAAATTACAGTTTTAACGTATGGTTACGCGTTCACAGTGCACTGAAAACATTATTAAAATTTCCTGAAATTTGACGGAGAGCTGATGTGGTAGCCCCCTCAGCCACCTTTCCATTGAGATTATCGTTAATTATTGCGATTGTGGTGTTGTAATATTTTAATTGAAACAAATTGAAAATCTAATTTACGCCCAACGCTGTTATACGTATATGTGTATGTATCGATTATAAAAGCTACGCGAAGTTTATTAATGGTCGCTACTGCAATGAAAGTGCTTTACTCTTGCGATTAAAGGCGACTGTCAATACCTGCATTTCTACGACTAATCCTATCCTGCAGTTAAGGAACAGCCGGCTGCAAGACCTCTGGGACCGGGTCGTTAGATTGATATATACGTATAAAGTTCTCCAAGTAAGTTTTAACAAGTCTTCTCTTGAAACTACGACCTAGTTAACACGGTTCTGCAATGAGAAAGGGTAGTTTGTTCTCATTCGAGTACAAACAATAATTAAAATATGAAATTGCACTTTCACGTAACCACGTGAACAGTAACTCTGATTTTACTTAAAGGATCGGATTTACAACATGCACGGTGGAAACAGAATACGAGTTCCACCGATACCGATACACTTAAATTTAACGAAATGGTTAATTTGACATTACACCGTGGGTCGGGTTAAATTTCGAATAATTAATAGATATAATAATAAAATAAATAACGTTCAAGTCTCTATACCTTTACATTAGAATTCTATCAAAACTAATAAAAACCTCAACTAATAATAGTGTAATACTTCGAATACGTAGAATAATAATTTTGTATTTTACGTCGTTGTTTAACGTAAGGTAAAAAAAAAAAGTGACGAGACGTACAAATCAAATTTTATCGTTACAACTACATACTTGTATAAACGATTAATATTTCCCTGTATAAAAAATGGATGATTCTGCATTATTACAAAATAAATGTAAAAATGAAATCTTCAATTAAAATTATTAGATATACGTAACAAATTATTATTTTGTTTTAAAATACCTTTACAAACACTGAAATACTTGTGTAACGAAAACGTATTTTATTAATTTTTTTATTGTATATATATACGTATAGAATAACAAAATAATATTGTTTTGGAGTCTGTAATACGTCTGTGAAATTATGAAAATTCTTAAAAATTCGTTATATTTTATTATTTAATAAGTACTGAGAATGTTAAATGTTAAAACTTTATTTATTTTCAAATTATAACGTATTGCGATCAAAGTATTTGAAACGTCTTTAAGTACTCATATTTTTTTTTACTTCACGTTTGAAACCCAACAAAAACACAATTGAATACCGAGTTTCGAATAAAATTGTTTTTGGGATGCAATGATTTATTATTATGTACTTGAGACCAGTGGTGGCCATCCCGCAGTCTTTGCTTGTTCGGTTCGGTTTTTAAAAATATAAATTTTAAATTGTAATGAAGGTTAAATGTAAACTCGGACCTTATTGCGTACCAAAGTCCAAAAGTAATGAAAATAATAATCGAAATGAATTATTTTCATACACATTTAAAATCTAAAAAGTGGAACAATTTATTTGTTTTGTATATTTTTATTTTTTGTTTTCTAAATAGTAACGGCAGTGGGATTTATTAACTTTAAAATAATCGGTTTTTTTTTTATAGTCTTTTTTTTTATGAATACATAATAATGTGTTGCCAGAAAAAAATACTCTAACCATTATAACCTTTGTCTGTTGAAAAGTGGACACGACTGACGATGTTCGTACATCACATGAATTATTTACTAAAAATTCTAGATTTCAATTAATTAAAAAAAAAAATTTTGAAGAGAATAGTGACGTTTTCGGTGAATTTTCCGTGGAATAATTTAAGTGTAGTATTGGAAAATATTTTTTGTATAGTGGTGAAAATTTTTCAAAATATTTGTTCATCAATACATGTAATCTATTTACGAGAAATTTTTTTATTAATATTTTTTTTCGAATTTTAGTTACGTTACTAGCACGTTACCCATTGTACCTATACGTATTTAAAACCAAGTTTAAGTAAAACATTTACATTTTTTTACAGGTTTAAGAAAATTGTATTCCTTTATTATTATTTTATTTTGATGAAATTAGTAACTTTTTTTTAGCGTTAAGACTTGAAATCGTTGTAATCAAAGACTAATCTGCCATGTTTCAAAAATCACGAAAGTTGTTTGTCAAAATTGAGTTTACAATATTAATATGCAGTGTATACAATAGAGTTGTTTTAAAGTTATATTATTTTGTTGTAAAGTCTAGTCGCATTGAGAAACTTTATTATATTAACAGTAGAGATATTACATCTGGTGCTGCGAGGGTAGTGCTCGGTAATTTTGAATATGAAGCTTCCTGATGTTTTGTTTTCAAATGTTTGAATTCTGTGAGAATGTATTTGACGCTTACGCGGTGGGCTTTTTACATTTTGTTGATATAGCAGTTTGATAGTAATCTTTTCAAACAAAAAGTAATTATTGCAGTATAATGAAATAAAAAATAACTGCCTGTTACGAAGATCGTTTTGTCACCCCCGAATTTTAGTATCACACAGTTTTTAAGAGTTTGAACGACGGTTATAAACATATTTTATAAAGTTTGTAGTAAAAATAACACCAGGACGATCTCGCGATTCCATACATCGGGCGCATTAAGGAATACGCGAGAGTTAGGAATTATAATGGACTGAAAGAAATAGCCAGTACCTACCTAACCGATTAGAATGTAAAACTGTGCAAACCAAATTATGGGTTGAAAAAAAGCTATCGTCATGTTGTCTTACACAAATAAAATGAAATATAAACAGATTGAAATATGCATAAGAACTTCAGTGTGAACATAGTAGTTTCGTTCATCATCATCGTAATATATAAAACACAATTTATCGAGTGAAAAAAAAGAAACAATTTTTATTAAAATATATATGTATGTATATATTATACATTCTTTAGATTCTGAGCAGAGCGGTAAATATATATTCGACTATTTGTGTAATGAAAAAATCCTACCAGAAAGAGTGTTCCGATCTATACATGCTTAATCATTTTTCGGTAGGAAATTTTATCTAGTTGGTACTGTAAATACGTAATTTTTCAATTTTCTCAAAAGCGTTATGAAAAAATTGAAAAAAAAAATTGAAAAACTACCGAAAAATTACACAAAAATGCGATTTCGTTAAAATATTTCTTCGTAATTCCGAAAACAATTACCCTAGTTTTGACATTTTCAAAGAATATGTAACTTTGTACTACACTACAACAAAACGATTTTAAAAAAAAGTAGTTTTCAATTTTGAGCTATTTTTAGTATTTATAGATGTTCGAGGCATTTAGGTCATAAAAAAGTTAATTTTTGGTTTTAAAAATTTGAAATTGTAATTAAATGTTAGTCGTACGGTATACTGAAAAAAATCTTGAAAATCTTTTATTCACAATTTTTTTTTAATAGCCATGTCAAGTTTTTCGGTGATAACACTTAGGTATTCCGAAAATTTCGTCAAAATCGATTATTGTTATTTCTTCATAATTTCAAAACTAATGGCCCTAGAGTTTTGAAATTTTTAAAGAACATGTAACTTTATACTATAATACTACTACGAAAAATTTAAAAAAATAGTTTTTCAATTTCGAGCTAATTATAGCATTTGTCGATTTTGAGGTACCTAATTAAGTGATAAAAAGTCAAAACCTGGTTTAAAACCTGAAAATTTAACATACAGTTGTACGTTACTTTTTTAGGTTTTAGTTTATGAAGATGTTTTATACTAAGTCAACTTATACTCAGAATATACAATACATATATATATATATATATACATATATTTTTAATAAATAACATTACACCGAAGCTGCGCTCAGAATCGTTTTTATCGAACCATTTATCGTCGCTTTCAAATTTATAGTACTAAATATCGAAACTCTAAAATCTTTATCCAAGTAATTCAATTAAACGACATCCACAACGCCCACGGTTCGCTACTAGCTATTTTGTTTTTAAAACTATATAGACGCGGTTAAAATCTGAATACATTATTTCATATTATATATAAATATAAATTCCATATATATACGAAACGATTTTACTGCAATTTGTATTTATTTATTCCTGGAATGTTATTTTATTATTGATTTAAGCAAGTAAAAATCCTTTTAAGTGGCAGTTTATTATCCTTTGGAAATCGTAAGTGATTTCCACAACGAAATTTCAAAAACGTCTATCGGATATCAAAACTGTTTCTCACGGCAAATCCATAGGAGAATAATATTAAAAATAACCTTTTTAACGTTTACAAATTATTCGAATGGTGAACATAGTTGGCAGACTGCCATACGATATTGTTGTTTTGACGACTGATGAAGCACAGCGAGTGCGCGAAAAAACTTGTTTTACCCGAACGAATACATTATATTAAACAGTGTGCCTAACTAATTTTTACCGAATAATATTCAAAGAAAATCCTATTAAAAATATGTCGTTTACGGAACAATATTACTGACAATGAAATAAATTCGATATGGTTTTGTTTGTTTCACACAGACTCGATTATAATATGCTCATTAAAAATAGACCAGTTAAATAGGAATCACAAACGTCTGTGTCAACGACATTCGCTATATATTGAAATAAATGTTAACCATACGAATGATTTACTATAGTTATATAGTTTTCGATTGGAATGTGAACGTACTCTCTTTACTCTGGTTACTTTTCAAAAAGGAAAAAATCTTTCGCCTTTTGAATTGAATTGAATTTTTCGTTTTTCGGCTCGTCGTGCCGTATTATTGACATACAATCCGTAGTACGCCACACTATAATATTACAACACTCCAGTGGCGTAGCCATGGTGAAAAGCAGTTGGCCGTGGCCCTCGTCATTTGCCGTATTTTACGTCTTTATATAATTTATTTTATACGTTTGAAAAATTTGTTACGGGTTAGTAACACTTAATTCTTATGATTAATTTATTACTTCTTAATGAAGTTACTTCACTTGATTCAAAAGTAAATATTGAAATATAAATACGCCGCACATGTGGAAAATAAGCTAATCCGAGTATAATGACATACGATAAAATAGAATACTTTAAATAAAAAAAAGAAGAATACTACCGAATATCAATTTTTTATTCGTTTCCTTGGTAGTATTATACTATATCCAGTGGCGGATCTAAGATTTTTTTTTTTTTTTTGGGGGGCAAAATGTATAATTTTATAAGTACAATATTTACGATTTGATGTAAGACCTTCAAGTAAAGTATTACTCAAATATACTTATATATTACAACGAATATATGACAGCCAAGGGGGGGGGTGACTCCGCCACTGACTACGTCTACAAACTAGATTTAATAAACAGTTAAAATAGCACTCGAGGGGTTAATCCCTGCCAATTTTAGTGTCATATAATAAATGACTTAAGTGTGACTCTGACTAAAATTTTAATGAAAACGATCCTGACAATGGTTAAACGAATCTCAAAGCTGTATTAATTTTGTGACGAAACCAGTGGAAAATTCAAAATGATTGCAGAATTATTTGCTATCGACTATGAACGAAAAAAGAAACGGGTTAGCTATGACAAAGATAGAGAAATCTGAAAAAAATCACAGAAGAAGAAGTTATTTAATTTTTTTTCATCAAAATCTCACCGACGTCTCTTATTGTTAGATTGGTTAAAATTAACGTTAATAAATTTAAATGTTTATGTCTAAACAAATTGTTATAACAATAAAATAAATTACATATTGTTAATTGTCGAATATCTTTTTGGAAAATTTTTTGGTTTAGGCCCTTTCCGTTTTAAAATTCTGGCTACGCCACTGCAACATTTTGTACAAAATATAACGGTGCGAGTTTTTGTGACGTGTTATTTACGTATTTACATTTTTTTTTTTTTTACAATTTTCACGGCGCATTTCATTATTTTCAACGGTACATATTTCACGTCAGTGCATATTTAACTGGAAACGAACAAAAACAAAATATTCGTATAAAATATTTGTATGAAACTAGGACTGACCTATTATATCACCAACGTACGCTTATTCATCAGGTACGTATTTATCGGAATACGTTACACAGATCACACTCCTCTTCCTATTCGGCAATGATGTTTTATGTTTAACACGGTTTTAATGATTAAACGTATAATTCCTGCCCACGATTCGCGGTCGTCGTAGGCGGAAGCCGAATTTTAAAAACGTAATAAATAATATTTTTATCCTTAATGATGGACGCGGTTATCCCGATTGTGATGTAATCACGTTTGTTGAAATAATAATAATAATAAAAAACGTTAATTTAAACACGTAAAATGTAAATTCTTACGCGTGTTTTATTGTAATTTAAGATTTTTTTCCCAATAGGTATAGTATATCAGTGTCGCGTGCGTTTCATTTAAATATGTTTATAAAAATATATATATACATACTATTTATACTGGATGTGCCTACTAACCGATTCTGCGGAGTTGAAATACGTGTTGAAATAAAATCTTGTTTTGACGTAAAATATTATTTCGTTAATGTGTAGTACAGCTTGTTTAGCGCGAATGAGTGGAGACTGGTGATAAGTTGATGGTATTTATTATTGAACGCGTGAGGTATGAAAATCTTAATACGTCTCTGGTAACTACACCGAATTATATTTATATTATATTATATTATTATTATATTTATCATTATTTTAATTATAATTTTATATTATAATTTAGTTGTTATTTTTATTTACTATTATTATTATTATTATTATTATTATTATTATTATTATTATTATTATTATCATAAGATTACGTATTTAAAATCAATAGCGTTAAAAAAAAGCCGTTTTAGGTCATACACATATATAGGTTTTAGAGCTTTTGTGGTGTTCCGTGTTTATATACCGTGGTATATTCGTGATTTATCATGCACACGAGACCGAGCCCTATTTATCCGAAAAATAATTTCGAAAATTTGTTCGATTTGTTTGGTGAACGTTTTTGTTTTAATACGTACATGTGTATAAAAAAAAAAAATAAAAATAAAAATCAATAATTTTATATCGTATAATATTATTATAAAGACGTAGAAGATATGGGTTTTTTATTTTAAATTAATTAAAATTTTACGTTAAAGCAATTTTCTTTTTTTACAAACCGAGAGAAAAATGTTTCATGTTAACGTTTTAAAATTTTTGGTGATTCTTAAGCATTCTTTTAGTACGTTTAAAAACTTTGAATTTTTTTTTTTCAAAGTTTATTGGACGAAATATGTAAAGCGTTAGATTTATTCATTTTGTTTTCAACAAAATTCAAATTTTTTTTTTACGTTATATATATTTTATTTTTTACACTTCAAATGCCCTTTGATTGAACATAATGTAATGATAATAAAAAACGATATAGTTGAAGATACAAAAATAAAAAATTAATAAACCTTAAATAAATATAGCGATTATTCGAAACATAGTGCGACGTACGATTAAAATTCGCGTTAAAATGTCTAATACTCATTAAAATAAAAAAAGAAAAATGTAGATGTGATTCAGAAATAGAAGAAAACTACGGGACGATTTTAATTTTAAAAGATTTGTATTGATTTAAAAAAAATACGGCGAAAATCGCGTATATTTGTTAACCTCGGGTTGTCGTGAAATTAAACGTTTCTCGTTTTAGCACTACAGTTTTAGAATTTTACATGTGGAAAAAATAAATATGTAATACCTAAACGTTTTGTCGAAATGTATTTATTTAAAATTAAAATAATATTATTATTTCACAGAATTGGTTTTCTTTTTATACTGCAGTTTGTTTTTATTACGACCTACATACATGCTAATATATCTCGGAAATACAAATAATTTTTGTTATTTTTTTTTTTTTTTAAGTTTTTACATCCTACATTTTATTTTATAATTTTAATATTTTTACACATATCCATTATTTCTTGCTTTTGATTAAACCTACAATTCGAAGGCGGTCGAAAGCGGGCAGGATTTAATTCAAGTAATATTCAGTGGCTATCACACACGGGGACCATGACCCTCCCCTCCAATGCTAGTATTTATTTTGTACGCGATACATTTAGTATCAACGATAAGCCGGTTTCTATAAATTTAAGAATTGAAAATCTTCTAGGCTAAGGATGGGGACAGTAACATGCCTGGACGAATAAATGGTGTTCAAGCTCTTAATCTAAAAAAAAAAAAACAGTTAGCTTTTTAAACACCAAGAAGATTGCAACTCTCTAGATCTGTCAGAGTATTTTCAATACACATATTTTAACAATATTATTAAATAAAATATCGCTCATACAATTATTATTTTCATAATTATTATATTTGAAACAATTTAAAATAAAATAACAAATTTTTCTGAATTATGCGTTCTTATAATTCGTATTCAAAACATAATTGTACCAATTGATATTAAATATCAATTGATACAATTATGTTCTAAATTCGATATTTAATAAATTCAATTATTTATGTATTGATAGTAGAATTTTAAATATAAATTATAATATAAATTATTATACAAAATTAGGTAATTAAAATCCTGGCTACGCCACTGGAAATATTAGGTATGACCATTTCAGGTGCACTGTGTGCAGAGTAAATCGACATTAGCTTGTGTGTGGTGACTTCGTCCGGTTTTAGGCCGTGTGGCGACTATGATTGCAATATATTACGTATTTACATTTTTTTTTAAAAATTCAACCACTAGACCGACCGCCCAATTTTAATATTTTGAAAACATATTTGAATTCTCCGGAGTCTTTTTGTTGTGTTTTTGTAAAGAAAACGGATTTTCGATTTTTCTTATACGAATGTAATTTTTAACGGTAAATTAATACGAGTTAATAAGTTTTTTTTTAAAAATTTATTTGTTCATTAATGGGTCAAGAAAAAATAAAAAAATGAAAATACGCGTTTTCTACAAAAACATTTCGGGAAAGGCGTGTACGAATTCAAAATAATTTCTTTTGGAAATTAAAATTGGATTATTGCAGGAAATATAATATGTCCGTTCTTCTCCAGCTTTTACGGGGTTAAATGCACGAATAAACGAATATATTTTTATGAGAATTCTTACACGTTGATTTCTGAAACGCAAAGAGTATTTTCCCGAGTAATAAGCGCGGTTTAAGACACGGCCATACGGCGAGATGTTATTGTACAGCGGATATTGGACATTTACCTTTCTCAAGGCACTTTATCAATTATTATTATCAGACATTTTTAAGATCGGTAGTTAAACGCGTCTTGTAATCAAAGCGGTAATTTAATGTTTATACCCGGGGGATTCGCCGACAATAAAACCAGTTATTTTAGATATTGAAAATCTTTCCGATACGCCGACAGTGTAAATATATCGGAACAGAAATCTTCCCCTGATTCGCCGACAGATAATTTATTATACGCGAGCAGTATATTTTTCATTGTTATATTAGTTCGGACGTATCGAAGGTTTTCTAGGTAATCTGATTGTTAAGAAATTGTCGGCACTAAAGACGTTTTACTAATGGTCTTATCGTTTACTTTATTCTTTTAAGATGAAATGTCGAACACTCGAAAAATGAAAGGCAAACGCGTTTACAATATTTTTTACGTTACTTATATTCAATTATTTCAGAAGAATAGCTAATGAAATATTCAACAAACATCGGGTATAGATGATTTAAACTATTGCTTGTGTGTTTTAAATCCATTTGAACATTAGAAAAGTACTCAATTATTAAGAAAAAAAAATGTGTATTTATTTCGTTATTACTACTTAATTTCAAAAATTGACGATTGTTTTTCGTTTATTTAATTTATTTTTCATAAATTGTTAATGACTACAGTGAATATAATTTGATATTTTAGTATCCACAAATTTAATTGATAATAATTTGTTGCAATACGAGTATATTGAATATTATAATGTATAATGATATTATATTTATCGTATTAGATATTCTATATTAAGTTTTATACACGTTAAACAGGTCGTCTTTTTCAAAATGTAGTTTGATTTATTTAAAGGTTTAGGGGAATAAATCGCTTAAATACTTTAAGAGGTCATTTTTTCCGCTCCTCTAATCTTATATGTTCAAACAACCAATTTACGAACAAATGTCATATATTTTGTTAAAAATTATGATGTACACACATACCGGTGGTGAAACCAGTCTAAAAAAGTATTTCGTTAACAATATATATACCTATATATATTACCACAAATTGAAAACGGGGGGGAAGAGGGGGCATTGACGATTTTTATCCGGTGGTCCAATCACAGACGAGACCAACACTGATCGCAATCCTACCCCCCTCCCCCTACACTATTGGTGATCTTAGCGAGAGAAAAAAAAACACGTACAAAATACAAATATTATAATAATAGTTTAAATTTGAAAAGAAAAAAGATATTGACTCTTTTATTTGCCCGCTGCACTCGGATACATTTTGTATTATAATGTACTCGCCAAATCGGAAATATGAAGGACAGTTGCGCTTTCATAGTGTGATTGATGCGTGGTGTGTGATCGACATTACCCTAACGATCGTTACCGACTTTATCGTTTTCTCCTATTTCTATATCTATCGCTGATGCGGCACAGCGACTGCTGCTGTTATTACTTCAATAGCGGTCTATTGTCGTTTTTGTTTACACGCATGGATATATTATGTATACTTCGTAGGGACGGAATATGATTATGTTACTTAACTGCAAACTCTACGTATAGGTACACTGTAATTGATTCACAGGCGGTGCCAGATATTCACCTCGGGTACAGCCAGGGGGGTTTGGTGAGTTCTTCCCTCTCTCTCTCTCTCAATATTAGTATTTTTTTTTTCTTATAGTAATCGGAGCTATCGAACATTTTTATTCTACGTGTTTTCACATATTAAATAAAATAAAAATATAACCCTGACACTCGAGTGTAGGAGAGAAAATCAAATGAACAGCTGAAACAATTGTACGGAAAAAGAAGTATAGTTCAATTTATAAAAGGTGCGAGACTGGAGTGGGCAGGTCACGTCTGGAGAGCCGACAATAGATTAATCAGTAGTCGTGAACAACTCAAATAGGAAAATACCGCGCGGTAGATCGAAACAACGGTGGTTGGATGTGATCGAAAGAGACAGCAGAACCGAGACCAGATTGGCATGGAGACCTAAATCATACGTACAGTAGGGAAGAATGGACGAAATTGGTATTGGCAGCATAGGGCTTAAATGGTCTATAATGTTTAAAAAAAAAATATATATGTGATTGCACATAACATTTGTTTACACCTTCCTCCCCACGACTTCATTATTGTTATAAATATTATGCCACAGTCATTGGATGCAGGAAAAAGTATAAGTCTCCAAATGCACTCTAAACATTTTTCAACAAGTTTTTAACCATATACGATCATTCTAGTATTTCTGACACAAAGACGAAAAAGAAAAGAAAAAAATTTATATGTATTTCATTTCTATTTATTATCGGTATAATATTATTTTATAACATCATTCAAGTGTGTAGTATCATTTAATATTTTAAACTCGTCGATGGTAATTTAATTGTGGTTGTTTTTTGTTTGACAAAAATCGTACAATCTTGTTCGTGTCATATTGTCGAACGCGGTTTACTTGTTTTCGGTGATGATCGACTGTAACTGCAACTTTAAAATTGTTGTAGTATTTTGGAAAAATCGGTAAAAACACTACTATATATTTTTACATTTAAGTACAACTATTCGCAGCGATTAATGCGGAAAATAAATTGCAGCGGGGATTTAAAGCTATTAAAAAAAAAAAATCCCCTTTACCGCTGATTCTGTTTAGGGAGCAAATTTTGCTTTGAATTTGTACCAAAAAGCCAACGGTTTACTAAAAATACGTTTTCGTGATAATACTGTGGTAAAATTGTTTAATGTTTCATAAAATATGAAGTGATACGAGTAAACGCGTATATATTTTATATGCGTACCCGTTTTCGGTACTTCTGATAAGTCGCTATTATTCACGAACTTAGTTCGTGCTATTATTATTACCATTAACAAAATTCGTTTTGGCGACAAAAACGACTGTAGATAGAAGATCTAACAACTACATCATCAAACAAATATATATATATATATATCACCAGTACCTTTACCATCAATATACAGTATGATTTTGGTGTTTTCACGAAAAGTTTCATGAAAAATTATATACGATACGACTTATCGAAACAAGATTATCAATAATTATTATTATCGTTCTTTGCCACTTTTGCGTTTGTACGAGTACATTAAACAATTTTTGAATTTCGCTTAAACTTTTAACGTATTTACGGGAAATTATTGTAATTAAATATTTCTCTGGAATTCAAACTAAAGAGTACGCTAGACTTAAAGTAACAAGGGCTCGCCATTACTTCGGCCACTGGTCGTCTGTGGATTGCTTCGACTGACGTACCGCTCGGCGACGTACTGTGACATATATTTCTTAATAATCCAATTGATTACCGTGCCACGAACAGATTACTATACAGTACGTCGACCGAATACTACTTATGGGTGGTTCAAAACATTTATTTTCTGGGCGGGGGGAGGAGGGGAATTTTTCATAATAATTTTTTTAAGCACAATATTTAGGATTCGATGATAGGTCTTCGAATAAATATTCAAATTTTTCTAATACGAAAAATTGAAAAGTATATTTAATTGTTGACGACTCACAATCATTATAAACTCGTATTGTTACAACTACGAATATAACTGCCAAGGAGGGGGATTAATAACTTGTATTCACATCATATCAGCACGAATCATGTCGGTCCACTGTTACAAGCAGGGGGGGCAAATGCCAACCCTGCCATTCCCTCATGAAATGACGTTGCCGCCACTGCATTGGTCGCAACCAACTGTACAGTTTTGCCAGCGAATCTCCGCCGTCGTTCAGTCGTTGTCGGTTGCACGACTAAATAAACAGGCATGTCGTCAGCTATAATTTTATTTTCGCTATCACTGCGCGTGTTCCCCAGACATGATGGAAAAAACCGTATCGATATCAACGGACGAAAGAGTCTTGGCGAGGTATTTGAAATAAATTTACAATGTTTTAATAAATAATTATTTAGCCGTGATTCAGTTACGGTGTGCTAATGGGCGCCTAATGAAGTCGGTGTGGAATGTTTTGACTCACAATAACGTGACAATTTTAAATTATGCCGGAAAGTTTTTCCATGAATTTTGTCGTTTATTCCAAGTCCGGGGAACGTTTCCCGCGCCGTGTTGTCTAGCTGACATGCCTGTTTATTCGGTCGTGGTCGGTTGTGATGGGGCGTACCGTAACGCGCGTTAATAATATTGTTTTTAAACGCGTTGACGGATAACGCTTAAAACCGCCGTATTATTTATACGTATACAAATAAATATATCTCTGTCCGTTAATGACGTTACATTATTATAATCACTGTCGGTCTCTTACACACACACACACGCTCGCGCGCGGCCGGTATAAGTACGTTTTCTGTACACACACGTGTGTGGTAAAGACACTTGACATACCGAATCTGCTCTGTGCTCGCCGCGCACCGTTTCAGAGCATTTTGTGTACAAGTGCTCGCGTGCGGTATGCCGGGGGAAGTACTTGTCTCCGTGCCGAGTACAATACGCGTTTAGTGTGTAATAACCGCGGCGACTCGCGCCACGTTTCAAATGTAATCGTATATGGGTAGGTGTGTGTGTGTGTGTGCTATTCACTTTAGAGAACTTCGGGAGAGGCCTCTCCTCCGGTTCCCTTTTAACGGGCATTGGCCGAGTCTTTAAAAACAAAACAAAAAAAAAATCCTTATTGCAGCAGCCGCTAACGTAAAACCTATCGTCGTCGTACCTTTTAATTTTTTCTTCTCTGCAGGTGGTCGTCGATGCCAGCAGACCGCCCCTGCCTCCCCACGAGCTCACCGACCACTATGGGGGGAATAGAAATACTAAAGTGCTTCTAACGCACGGTTAAATATCTAGGTACGACAACAGATTTGTGATAAGCAGGTATGATTTTTTTCTTCTATGGAAGTGGTAGCTCTTCCACAGAAGAAAAAAATCTTTATCATATTAATATTGTTAATAATGTGTATGGCTAAATAATAATCCGGGTGCCAGTTCCATAGAAAAAATACGATATTATTGTTTTTTCCATGGATGCGCAGACCGAGTCGTAATTTGGACAATCTGTTGTCATACTTAGGTATTTAGCCGTGTTCTAACCCTCGTATAATATTAAAACGACACATGGTCCACGATTTTAACACGATAATCTCATCATAAATGTTTATTTTGGAATTCAAATAGTAAAAAATTTTTTTTTATTTTAAATACTCTAAGCATATCTTTATTATTATATAGGTATCGTTTTTTTTTAATAATATGTACTCATTTTTTTTTCGTTCCAACCAAATAAATTACTTGTATCCAATACACGTAATACCACAAATAAACAGCATTTTTGTCAGAATTGTGACAAGCTTGGGCACCCGGTGGGAGGGGGGACGGGACAAGACGGAACATCTGCTAACCCTGGACTTCAAAATTTCAAATATAATTTTTACAATTTTAGATTCTGAGTGGAGCGAGGAATCTATTGGTTTTACAAAGATGTGTGTGTTTTTTTTTTATGTCTGTACCTAAAAACTCTACTAGAAGGAGTGCTCCGATCTTTATAGTCACACTTCGTTTCCGGTAGCAAATCGCGTTTAGTTGGTACTTTAAAACCTTGGTTTCGACAGCCGCATGCTGGTCCACAATTCTAATAAACACGCACATGAAATTTTTTCTAAAATGCATTTTGGAGCTGATTTGTTTTTTGAAAAAATTCGTTGCAGTCCATTGTTGGTTGTTTGCCATCCTCAATCTTCGGCATTTTTTTCATTTCCGTGCCGCATTTGAACCTGATGATACCTGATGATATAAATGTTGTTTTAAAGTCTCTTTTTAAAATAAAACATTTCAAACTTCTCAACCAATATCCAGAACTCCAAGAAATAACAAATGTGCTTAATAGCCCAGACTCCACACCAGAAAACATTTTTAAAGCCGGAGAAAGATATATATTAAAATTATATGGTGCACCACAACGTCAAACAAAAATAAATGAATATCGATACTTATCTTTCACCCGAAATACGTCTAAAAAACAATTCAAGTTGGTTATCCTTACCTCCATCAGAAGAGGCTTTAAAACAACATTTATATCGAACGTGTCATCAGGTTCTGTCGCAGCCATTATTGTGGCGCGGAATATGAATACTCTATGTAATTGTTATAGTTTAATGTGCATATATCACAAAGCTTCTTTTTATAATAATAAAAAAAAAATACTTAAAATATACCAAAATACGCCATGCGCTTACTACAGTGTTTCCCAACCATTGTGGGGGAGGGGGCGCACAGCAATCATCACGGAGTAAGGTTTTTATTAAATTATTTACATAAACATGTGATGTAAAAAAATATATATATATATTTAAAGAAAAAGTATTGTCAGCCTTCACATTAATTTCTTTATATGCATTATTATATTGTATACTCAAAATACTTAAATAAAGAGTCTGTGTTCATGCTACTACCTATTAAAATTAATTAAAACGACGAAACAAGTTTATATAAATTATTATTATCAACAATATATATATATAAAAAAAAGAAATAATATTCATTAAGTATATCATGTAGTTTATTTACACAGTATATACCAAAAAAAAAGGTCATTCATTTTTTCAATTTATAGTGGGCGTGAGATTTTTGGAAACCTACAAGGGGAGGGGGCGTAGAATGAAAAAAAGTTGAGACCGCTGGCTTACTAGAATTAAAATATGCGCTCGTATTACGTATATTTTCTTCAATACTTTTACAAAAGGTCACAAAAAAAAAAAAAAATACATAACGCATATTTTATATTTATATAAACGGTTAAAAAAAAATACAACTTTTTTAAAGTCTGAGCGAAACTATTTGTTTTACAATGATGTTTACTTTTTCTTTCTTTGTACAACTTTGTACCAGTTTTCCGGCAGCGAATTTTGTATTAACGAGGTAATTTTTTTTTGATTTTATCAATAGTTTTTAAACACAACCTCCACCCTTCCCCCCAAAAAAATTCTTTCAATTTTACATAATTTATAGTAATTATTAATTGTTGAACTATCAAGTTATAAAAGCGGTAATTTTTGGTTTTAAGGGCTAACACTTTTATAAAATAGAAAATCCTTAGTCACTGCATTTTTCTTTTTTATTACCGTTTTAAAATTTTTCGACAAAGCGAACTTAATTGTTTTGATGGAAAATAACGATCAAATTGACGCGTACAATCGATATAGGTCTTTTTTTCTGTGTGCAGCTTTTTATTTATCGATTGATTTATTTTATTTTATTTCGGTTTTGGTTATTTTTTATAGATCAGCATTTTCACTTAAGAAGTATTTTATTACAATGTATTACAATTTTTTCAAATAGTTTTTTCTAATTCCGAGCTATTTTTAGAATTTATAGATTTTTTTTGTTGATATTTTTATTCCACTAATGTGGTCATTTTTACGATTTAATATACGAAAATATAAAGTCAATCGTAAATTATATTTAATATTGCACCAACTACGAGTACATATTATTAATAATAAATAAAATATTACACCGAAAATCCGTTCAGAACCGTAAGCAATGGTTTTTCATCGCGTTTTAATGTATGTACGCCTTCTTATAGTAATAACAGAACTCTAAAAAAAAAAACTTTGTCCAAGTGTAATATTCACTTAAGCGATATGCAAAGCGTCCGCGGCTCGCTACCCTTTTTTTTTCATTTAGTTGTATACACCTGAAAATAAAAAATAATTTCAATACGTACTACGTGTATTTTAATAACAAAAAAAAAAACGTTTTCATTGCGTTGTATTCTAATATTTTTTTTCCAACGTTTACGATATACTTCATATTTCGGACAAAGAAATACAAATAAGGACTATTATACAGGTACATCCTTTTATAATATATACTGTAGTATACAACGTCGTAAGATGGGAAAATATCGAACGATAATATTTTAGAGGTTTATTTTTTTTCCTTTCAAATTTATAGGCTTTTTGCTTTA
This sequence comes from Slavum lentiscoides, assembly GCA_032441835.1. Taxonomy (NCBI): domain Eukaryota; kingdom Metazoa; phylum Arthropoda; class Insecta; order Hemiptera; family Aphididae; genus Slavum; species Slavum lentiscoides. Next base: position 8,633,649 of record CM063720.1, on the reverse strand, counting down.
AAGTCGTATCGTATCGTTTATAAATACGTATTATAATCGAATATGACACTAAAAACTCGTAAAAATGTACTCTTAAAAAGAAATCACAAAATACACGTTGTAAAAAAAAAAAAAAGATTTAAATATTTTATATTCATAATTCAATAAACCGAATTACGCATATTATAGCTTATACTTAGGTTTTACTCATATTTATTTTCACACCTACCCACCCCTTGAAATAAACTATTTTTAATAAATTTACCGTACACTATACCAATAGTGTTCTTTGGCCACTACCTCAGTTACTAGTAGGGCTACGATTTATATATGCGTTGGCATATTTTTTTTGCAACTTCTGATTACTGCTGTTGTTTGAAATGTCCACGAATTGTGTCACGGTGAAGCAAATGGTGGTTATTTTATTTTGCAAATTTTGAATAAAATGCGTATTATTGCATATTTCAACAATAAACACCTAAAATGCATGTTTTATGGTATATTTTAGCCGTGGTGGTTGGTAAAAGAAGAAAATAGAATATTATCAAAAAAAAAAAAATACTCAAGTACTTATATAGGTGTATTAGCTACACATTATATGTATAGTTTCATTTCATTTCCATCTCATCTTAATTGTCATAAACCCGTATAACTGCAATTGATTATTCTACAATTACAGCATTTGAGTCGTCGCAGTCGTTGTTTGATGTCAACATCATTTCTCATGTATTACTTTCGAATAAAATTAATAGTTTATAATAATATTTTAGAATTTAAAAATTTTATTTTTGTATATTGTGCCATATTTTTCACATTTTTTGTTGCATATTTTTAATACAAATCGGATGCGTATTTCACCATTTTTTATTGCCTATAAATCCTAGCCCTAGTTACTAGTATGGACCTATTATCTACCCTATTTAGCCACTGACAACAACTGATCTGTAGTAATAATGCAGCATGTAGATTTACTACGCTGCACGTGTGTAAGTTTGCAGTTGTTTATAGTTTATTATCGCGTGGGTTTTTGAAATAATAATAATTCACAAGAATCACGGATATAGATGATACTCCTTACATGGATTATTTTAATATATCATAACCCAGTGGCGTAGCCAGGGGGGCCTGATGGGCCTGAAGCCCTCCCTCTGAGATGAAAAAATAATCAGTTTTTTTAGTGAGTACCGTCTATATATATATTAATAATTAACATATAAATTAATTAATTATCAGCCTCAGCCCCCCTAAATAAAAATCCTGGCTACATCACTGTCATAACCGTATCCCTATGTTACATGAGTGATAAGACGTAACAACTAATGACTGGCGATAGTGGCAACTGCTAGTCCGTTTTTCATTGTATGGTATTGGTAGGTAATATCTAACTTTATACCGTACCAATAGTCCAATACTGTTATTTTGGTCGTACCCACTGTACCCTACTACCCATCCAAGTTAATATACCCACCCTATTTTAAAGTGGGACACAGGTCCCACTTAAACAGCGTTTGCACGCTACTGCTCATATATATATATATATAATAAATCACGGGCAAAAAAAAAAAACACGTGAATGCATTAACTTCCGAGCACTATGTACGTATATGTATATACTTATTATTGACCAGTAGTGTTTTTAGAGGGTTTTATTTTTTGAAAATCTTTTAGCTGGTACTTGTATATATATATATATATATATATTGCATATATTGAAGTTATATAATGGTAACACGACAGTATCGTTTAAGGATATTGTTTTTAACCTGCTGGAATATAATATACGCACACCACTTTACTCGAACGAGGAAATGCATAAACGTAAGTACGCCTATACAGGTATACACACACACACACAATGTACACGTCATATACATAAACGGTCACCGATTGTGTTGCGTACAATCTTTTAGAGTAGGTATTCCGATACACGTCATTCGAGTCAAAGCGAATGTATATACCGGATTTCGATTCGATATTTTTTATTTCTTTTTAAAAAAAGTCTGAAATATAGTTTTTTTTCGAACCAGAGGGTATTCGAGTCAATTAGAAACCCTTTTTAAATCCGATACTCGGAAAGACTTGTTTGACTTTTGAATTTCTCCTTTACGCGTAGTCGAATATTTTTCGTGTTTCGCTAGAATTTTTTTTTTTTTTTTTTATACGTCTCCTCGCCGAGAGAGAGAGAGAGAGAGAGAGAGAGAAAATACTCATAACGTATTACGTAACGTATTTGTAATATTATTGTGTTTTACACGAGGAAAACGTGCTGTCATTGAGTATTACGCAATTCCGTAATAAATATTATTTTATATATATTTTTTTTTAGAACATTCGACCGGTAACGAAATAATAATTCGTTTTACAATAGTTTCGAAAGTGCGAAGTAATTTTTTTTATTATTATTGAAATTCACATTTTCCCGTTTTATCGAACGGTATACACGTAATATACGCGTTTGAAAATTTCATTTCGAACTAATAATTATTATTGTACGAAAAACCAAAACGATTTGATTATTTTTACATTTTAAGCGTTCACGAAATGCGTCTTGAATAGGAGAAATACATTTGGTTTTTATTGTTCGAATAACAATTTTGATTCACACTTTGCAGTTTTATGTTTTTTTTAAACTCGCTCCGAGAACGTTTTGGTCCGCATGTTTTAAGCGTTATTTAAAAATTATTTACACACCGATAAAGATATACGATCAATAATTACGTTCTGAAAACCAATGAAGACTGCTTTTACCCGGCTAAATTTGTTTTTATTTTTATTATTATTATTTTTTTGTTAAAACAACATGATATTTTATTAATGCGAGATCGCTATAAACCGCTACAATTACTACGAGGTAATTCGGAATGAGTTCGATTTCACCACGGTCTACAGACCTTTAATACGTTCATATAACCAGTGGCCGAACTAAGAGGGATCAGAGGGTACGGTCGCAGTAAAACAATGTGTCGATGTACTATTTATAAACAATTTAAAGAAAATTATACTATTCAATTTTTTATTTTTTTTTTAAAAATTCAAAAACCTACTTGAATTTTATGAAACTTTTGTCTACAATTATTAATTATACGTGTTGTAAGTTAAAATGAGTAAAACCTATGTGTTAAGCACAAAAACGCAAACAATTATATCGAAACAAAAATAAAAATTATAAATGAAATTATAAAATTAAAATTATAATGAAACAAAAATTAAGAGACGGTAAATTTCCAAAATTTGACAGTGATTTCAGAAAACCAATAATTGAATCTACTTTAGAAAATTCTATTATAAGCGCAATCTGCACTTAAATATTACATGATAACTCCGAAAAAAATTTTTTTTTGTTTCATTGAAAATTTTGTTCCCGGGCACAAATTTCGAACGTAACTCGTACAGCACATTACCGATAGGTATACGAATTCAATTTGTACGCATTTGTCATTCTCGAACACAGGTAAAATTGGCCTTCCACCTCCATACCAAAATATCTATAATCTCAATATCTTTAACTATTTTAACTGTTTTTTTTTTATTTAAATTTTGCAAACTCGTTTGTACACTCGTAACTCGTAACTTGTTTGGTATATTATGTCAGACTAATATGATATTCTAAAACAAAATAATATTGTTGTATTACACGTAGTGTCTTTGAAAATTTCAAATAAGTAATAAGAATTCGTAAATTATAAAAATTTTATTTGAAAAATGTTGCCGAAAGTTACCGATAGATTTCAATGAGTTACATATTATTCCAAAATTACAAATAACTGTGACCAGTGTAAAATGAGTTACACGTTTTTTTTTTGAAGTGAGAATTATTTCTCATGGCCTCCCTCGCACTCCTTCTATTTATGAACATAATGTAAGCTGCAGCGGAGTTTGTAGACCGTATAGATAGTATTAAAAAAAAAAAAATGTGCAAAATATTGGCGAAGGTTTGAAAAAAAAATCAATCACACAAATATAGACGATAATACGAAGAGTAAAGACCTGAATATATAACGGGAAAACTGTGCAATTCGTAGAATTTTTCTTCGGTCCAGAAGTGTTCCTATAATTTTTTATACGGATGTTAAAGCTCAAAAAAACTTGGAACGTATGTGCGTGTAAAAGAAAAATTGTTGCTTAAAAATAACTCGATGTATAAAATAATAAAATTGTACACGGTAGAACGATAATTTAGAGAAAATTGCGTTTCGATTTTGCGATATGCAATCGATTTTTCTAATAACAACTATCCAACAGTATTGCGTAGTGCAAAAAACAGCAAAAAAAAAACACTACGAATTTTGGAGAAGCTAATTTCAAAAAAAAAAAAATTACATTTATTAATAACATTAATTTAAATTGTTCGGCGATAATACGTACCTATAATTTGTTATATCTATAAAATAAATATAATAAACTTATAACGTAATATAAAAATTTTGGAAATGCGTTATAAACCCGCGAAATGCGAATAACCCGGAATAAAACGGATTTTCTTCTCGGTCCCGTATACGATTCCGTTTTAGACTGCAGTCTTTTTTTTTTTACAGAATTTTCAATAAAAATGTGCGTAATATCCTATAAATACTACAAATTGTTTCTGGAAAATATTCGTTTTAAATATTATTATTTCCTTTTTTTTTTTTAAATATTTTATATTGAACTCCAGCATTCCGTACTCCAGTGGCGGTCATTTTAAAGTCTTGAGGGGGGAGGTGGGGGTGAACTCAAACTCAACGGTGAGCTAAAGACTTTCTCCCCCCTCCGTTCATAGAGTTAAACCCCCCATTATCGGTATTATATGTTTATGACACAAATAGTCATCTTTCAATAACACTTTTTGAGCAGGCTTTCATGATTTAATATATGTATTTAGGCATCAAAATATAATTGAAAATAATAACGAATTTTGATCGACATAAAATGTTTATTAAAAATCAACATTAGTTTAAAAAAAAAATAATAACACTTATAAAATAAAATATCCAAACTCCAAGGATCTATCGCCTATCGCCTATCTATACCCACCGACTTCCCATGCATTCGCCACTGTCGTGCTCTAGTGTTCACACGGGCACTAGTCACTACACAAAATATTATTATAACGATTAATTTAATAATCATCTTTTTTTCGACATGTATATTATGTCTTATGGCCGGGGTCATTCAATAAATTTGTGCGACACCGACAGCGTTACCATGACTTCATGAACCCGACTCTACTCACCACCCGGCCAGGTCCCCCCTTATTTCTATACCGTCGTTGCCGGTTACATTGGAACGGCGATGGCAGCGCGATCTATAGATATCTACAGATGTGTCTATAGGTACGAGAAGACGAGGACTAAGCTATAGGTAACTTTTTGTCACGTGAAAAAAATTCATATATACGAGACATGTACATGTACCGATGTATCTGCACGCAGTGTAGATACTCCTGTTCTGATCAAAACATATTAAAAAATTGAACGAATATTTTCTTGAACGTTTCCCTTATAACGACGGTACTGTAGTTTAAAATCAAAAACGTAAAAATTCCTTTTTTTTTTTTTTTTGAAAACAATGTTGCGATTTTCGGATTTTTCTCAAAAAAAAAAAACCATAATATTGTGTTGCGCAGACAATGACACTGGGTTCCGTCGTCCTGTCGACGGTTATCTGGTCGGCCGCGTTCCACGTGTTGACCGGCGAATCGTTCCACAACAACCACCGCAACCACCGCCGCAATCGTCACAAATACCACCGACGACAGCTATTATTGTTTTCCGGAGAAAACGCGAATGGCTACGCGCGTGGTTTTCGCGAACACGGCTCGCCGCCGCCGCCGCCGCTGCAACAAGACCCGCCGTCGTCGGACGACGGTGACGAAGACCCGGCCGATTCCGCGTTCGAATTGGACAAACCACGTGAGTGTTCTTTTGTTTCTCTACTAGTTTTCGACTACACGGCTGGTCCACCGATCAGTCAGGCAGTGGCGTCATTTGGTGGGGGGGGGCAGGGTGGGCATTTGCCCCCCTTGTTAATTGTGGGCCGACATGATGTTGAACAATAGTTATTCTAACCAAATCTAAAGTAATGACTATCGAGTTATGAGTAGTAATAACAAATCTCGTGGCAAACAGTGGATTAAAATTAAATTACCAATAAAATTTAAAAGTATGCAGGTCATATAACCATGATTAAAGGCGATTAATTCGTGGTTACAGCTTACCACAGTTCTGGATTTTTTTCGATAAACACGGTTATCGTTACCTAAAGGCAGTGGGTAAATTATAAAGAATATACGATGTAGGTACGTTTGACGACGTACCTGTAATCTGTATGGCTGTATCGCGTACGGCATAAACGAATTTGTTTAGCCGTTCTTTAACGTTTCGAACGTATGTTTTATGTATACATAATTTGTGAGTGGCAAGCGGGAAAAAGTAAAAATGAAAAAAGCTAAAGGTTGTGTGACCAAGACGGCGAGAAAGAGAGGAAAATAACTGAACGAGATGTTCAGAACATGTCACAAAACGTAATTTCTAACATGTTTAATGTTATACGACAAGGTAAACTTCAAAACTTGAATCTCATAAGTACTATATAGTCATTTATAATACATTTATTATAGTTGACAAAATAATGAATTTTCTCTCCCCCAAAAAAAAAAAAAAAAAATAATAAAAAATATCGGGCGATTCGCGCGTGCCCATGATAACGAAAATATCAAAATTATGTAAAACAGAAATCGTATTGAGCTAAATGTAAGTGGAAAATAGTCAAATGGGCCGGTCAAATATTTTGCCTCCCCCTTTCGAAAACTGAAATGACGCCACTGCAGTCAGGCCGCACTTTAAGCGGCGCTTTATCGCGACGCTAGTTCATTAGCAGTCGGTGACGGTTTTTTTTTTGCTTTTTACTAGTTGCCAAGTCATACGAGTACCGTGTAAATCTTAGACCGTGTTCGCGGTTCGTGACATTGTCCGTGCACCAGGTGGTCGGCGACATTGTCGGTCGGTACGCGCGACATACGTGCGCGATAAATCCGAATTATTCGGTCGAGCACCGAAATAAAGGGGAGGGGTCAATTTTGATAACACAGTAATCAATGACGTTTCATTTCGGTTTTTTTTTTTTTTTGAAAATCGAGGAAAAAGACATTCGTGTAAATTATACCTACTACTTTAAAAAGGAATTTCAATTTACAATTATACAGCAGCCGTTATGAATATTATAAATTTATTGGTCAATTTTATAGTGTTTAATAACCAAGACTGTATTTTTTTTTCTGTGCATATGCGTGAGAGAGATGTGGTGGCCTCGACCGATATACGTCCCTCGAGTACTTAATCCGGGCTGGTATTCGGTATAAATTTTAAAATTATATACTCGAGTTATCGAGAAACTTACTATACGCTCTCCTGTTCTATAAGATACACAAGTGAAAACTGAATTAGACACCCTCCTTTTGCAATCGATATTCACTCACGGGCCGAGATCGAGTCGGAAGAAGACGGTCTTACGGAAATTTCTACACAAACAGTAGTTTATGAAAATACAATTTAATCGGAATTCGTTAAAAAATTTCTCCGGTCGCGGACGTACGAAAACGATATCCAGAAATATCGAGTGAACCTCCGAAAGTTTTGATTCAACTCATTTTTATTCGAGAAAGCATTTACCGCTCTTGCAGTTTACATCAAAAACAATTTTCGGTAAAAACATTGCTTTATTGCGAATCATTCTTCGCGTTAAATAAATAAGAGTTAAATGTTTTAAATGAATTTCAAGCATAATAAAAATAAAATGTATTAAAGTTTTCGCGTAAAATCAAGTATAATAAAAACAATTGTTAAATGTGCGTATGTTTTTATCTACTTACTTACGTGATTTATAGTATTAAAATATTAAAAAAAAAGCTCTTCGTCACAGGGGTCCGCGTACTACAAAAGTATATAAAGAACCGCTGGTGTATGTGATTACTATAGTTCAGTAGGTCGAGCTAGTGAAGTCAAAATTTTTCGACAATTTAGTTTATCGGTTACTAGTAAACGTGCGTTTACTGGAAAACTGTTTGTTTATTTTAAACGAGTATTCACACAGCTCGATCGATTTTCGATTATTATTACTTTTGTTAAATATTTTTATTTAACATATTTATTTAAGCGGTATAGTTGTGACTTGTTGTCGATAGTGATCTTAAAAAAAACCGACTTGAAATCAAATCGATTATGAGGGATTGATTATTTATACAATAAGATAAATAAATGAAACACATTTTTCACTACAATTTATTGAACAACTCGCGGTGTTACTAGTATATTTGAATATCGTGTAATACGTGAACTCACCGTTTTATTGTTTATTAGTAAAAATGGTTGACTAGTTTAATATTTCACTAGCTGCTAGTAAATAATAAAAAACCAAATAAAACAAAAACTAAATACTTATGCTTTTAACTGAAATAACTTTTAACTTTATTGATGCATTAATTTAACATTTTACTCGACTTAACGGCTTAAAAAAAATATTTGTACTTTATTCGAAGACATTCCAGCGGTTACAGTAGAAATGTAACCGTTATTGAAGTGTCGACCAATTGACAGGATTTTAAATTTAATCTCTAAAAAAATAACAATATAAATATATGCTGTTATCCGTTGTCTTCCGGACAAGCGTAAATTAAATACACCTAACCAGTACAACTACGTCTTACGGTGCTGGTGGGTCACTACAGGAACGGAGACGAGGTTCTACTTCAGAATCTGAAGTATTCTTTAATTTTAAGATTTAATAAAATATTTTCTAGAAACATTATAAATATGTATATATTACTCGTCCGACAAAACTTTATTTAATTAACAAATGGAATTATTATTTAACTATTTTTGTTTTCAACCACTGATCTAACCGCAAGCTACTTTCAATGAACGTTTCAAATATCTTAAATTGTAAATAGTCACTATTTTATTTTGAATATATATTATTATAATTCTAACTAACTCGCCCGTCCTTGTTAAAGTTCAACGTCCGTTATTTCAGAGCCACATTTTCCTTTACTTATCTATTCGATAACTTTCACTTTGTAAAATATTGTACAATGATCGGTATTTAAAAGACGAAAATTGTTTTGAATTTTGTACACACACACACACACACACACACACATAATCATCTATGGCTAATCTACTGTTACAATTTATACGCACTTATACGAATTGTGTATTTACTCAAGCGTGTAGCATTGATTAAACACTATATTAATTAAAAGTTGGAAATATTTCGCATGACAAAACGTAATATATATGTGTATATAAATTCATATAACTCCAGATGTTTAAATGTATTAATGAAACTAAAACTAATCAAAACGCTTGAAAAACAATTTCGGGCGAAACTAACGTGACTATCGCGTTTACGCGTAGAATATAATTCAGTTGATAAAAAAAAAATCAATTTTATTGAACAATAATAGGTAGTAATATTACGGACGATATTTATGAATAAATAAAAATAAATTTATTTGTGTAGATGTTTTTAATAATAATAATAATAAAAAAAAAGACGATTCTGGAGTATCATAGAGAACATATTATCGAATAAATGTGTTGACAGTTTATATATATATTTTTTATTTTTTGAGACTTTCATTATTAAAAAGTTATGTGTATTTACAGGAAAGGGACGGTTTTAAATTTGTTTTATTATTGCCGGTATATATTAAATTCATTTTTATAGTGTTCGCTGTTTTATTTTTCTTAAAGTTAAGCAAGTTATAACGTAATACAAACTCGATTAATTAGTTGAATTATACGGTTTATTAAGAAAATACTTTTGTTTAATTATCTCAAATTTCGGAAAAACATATTGAATATTTAGAATTATTTAAAAAATTCCATGTTGTATCCCGCCCCATTTCGTATATGTCTTAGGAAAACGGACAATTATTTTTTTTCAAACGGCAACCTATATTTTTTCAATACTATCTTAATAAAAATGAATAAATAAAAACGATTTTTTTCAATTATTATTTTCAATATTCCGTTTATGTGTAATTATCAACTAAACATTTGGTCACGGCCGAGTGGCCTTTTCTGTAGTTCGGTGGAAACGGTGTAATATTCGTAGGTTGATTACAATTTACAATAAAATAATTTTTATCTGATAGATATTATACCGTGTAGAATGTTGCGTAGCACAGCGTAGACATTTAACTATTTGGCTTCAAATTTTCCGACAGAGTGGTTTCCAAAACGGTAAACTATTAATGTCTACTATACAGTGTAACACTTTATTTCACCGCGTCTTTAAATTTAAATACTTGTTGTTACTCGGGACATGTTCATCACATTTTAATAATCAACACGGGCGAATTGTCCTAAAAAAAGAAAAATAAATAAATATAAGAATTCAAATAATATATTGCCACTTAAAAATCAAAAGTCATTATAACAAATAAGGAGGAATGGGGTAAAAAAAAATATCAAAATTATAAAAAAAAAAAATAGTATATACTGTGTAAAAACGTTCGTAATAAACGAGCCGCTATTTTTCGAGATAATAAAAAAAAACACTCTGTACATATGCACAGTGATATTTAAAAAAAAAAATCTTTGCTAACAATGACCGTCATGTTAAAAAAAAAAAAAACGATTTTGTGCGAAATTTATTTCACTTTTATTTTATTCATTTAGCTATAGCAATATATATATATATATATATATATATATATATATATAATAATTTTGATATTTCTCGATTATTACGACGAGCACGATACGAGTAACACATTTTGTAAAAAGCTGGAATCTGAATAACAAAGGGCTAAAACCGCGAATATTTAAAAAAATATATTGTGCGAAGAACAACGGATTAACTCGTATTGTTTCCAACGTATTTCCTCACAATTTCTCGTTAATATGAAAACATAAAATATTCGTAATGGCGTTACGCGTAACGTTCTACTATACATTTGTAAATTTACATAATCGAAATGATGTTCGTATGTTATATATAAATATATATTGTGTTTTTTTTTGTAGAAAGAAAGCAATATATTTCGAACGACTAACATTTGTGTTTGATTTCACATTATGCAATGCTTTGTTCACGTATATGAGTAGGTATAGTTACCTATAGTTTGTAATAAATTTTATAGAAAAACTGAAAACGGTTTACCTCCGTCAACGTCATAAACTTGAATTATTTCCCTCCGGTTCAATATTTCAGAGTTTTTCATTTATACCTAAAACCCGTTCTATGTTACGCGTACGTTGTTCCGCGTAAGGGTAGAAATCAAACAAATCCGATATCAATTACGTTTGTCATTTCGTATTTCTATTTTTTTTTTTTTTAATAATAATCTATATTTATTCATACCGTTCAACGTGGTCAAGTTAAAAAAGAAGTATATATATATAAAACAGGCATTCGTTTTTTTTATGCCGCAAAAATCAATTATCTATTTTTAGAGTTCATTGATGCGACACGTTCCCCCGGACGAAAGCGGTGTTTTTAATTTTTATATACACGGTTAGAATTAAATTCACAATTATTATGAAATAAAATTTAACCATTTTTAACGTACATTATACGTCATTTGAACAGTCTTTATATTAGAATATATATAAATTAAATACGCGTATTAATAAAACGAACAAAATTTTTTAAAGCATTTCTAGAAAAGAATTTGTTCTTTTAAAGGAATGTTTCCGGAAAGAAATTTCAAAGAAATGTTTTAATAAAACCTGTGTAAAGCGTCTTTGTGTGTGTGTGTGTGTGTGTGTATCGATGTACTTCGTATTTTTATTATTTATAAATAATATTAGAGCCGAGAGGAACGAGGTCATTTCTTATTGATAAGTCCGTACATTTGTCAAGAAATGTGTATTTTGTGTTTGCTTATCGTAAAACGTAGTTTGCCCCGTTCTCTGTACGGTGTGTTCGAATTTTGTAGCAAATTATGCCGCGATTCGTAACTTTTTATTCGCGTTATATTCTTTGACGTTCGCAGTTTATTACGTAACATTTTATAACTTTTTATCGATTTATTTTTTACCCTAAAAAAAAAAAACTATTATATACAAAGTTTCTGACAAACGTTTTTTAAATAAATAAACGAATAATTAAACTGTAATGCGTGCACTCGAGTTAATAATAAAATCGGTACGAACGGACGAGTATTGAGTACGAAAAGAAATAAAATACTCGCCGTGAATAATTAATCGGTGTGTTCGAAATCTCCATATCGAACTCAGGCCAAGGTCTGATCACATTTTTATAGAACGGACCTGTTTAATCGACGGGCCGTATGATCGAAATAATATAATATTTAATTTATAAACGAGTATATTGAAATAAAATAACAAAACAGTTGTTTGACTCACTAAAGTATTAATGGACGAATTCGAGTTGATTTTTATTTATCGATTTTAGGCAATCGACAAAATTTATTTGCTTCGAAATCAACGGTAGGTATTGACAAAATTATTAATATCCTAGCTGCGTTCAAATCTTGAATTTTTGTTAAATTAATTCCCGATTCTTATAGGTTTAGTAACCTGCAGGGTTCGCAAACGTTATAATAACGTTTTGATTATAACGTTATAATTGCAAAATATCAATTGAAACGAGTATCAAAAAACGTAACGGAAAAGAATAATCACTAATTTTAAACTATCACAAATTAAAATATATCATCAAACGAAATAATGTATTAACGTTATATATAAAAATATCAAAAAACGAAAAATAGAATTACCGTTCTTTTAATAGTTTTTTCCAATTTACTACGGAAAATATAAGCCTATGGTGTAGGTTTATTATAATTCTATAATAAGGCTGGGTTCACATGGACGCGTACACGCGCGTCAGCTAGACACGTGTATTGAAATATACGGTTTCCTATATGTCTTTCGCGGAAATTCTCTTTCTGCGTGTGATATCGCGAATTGAAATACTGTTTATTGTTATTGGACCGTTCAGATTATTTTTGTTTATTTGATGGTAAAAATTATTCAAAGATACGTGTCTGAGAAGATGTTAGCTAGTCAGAAAAGTTTCTATTGGTAATATAATCAACATTTTAAGAAAAATATTCTGCATTGGAATATAAAGTCAAAAATAAACCAAGGTTCACACTGAAAAAATGTATAAAATCAAAAAATTAAGGATCAAAAATTAGAACTTTTATAATCAATGAAGTTTAATGAAGTACATTACGTTTATGAGATTTGAAGTCTATGGAATATGAATGGATTTATTTATATATTTGGAAAAAAAATCGATATTAAACCAAGTAACGTTAAAATATCGATAAACGTAAAACGTAAATATTATATAACGATAAAACCTTTTTTAACGTTAAACACAAATAATCCATAGCGATAAATTTAAAAGGTAAGTAACGATAAAAAACGTTAAAACGTTAAACATTTTTTTTTTTTCAAATGAGTGCCCTGATAGTAACTGTTAGTTTAAACAATTTTCATAAGAAGTTGTCTGTAATTATTTAACGAAAACGTCTTATTACTAATTGTTATAAAAATTAATTTAGATACTGTATTTGTTATGGAAAAAAAAATGTACCTATATATGGGTACATAATACTTCAATACAATGTAACAACAGCTTGGAATAATATTAATATAAAGGGCCGTTAGGATTTTTAGGGCCGTTACATATTATACAACTCGTCTGAGTAGTACTTTCAGACTTTGGCGCCACTGTGTTCAACGATTCGTTGCTGTAATAACTCAGAAATAAGAAGGGGTGTTTGGTTAACCCTTATTGTAGATTGAATTATTACCTTACTCCTTTTAACGGAAAGGAGTGTTCCGAGGTCGTGAGTTCGAGAATTGCAGCAGAAAATGCGAAATAAATATTTCTAAGCTCTATAGAAAAAAACAACACTTACCTCACTCTTCTGATGTATGACGATTCAAGGTAGCGTCCAGTGAGATGAGTCAATAGAATAAATTTTAAAAAGGAAATGGTTGGGTCGCCGTCTTCAGCTCGAAGTCAGCGACAAGAATTGAACAACTCGATGTATGCGTGACGATCAATGCCTGTCCTCACGGGATACCGATTTGTTGAGTTGTTGTTGTTGTGGTGAGTGTGTGCACACTGACGAGACGACGAAATCATCGAAAGGCCGAGGGTATAAATTTTAATAAACGATTGAAATATAATTTGGAAATTTTGATGGTGGTGGTCAGCTTTACCAATGAGGTGACGTTATGATACATATGTCGACTCAGCGTATCCCGGTAGACTCTTTCCCACACGTGTATGAATTTTGTGTGAATTGAGTCGCGTGCGTTTTTTTTATAACGCGCGGTGTCTACTTATTTATTATTACGTGGGAAATTTGTATGTGGTCTAATCCTGAGAAATCGATATATACCTTATTTTTTTATTGTATTTTGATATTTTATTGTAGGCAAATTCGATGATTATTGTCTCTCGTGTGTGCGTGCAATTAATATATAAATTTCGAAGAATTAGTGTGCGACTTATTCGTTGCACGTGTCATGTCTTAAATTTCTTATTTTTTGTTTATAATGTAATCGGTATTCCGAAAGGAACAAGCGTTGATATTTTTTATTAATATATATTATTATATTAAAATATATTTTTGCATATAATGTCTTAGTATTTTAGGAAAGAAAATAAAACAATAATAATATAAGTGCATATAATTACATTGCTTTAACAAAACAATAACATTATGTTATGATAAAGCAAAAATATCGAAGGAATACGTTAAAACATTTAAAAAATGTGTCGTCGAATAAAATACGCCGATCTCAAAAAGCATATTATAGACTCGCGTTTGTTTCGTAGATAAACATTATTATTCAATCTGTGTGTTGATCGGTTTAAGACGCAGAACGAATCATATCGTAAAAATAGTGTACATAATTATTATTTTTAATTTTTTTCAATAAGCACCGAGTAACTCGGTTAAGTACGGCTTAACTGCATAAGCGGAAGTAAAACAGATTTTTTTTTCTATAAAACAAATTCTACGAACGGATTGTAACGGTCCCGTCACCGTTATTATAATATAATTTTCACACACCGTTCACAAATTCTAAAGTGCTTTAAGAACGACAATTTAATTCCCTTATAAGTACGCGGGGAGAGAAATATGAGACAATTTATTTATTTATTTTTTGTCCAGAAGCCTGTCGTTTTTAAAACGTACATTTAAACGTGTGGAACTTTCAAAGTGGCGAAAAATAATTTTCAATGTTTTATGTTTTTAACGGGTTTTAACATTTCGTCGTGGCGCGACGTGCGCGCATTGTTTTTTTTTTCTTCTCTCTTTTTCCAGATATTTTACACGCGTTTTACATTAATATTATGCGTATAAAAATCGCGTTACGCGTCACGAGGTAGATTAGGTAATGTACAATTTTTTTTTTTTACTCCGCCATCTTGTACGGTTTTCCACGTGACGGTGTACACACAACACAATAAATCAACACGTTGTGCAGTAAAAAAAAAAAAAGTGTAATAAAAATCAACATATACGCGAGTATAATATTTTCTATAACTTGTACGAACACACGAACAATATCGTGTGTATATTTTTTTTTTATATCCAAGTAGGAACTGTGTACAACAACACGGGGTGTTAAAAAAAAAATATGGAACATTTGTTTTTTTTTTCATAGCGATTTTTTGCAATTAATATTTCTTGTTTTTTTTACGTTTTGTATTTTCGCTTTTAGATTCTGAGCGGAGCGAATGACGTTTATTTAAATTTTTTCCTATCCTGTGTACAGATTTTCGACAAGAAGGAGTGCTCCGATCTCTTCGGTCACAGTTTGTTTCCGGCACAGCGATTCGCATCTAGTATTGGTACTTTAGAGAGGTCGTTTTTCGATTTTCTCAAAAGCGCATAAAAATATAACACAAAAAGGCTAAAAATGCAATTTCGTCTTAATCGATTGTTGTTTTATTCTCCTTCGTAATTTTGAAACTAATAGTGATAGAAACCTGAAATTTTCACCAAACACATAACTTTAGACTATATATTTACGAGAAAAGTAAGCTCCGCTCAGAATCGTTTTATCGAATGCAACGACTCATCATTGCTTTCAAATTTAAAAAAAAAAAAAACTCTAAAATCTTTATCCAAGTAATTCACTTTTAAGCGATATCCATAACAACCCGCGGCTCGTTATCTTTTTTTTTTTCTAATACAAAAATTATTTAGGATCGTTTAAAAATAAAAATGTACCGTCCCTTATTTTAAGCGATAGAAACGCGTTTCGAAACGCGTAACGAGACGAATAATTATGGAGAGAATATTATAACGTTTGAAAAATTATTGCGTACACCTTATGATTTTACAATTCGCCCTGCGTGTAAACTGGCACAAGCAATCATTTTATCACTTTATAACGACGTCAGAATACGTGTGTTATATTATAGTGTTAACAACTTAACGTCAAACGGTCCCTGAGTAATCCGGTTTCGTAAACTTTAAACTCCTCATTAGGATAATAATACCGTTCTACATCGTAACGTCTGAACCAGGGACGCCCGGACGGGGGTGCCAAGAGGTGCAATTGCACCCCGTGAGATTTTTCCTGCAACGATTAATAAGAAAAAGACTATTGTTTCCGTCGTTTAATTTTATAGAGTGTAGGGCATACAACCCTTACTCCCAAATTAATTAATACGCATTTACATTTTTGTCACTATAAAATAGTTTCGCGGATAGTTTCTGCGATATTTTCCGGCACAGATAATACCGTTGATAGACGGACCAATACTGTTATCAAACATAATGGACAGCAGTGGCGGCGTTTAGGGGGACCATAGGGGCCATGGCTCCCCCCCTAGACTTTTTGAATTGTACGCGTAAATACTTTTTTTCCAATTTTGTCTAAAAATATAACAGGAGACGATATGACACGGACACGGTAAATACGCCTTTGACCTTTACAAAATATCGGTTGACAGCACTGATGTCTGATAATACAATGATATTAAATGTGGCTGTTTCTACTGTATGTGTTTTAAAATATTGCCCCCCCCCCTTTATAAAAGAACTAAATCCGCCATTGATGGACAGGTCATAATTTGCATACCAGTTACGTAGCGGGCAGCGTTCCCGAATAAGGAAGAGAGACGGCAATATAAAAATCACATCTTCTATCCTGCTCGGCAATGAATTATTGACTTTTCTTCCATGAATTATGTATGTATTATCCATGCCCACACTACGCTTTCATAACGTGTATTATCTGTATGGTCCACGGACAAGGGAAATAAAGTATTTCGAGACAGTTTATTTATAGACTCGCATTGGCAACTTCGAATATTTTCATATATTATTATCGAACAATATTTATTTTGTAATTAGCAAAATTACGAACTATTTATAAATAAAAAAATAAAGTATTGTTACAAGACAAATATCCCAGTACACAACAACAATGTAATGGGCATTCCGGTTAATAATATAAGCCGTATTTATAGGCTTACACTGACTCCAATAATATTTTTGCACCTACTACTGCGGCGTATTCTTTTGCGGGCGTCCCTGGTCTGAACGGGTTTTTAGTCGTTTAACACCAAGTCAAAATATACGGACATAAGCATTATTACGTATGGGCGCTATTAAAAATGATCGCGTGATTAAATAACAACAATATCCGCGCATATTCGTTCAGTACTGAATATACGTATCTTTTTTTTTATACCTATAGTTTTTCATTTTTAAACATTTAAAATACGACTAAAACATAATACTGTATACGTCGGAGAAATTTGAACGGTACGCAATTTGGTGTGCAGCCGTTGTTTTACAAAAGTTAAATTCCAATACACATATTTCTATAATAATATTATAATAAAGCGACGAGACAATTATGTTTTATTAGAAGACGTTGGAAAATTTGTATTAATCTAATGTTAATTGCATTTAACTCCTTATGTTGCTCACCAGTCCGATTATGTGTTGAGACGGTCGCGGCGAAACGTCCGGGTTGTCCAGGACACTTCGCCGCGACCGATTCGTCCCTGAACGTTTCGCCGCTACCCCCTTCGTTTTTTGGTTTCGCTATAACTCCGGCACTGTTGGTGACTGGGACACCAAACCGACGGGAAACATTTTCGTTTAGTGTCCTTTATGAGGTACGCCCAGCAAGTTTCCTCAAAAATCCCAAAAAGGGATTTTTTTTGAAATTCCTATGTTACCAAACCGAATGGGTTCAACCTCGGTAGGTTTCCTCGGGCGAATAGTTAACAAATAAACCGCTGATTATTCTAAACATAATAAACACTATAGGGGGGTATTTGGAAGGGATAACTTTTTGGAATCGTCATAGCACATTTAGTTTTAGTCGTAGAGAAACCGGGATACCACTTCTGAGTAGAGCGTACATCTGTGTGTATCCTACTAAAAATACCACCCCCCCCCTTCGTTTTTTTGGTTTCGCTATAACTCCGGCACTGTCGGTGGTTGGGACACCAAACCGACGCGAAACATTTTGGTTTAGTGTCCTTTATGAGGTACGCCCAGCAAGTTGTCCCAAAAATCCCAAAAAGGGATTTTTTTGAAATTCCTATGTTACCAAACCGAATGGGTTGAAACTCGGTAGGCTTTTTTGGACGGATATTTAACAAATAAACCGCTGACTATTCTAAACATAAGAATGAAAATCGGTATATAAATTAATTAAAAGAATAAATCAAATGAAAATTTTATTAGAAAAGTATACGTATAGAAGTACTAATATACGTACTAGCATTTTGTCCAGTGTGTAAGTTAGAGTCTCATCATGATAGTTGTGAGAAATGTGTGATTCATATACTAAATTAGAAAAATACTATAATTAATTTGGCATAATAATTTCAAAAAAATCCCTTTTTGGGATTTTTGGGTCAACTTGCTGGGCGTACCTCATAAAGGACACTAAACCGAAATGTTTCGCGTCGGTTTGGTGTCCCAGTTACCAACAGTGCCGGAGTTATAGCGAAACCAAAAAAACGAAGGGGGGTTATTTTTAGTATAATACACACAGATGTACGCTCTACTCAGCAGTGGTATCCCGGTTGCTCTACGACCAAAACTAAACCTATATATTTAGAAAATCAGCGATTTCAAAAATATTGAAAAAATTTCGGGGGTCCGGACCCCATAGACCCCCCCGCCTCCAGATGCGGCCAGGTTAGGTACCACTTAAAAAAGATTCGGCGTGGCGAAATGTCCGCCGGCGAATCGGTCGCGGCGATACGTCCGGGTTCGGATTTTACTCCATGGTCTCCACATCAGCTGGGTTTGATTAAATGACTAGAAGCTTTTTAGAAGCTTAGAAGCTGTTTAGAGTTTTGTTTTCTTTAGTTGTAATAAATGCGCGTTTGTGTTGGACCACATTCATCGTGCGCGCCTCTGCTTAATTTTTTTATTTAAAAACTTTGGAAATACGGAGAAAAAAAAATTATTATTTTTTTTATATAAATCACTCGGCAAATTAATTGTTATACATGATTGATTTCAAGATAACTCTAAATAATTCGAGACACGTTGATTTATTTTATTCGCCTCGGTCGATTTAACTAACCGTTTAATATGGTGTAATTTACCGATTAATCGAATAACAAAATCAGCCGATTTATATCCCTCTGAGGATTTAAAAGAGCACGTTAAATTTAGCTTTAAATAATATTCGATACGAATTTTATTGCTATTGGAATTCGTCTCCGTAACGAAATTTATAAATAAATATAAAAAAACGTACCCCCACCAAAGTAGGAATGATTATTTCGTATGTAAAATAATCATATCGGATTGATACAAAAATACTGTCTAACGTTGAAAAATAAATAAATCTGTTGACCGAAATAAAACCGATTAAGAGAACGCGTTTGGCATCGAATATTATAATTATTATTTTTTTTTTTTACGTTCGAGCAATCCGTTCGAGTAGAAATAATCACCGATCACGTTCTATACACGTGTTTATCAGCGGGAAAAATCTACGCAATTATTCATAATATAATATTATGTTATATCGCGGTCCGACGCATAAACGACGAATCTAATTTCGGCGATGAAAATGATACACCAGGCAGATATCATTATACACTAGGTACTGGACTATTATTGAACAAATATTTGCTAAAGTCGTGCGGACGCAAACTGGATTAGTTGGATTAATCCGTCCGAATGGATACGCTCGCGTCTCGTACATTTTGTTCTCCGTTGTATTGCGCGTACACTGATATTATGACATATAATAATGATACTACTAATATAGAAAATGTTGTTTGCTGTAACCAAATAATCGTAGGTTATTTATAGTTCTTTTCGAAATCTGTTTGAACGGGTATTGGTTTAAGGCGTGGGGAGACGTCATGCCGAATAATACTTTTATTTCGTTAACAAAAGACGTACAGTGTACGTATTTAAAAAAAATTTGCCCACGACCTATCAGTACCTGTTTTATCGATACAATTTAAAAAGTAAAGCAATAAAGAATTAATTTTCGTCGGACCGATTTTATACCGTACATGTACGTATAGATATTTTATTAAATAAACGGGGCTTATTTTCTTTCCTTTTTTTTTTTTTTTTTTACTTTTATAACTTATAGGTTCGTGATAGTAAAAATAAGTATATTCCCGTTGAAAATCATAAATGGTAATAAAATTCAAACTTTAAGAGAAGTTTCTAGGGTCTTAATATATGATACGTTTACGACCTCAGAAAATGTTAAAGGTACCCTGTGCGAACCCTTTTGCAACCCGTAGTTTACGTCATTGTATTTCTTATTCGATACAATACACACATAGACGTTTATAAATATTTATGCGGACCTTGAGAATATACGGAATTATTAATAAAAGGACGAAATCACTAGATCACAATTTTAGTCTTGTTCCATATTTACAGATTTTTGGTAAAATAATTTTAACATTGTTTTCAATACGTACAACAAATACTTTTAGAAAAAAAAATGTATTTAAAATATTCGAATATTTATATGATAATAGTATTCTCTAAATATTTTTAAAATGCTTCACAAAAAATATTTTAAATACTTTTAGGATACTTTTTTTTTTGTATTAGATTTCAATAACGCAAGTATTAAACATTATAATATTTTAATTACATTTATATTTAAAAGAATATATTATATAAACAGTCCTTAATGTGTGTGTGTGGTGGTTTAATCGTTTTTTTTTAAATTATGTGCTATATTATTTTATTTATTATAATATTACTTTATTTTAATTTTACTATATTAATACATTAATATAATAACTAATAATTAAATTGGTTTATTATAAATTGTAATTATAATCAAATTACAAGAACATAGTAAAAACATATTATTTTAAAATAATCTTCATTTTGGGAGTTACATTCTATAAATAATTGTTCTTGTGAGTTAAAATCAAAACTCGGGGAGTTTTATTGCTTAGCGTTTTCCAATTTTATTATTTGAAAAGAAAAATCAAATATACCTGATAGTCACAAATTATCATAAATAAACTATAGTTTATGGTAAAAAATATATTTTAGGTAGCTACCACGATTTTAAATTTGTGCTGATTAAAGTTAATTTATAATTTATGTTGCTGTCCAACCGTACTAATAATGTAATATTATATTATTTATTGAAATGTATGTACATTAAAAAAAAAAAAAATGTTTGTGGAATATTGGATTTCATTTTAATAGCGTCTAAAAATCATAAAAAAAAAATGTGTTTCCTTACTTTATTGTAATTTCTCTATTATGATTTGAATTTTTCTGGTAAGTTCTGAATCCCGAAGATGAGTTTCTACCTACAACTTAATTTTGAACTAGTGAAACATGGTCTAAAAACGTGTATTTGCCCGCAATCCGAATAACACTTCGCCACGCCTCTTTCTACAACAATCTACATAATGTCATAATACATTGTTCGTAATTTGTATATTAGCAACATAATACACACGTGAAAGTGTGAACAAAGTTGTCATGACAATATATTTCGTGTTCACAGTCTTAAAAATCTATTGAAATTTGAAATGTACGTAATAATTTCTTGGTAAAATTAGAGTGAAAATATTTGTTGTTGTTGTTGTTGACGAGTAGTATAATAAATAATTTGACTTTTGTCAGATTTCACGATTACGGCTAAAATCGTGAAAATAAAATGTTTATTAAGCAACGAGAGTACTTGTTAAGAGTCTATTATTTTTTAAAACGATAAATATGTATTTTCATTTGTAATTTGACAATCAGTGGTATTTATAAATCGTGTGCGTTAAAAGAAAACGAGGTCGTTTACAGCGTTGTTTGAAACGTGGCCTTTTAAACTGTTTGTAAAATAGAACAAATTTATGTTCACTACACAAATGGTTAGGTATCTAGGCGATGATGATCTTTTTTTTTTTTTGCATTTTGTAAGATAAATTGTACATATTTAAAGTTTTAAGTGTTCCCTACTCGCTATAAAAAAAAAACATTTGTGCAACCAATAACTCATTGTGCTCTCTTTTGTTGAAATCCCAAATAAATTACTCAGTAATTTGTTGACGTCAGAGGTTTTTATGGAATAATTTACTATTAATTTGTACTATACGAATTAAAAATAAATGCATATTCTCGGAATAAACTACTGATGTCTGAAAGAAACATTAAAAAAAAAACAACGTACATTGAATAAAAGAAACCGACTAATATTAGGGGGTTTCATACATGCATATGGTAATAAATCAAAAACAACTATAAATTACCGTGTAAATTATTATTAGTAAAATATATTAGCGGCGAATGCAAAAACACGAACGACGCATAATAAAACTGTTACACGTCGTTTTATAAAAATAAAATAAAACCGTTAATATTTTGGTGTCACAAAACCCAAAGTAAAAAAATAAATGCAGTTAGTATAATTATACGTTTATAACTTTATAATTATAATACAGTCATTAAGTCCAGTGCAACGGTGTGTGCAGGAGGGGAGAGTGAGGGACATATTTTCGTGATGACTTTCTTTTATTAACACAAAGTTATACCACCTTTACGATTAAGTTTTTATCGATTTTACAATACTTACTAATAAAATCGAATACATAATATTTTTGTTTAGAGAAAATATGCTTATTGGTTTATTTATTAAATAAAATTAAAAACAAAAATATACGTATATATTTGGTGAGTATAGATGCAGTGGATGATGACGCGGTTCGAGTGGGATACTCAAACAGAGATTTTACAGTTGTATTATTATTTCGAATTTGAAAGCAATGCTCGAAAAACTATTCAAAGTGCAATAATAGCGAGTCGTTAAAATTAATTAATACACTGTAATTTTGGAAATAGGCGCATTAATGGCTCAGCTGAATTTTATTATAATGATACCGGTGTAATACATAGCACGTGAAATGAATGGAATTCGCCACGAATAAAAATTTTTAACGCTTAAAATTTTATTTTTTATGAATTTTTAAATGTATGCAGAAAAACATATCTTTAAATTAAATTATATCTTTAATCTTATATTCAGTTTTCATCTTTTAAATATAGTAATTGCTCCTGTTAGGAAAAAAAAAATTTTTTTTCGATTCACACAAAATTTTACTGACTATAGCGGTTACTAACTAAAATACTTACATCTACTGAGGCGAAATCCGTTTATGACAAACATATATGAAGGACGAATAAATGGACACGGAGGTAGAAGAATGCATATTATATAGAAGAGATGATAAAACAAGATGACTGTAACCGATACGTGGAAATAATGGCTTTTACTATTATTAAGTAGATTTATACAAATTTATGAATAACTCAACCGGTTAGTGCAGCATCAGGAGAACGTTATTTTATTTTATTTTTTATATATATATATACTATATCATTTGAAATACTATACAGAGACAAACTAACCGCGTTAGAGTGGTTTAGGTCTGATTAAATCATAATATACAAGCGTAAAATCATGCGAATAAAAACAGCTGAAGTTTTGTATAAGTCGAGCACTAACGCTGCGCTATACGTTAAACTTTCGTCTAGACCGAGTAAAATGTTAACGGTTTCGTATATGCGATCAAACAAAGTCTTTCGACTTATTTTAATTTTGATAATGTTTCGTTTACTGTATTTCTATGTAGTTTTCTACTCTGTACCGTGTTTTATGTTACTACTTACCTATGGCATGTATTCTCATGTTCTTATTGGGAACTGAAAGTTAAAGAAGAGCCATCTTTATGATTCCGAGTTACGTATATATATTTTTTTTTAATAAAGGAGGATAAATCATAAGAGGATAGTTATGGAGTGTATATCACACGATATATTCTATATTAATGTGATGTAAGGTGGTTCTCTCCCCTACTGAACATTTGTATAAAATAAAAAAAAAATGGAAAAACAATAACCGAGTACTTTTAATTTGTCGCGTTTAAACGAACTATATTTTGTATTGCAGTACGACACTGTGCCGTGTACAGTGTCAAAGGATTTCGTACAGTTAAATATATTTGGTAATATTTACGCCCGAGAATTCACAATGTCAAAAAAATACTTTTTTCAAAAGAGGAAAAATATCCAAAGAAAATATTATTATAATATTGCTAGCGTGTATTTTTAAGAAATAGTTTTTTTTTTATTATTATTATTGAATTAAATTGATTTAATCTGCCCCATTAAGCTTTGTTTGTGGCGGGGTAAACGAATTATTAATACAAATTAATTACATTTATAATATAGTAAAACTAAACTCCTGTTAATATGGAATTACAAATTATACTTCTTGTAACCACGAATTGAAAATAGATTTTTTTTTTCATCAGATATATAATTAGTTTTGAGAGTATATTTCTTTAGATGCAATGACATCGAATTAAAATTTATTGGACCTTAGTAATCCACGAACCTTTTTCTTATATATATATTTTTTTTTTTCGTGTACCTTACACTTATGTTAAAAGCCCGATTTTCACGTTTATTTTCTTGTTTAAGACTGATTTTACTAGTTCGATTTAAAGTGACGAATCGCCTGCACATACACCAGACTGGTATTACTTTGAGTTCTTATGATTCGATAAAGTGGAGCCCTTTTTAATCCTTCTCCCTCTTTTTTTAAAGATTTATTATTATTACAAGGTTTTTTTTTTGTACTTATTTCAAGAGGTGCATGTTATGCACAGCCACTCCATACTACTGAACTCTGGTGAACAATTAATTCGTATACAACGCATACAGTACACATAATTTCTAAAGGAAAAAATGTTGTTTTAACAGTTTGAAAATATGATGATCTTAATAGCATACTTAAATTTTTAAAGTGTGTTTTCCACCGAAAATTCCTATCAATAATAAAACATAAATATTTTACTCTAGTGTCAGACTAGTTATATTTTATGACAGTTACGAAAAAAAATTGAGTTTTACATCGAATGTATCACGTAGGAATTAATAAAATTATTACCGAAAAATTACGCATTATATAGCACAAAGAACGCAACAAAAACACTTTTACTCATATTCAATGTTAATTTTTCGTTATTCAGTTCTTTGAATACATTTTAACCGTTCATACCGTTGTCTTATAACGCGCATTTTCCCACGGATTTCTGGAGAAAACGCTCAAGTTACAAAATACGTTATTAATATATAAAACGAATAATTCCCCCCACCCCATCCCAAACATTGCAGTGTCTTTGCGGTACTCCGAATTTCATTTTTTTCTCATTCCTGCATACACCTTATAGTCAAAGAAGGTACAAATCAATTCCAATATAAAGAAAAAAGAAATAAAAATCAAACGGGTTTTGTTACGACGCGTGATATATAATTTATTCTTCGATGATAAAAAAAAAAAAGTAACTAATTATTATTAGATATTATTTCCCGTGGTGTGAAACGTACGAGAAAAGATTGAATTTATTTCGTATATTTCAAATGGAATTGTCAACTTGACGACGTATATATGTATATTGAGATACTAATATGTATATATAGTTTATTCAGCTCACGGGTGTGTATCTATATTAAACGACTAGAACGGTACTGCCGCCAATGTTTTATTCTAAAACATGGGACGGTATATACACGATTCGAGTTATTTCCGGATGACAGAGAATCAATAAATCAGAGAGAGAGAGAGAGATATATATATATATATATACATATCCAGTTAATAAAATTATTTCTAAACATACATGTATGGTCGTTAAATTGAAGTGTTTTATAAAACAGGAATAGTAGTAGGTACGGACGTATTATTATTATTATTATTATTGAAATTCCATATACGCGTAATTTCGATTAATAATTTTCCAATAAAATTACCTACACGTTAAGAGCCGTTCAAGCAAACGGAAACAGGATTTTATAAACAATTCGTTTTCGCGATATCGGTTACAAGTTTGTTATAATGACTTTTGGTTTTTTTTTTTTTAAGTAATCACATTATCTTAACCGAACAAACAGAACGTTCACGATGTTCGGTTATTGATGAGCATCAGACAGTACCTAGTGGATTTATTTCGTATGTTTTTCTACGTCATATTAGGTAACATTACTTATTGTCTACGATTAAAGTATAATATCGAGTCTCTAAAGTTTCAAGTGAAATTGCGCCGAGCCGAATGAAAACGTTCATATCCCGTATTTCACACTGTTTAAACCGTTACATTACACGATACGATTTCCGTAATTAAAAATTAAAGCGATACTTATTACGGGCTTAAAATAATAATTATGTTAATTATATAATATAGTAATATTAATAATCGTCCGTTATCATTTATTTTATTCTTTCTGATAACCGTTTTTGTGATTTTTTTTTTTTTTTACCATTAAACAAAGACTCATAAACGCGTACGATAAAACGTCAATGACATAGAATAGAAACAAATTGATAATAATATATTATTACGATTTAAAGTAGCGTTTGTCACGCGAAACAAAGAAAAATTCGAAAAACGAGTACGCGAATTTCCGTATACTTTTAAGTCGTCCATATCGCGCGTTTTTAAAATCGCAAAAACGGTAACATTATTGAATATTATAATTAAATATCAAGACGCTTCGGACCAGAATTTTGAAAACGTGTGAAGATTTTTGAGCTGCTTTTTTTTATTCATAATTGTCGTAACGCTGGCAATCGAAACGTTTTACAGTATTGCGATGGTTTCATTTCTGTCGGGCTTTAAAGAACGGTTCAACGCGATTTTACGTTAACAGGAACAAAGCCAGACGTCCCCGTGCAATCTTCGCAGTAACGATATAATCTGTATTTGATTTAATTGTTTAACACGATTTGGAAACGCTAATGGATTAACGTTTTTTCGTTTTGGTTATTTTTCAAAACGTGTTTATTCTTCGCGTTCCGAGGGTTTTTTTTTTTTTTTTTTACCGTTTTTCGGCATATAGTTAATTCCCGATCGCGAGGCATTTTAAAGGCGTCTGAGGGTTGGAAGATACGGAAAATAACAGCCGGTTCGCGTATACGAAACACAGGCGAATTGTTAATAATAAAATATACACTTGATTTAACTCGCATAGTGTATTACATCATCCGTGAATACTCCTTCGGAAAGGAACGTTTTAGTTTTTTTTTTACAGACATAAAAAAAACCGTACCTATACACATCATTGTAAAACCAAAAATACATTCCTCGAGCGCCGACGTTCAGAATCTAAAATTTACTTATGTAACCCTCCTCCCGCGGGCACGTAAACACGCTCGGAACTATGTGCAACGGGGTTTCGTTTTCGTTTTCCATACAGCGTAAACCCTTCTACAACGGGGAAAAATCACTCGGTCCCGGGCGATTTGAGGAGATTTTTTTTTTTTTTCCGATTACTTCGCCGATGACGTCTATCCTATATATACGGTCAAAAATAATCATATCTTCGTATACGGCTTTAGTGTGCGCACGGCCCGTTTCACTGATAATGTACCGATGATAACGTGGGATAATAGCGTTGGCGATTGCAATTTTTTCCCCTTTCCACACACCCTTTCGTCATATAAAACAGTATTATGATAATAATAATAATACGGACTCCGTGTTATAACGGCTCGGCGAATTACCGTAATAACCGTTTGCCGTTTACTACTATCCGAAGGCCGATGCCTACGATTGTACTTTTATACAGACTCATCCATTTATGTATACATACACAGTCGTATAAAACGTAATGGTGTTGTAGAAAGAGTTCGTGCAAGCAGCCGCCGACTGTGTCATCGTCGTCGTCGTCGTCTCCAGGCGCCCGTAATCGCGAGACCGGGTCTCATACGGAACTACTACTACTGCTGCTACTAATATCCGGTTTTTATACCGTTCCGCGCGGTATACGACCGTAAAGACGTCGCCGGGCCGAATAAAACCGGGCAAAAGCCGCGGTGTAGAGCTCTCGGTCGGAAACAAAAAGGTGTATACGCACTACACACGTTGCCGGGGTCGGATAGGCCTATACAGGGAAGAGAGCTCTTGTCAAAGAGGCCTTCTAAAGTTTATAATATATTATATATTTACAACTGGCCGAACGAGACGGACTTTGTCGTCCTGCCTGTAGACACGTATCATAATATTATTTGTAAATCACAGGCATTTTTTAAAATCGCCTAGCAAACCAGTTTTAGACAACATTATAATGTGGGGTGACGACGGATTTTAAATCGCATTTATTTCTGTAAAAAAACAATATACCATTCTTTTTGGGGAGAAGTTTGGGATTAAACGTGAAAAACGATATCGAGCGCATTACCCGTCCCCCTACTATCCCTACACGCGTTTGTTCGGTCCGTGGAATTCGCCATCACCCGATCACACATCGTTCTGTCAAGTTCAGCGAGGACACGTCGAATTTCTTCTTTGAGTTCCAACACGTTTCGGAGTTTGTTTCGGTAAACTTAATGTATCCCGGTAAGAAAAAAACAAAATCACACGGTGTCAAATCACGAGGTCGAAGTGGGTAGGTTTGGTCTCCTCGCAACGAGACGAATCTTCTCTCCGGGAACGTCTCACGCAGCAGAGCGATTGTGTTCCCTTGCAATGTAGGGCTCGTAGGAGGGGAGTCGTATGCCCGATATTGTTTTCACATTTAAATGTTTTTCCCGAAGAGAACGGGTATGGTTTGTTTTTTTTATAGAAATAAATTGGATTTATAACAGACTAATGTCCGGCTTTATTCTTGATAGCTGTATTGCCCGGCTTCGCCCGCGTGCAGTTTTGTTACGTAAAATATTTCAAATATCGAATTACTCTCGTATTTGTTAAATACTGTTTTATAGAAATAAAGACTGAATAGTTTTGAATAATATTTAATTAAAGTTTATTTTTTAAATACATATTTTTTTCTTAACAGACTAATAATATTCGGACGTATTCATCCGACCGAATCTTTCAATAAATTTGTGCGAATCGAAACAAAACGATTTCAGTACTATATCGTGACTTTGAATTCTCGTGTTCGAATCGTCTACGTTCTTATTTTTCGCTGCCGAAATGGCTTATTCGCTCAACCAAACAAGGTTTTTTTTTAGTAATTTGCACCAATATTCTTGCGTTTTCCCGATAACAAATTGTTGAGCGAGTTATTACGAATTGATAAGTCTCTAGAGTCTCTACACCGAATATGTTCGAATTTTCGAGTTGTAAATTTAACCATTTCCGCTGAAGAGGCGGTGCCATTTGTGCAAAGAACAACGAGTAAGACGTGTTTATGCTCAACATTGCGAACCGACACTGAATAAGTACAATAATGTTGAAGACGATTTTTATTAAGAATTATTAATTATTAAGAATTAAGGTCTTTACATATACACACGTGTACATACGATATATATATAAGAAATGACGTTTATTTCTGGTCAAGATAAGTTAAGATAATATTATTAAATAATATGTAAAAGCAACAGCCTGTGACTTCTAAATGACAATAATAATAAAATACGTAAAATAAATTTGTATAACTTAAACAATTTATATTTTTAAAAAATGTTTATTTACATAACTCGTATTTACAACTCCATCGTTCTGTCCACGGGAGTAAGGATTTTGAAAGTATATCAATTACATTTTCAATAGAATGATATTATATGCTAGTTCTTCCTTAACTAATATTGTAAGCACGCCATCCAAGCGATTCTGTCTCATTGTGCTGCGCAATGACTTGGTTTTCACAGTACAGAGCTTAGAAAATGTTCGTTCGCAGCTAACAGCTCGTTACTGGGGTATAACCATAATTGTTTTCAACGCTTTGACGACATTACAAAATATAGTTTCTCTTCCATATTTGGATTACGTGTAAGACAATTTACCCCCAAATCACTGCATTTGTTTTTCTCGTCTTTCGCGGTGTATTAGCCGTATGTTTACAAAGGTTAATTTCTATTTTTAACATATCAGAATTTTGATCAAACGCTGTGCAGACAAGACTGAGTTGTCATTGCTGTTTATTATTAAAAGTGGACATATTTTCAATAAATTGATTCATAACCATTGTTTCCTGATTAAATCCAATATTAATTTTATTAATCATTATCATATGGTTGAAAAGTATACCTTCATTTCACATTGCCAAGATAACGTGATAACATTTTATACATAAAAATCACTAAACAATTTAAATTTAATGCACGCCAGTAAAAAATAAAAAAATAGAAAATAGCGCAAAACATCTAAAACGCTTAAAATATGTAAAAATATACCATAAAGAATTTTATACTTACAATCTATGAAGCACAAAACAGATTTGTAGCTCATTCTATCATTTTTATATCTGTATTCAGTAATAATTTGAAAAACAATTTTTTTTTATATACATCGCAAATGTATTCTATTATTATTATTTTTTATTTTAATAAACAGATTATTTAAATTTTTTTATATTTACGATATAAATAATAAAAACATGGAAATTTCGTCCTCACTATAAACAATTTTACAATTTTACATAATATTTTGAATTAAAATATTTTTTCAGTAAAAAATGAAATAATATGCTAAAGGCTAAGGCAAAGATAGACCTTCACTCTTTAATGCTAGAGTCTTCACATGCGAATCTCCGCTGCATCCAGCCATTTCAATCATCTCTGCTATGAATGTCTTCCTCTTCCTTTGCGTCCATTGATTCTTCCTTCCGTTGTGCTGGTTATGAAGGGATTATGCGTTTTATTAAGCGTCCCAAAAGTTTTGCACTTCTAACGTGTATTTTTATCTTCTATTATTTGGAGAATTTCTGCATTGCTCTTCCCTTAGTCCAACTAATACGAAGTGATTTTTCCTGTGTTTTCAAATTTCCATTGCACCTAGTTTTTTTCTTATCTTGTACTATTAAGGTCCGTGTTTCACAACCGTGCAGCAACGAAATACTCCATACGCAGCTTTGCCAAAGTTTTTTTTTTTGGTGTTTGGTTTAAGATTTTTAGTAGTCGCATTATTTTTTGTACGAAGGCTCTCTTTAAGTAGGGTGCAGGCCCCTTAATATTATTACACTCAATTGTATCTTTGCGAAGAGTGAGGGAGGGGGGAGGTCATGAAATTTTAAAAAAGCACACATTATTGTAACAAAAACATTCTTTTCTTTGCTCAAAATCTAAAAGGTTCATGAGGATCTATTTCCCATATTTCCCGTGGGTAGGTAGGCCTCGTACGGGGGCGCCGATTTTCTTTTTGCACCGGGGTGCAAAATGTCTAAATGTGGCACTGGTGCAGACGGCGAGAAAGAGAGGACAAATACTGAACAAGCCGCTCATTTCCAACACGTTTAACGTCACGGACAGGAGTAACTTCAAAACTTGAATCACACGTAATATTCGTGTACTATATATATATATATAATCGTCTGTGATACATTTATTACAGCTGCAGACAAAGTAATCTGTAGTATTGAGCCAATACGTAAGCGGGAAACAGTTAATTGGGCCGGTTAAAATATGTTTCGCCTCTGAAATGGCGCGGCCAATGCGCGTGCGGACAACGGCGTTCCGACGACGACGGTGTAAAATACGGAATCGACGATCAATTTTTTTTTTTGTGAATCGACTTTTCGGCCAAACTCGATACAATTACTGTGGCCCCGTTGTCGCGTTTTAGCGATTTAACCGGCAGGAACCCGTTGCATAAGGTAAAATAATACGCGCACAGAAAAAACCGTTGATACGGTTCATTTATCCCCCCTTCCACAGCGGTGGTGGATAGACTTTTTTTTTTCGTTTTTTTTTTTATCTTCTTATTTATCGCCTGATATGCGCGTGCCGTTTGACGCGTGCGTTACCACCCATGTACGCGGGGGATCCGCTTTTGCGAGGCTGTATAATACGCAGAAAAAAAACGTATACCGCGACAGCTCGGTGGTCTAAAAAAAAAAAAAAGTTTAAATATATGGAAAAAATAAAAATAAATACGCGATCGCAGTGTAGTGCAGTACTTTTGGGGTGTGTGTGTGTGTGTGTGTGGGTATACCGCGGAAAACTAATAAATATCAAAAACCGTACAGGGATAAAAACTAGAGAAATAAAAGCCGAGAGGAACGTTTTGTACGCGAAACGTGTATTGAAAACTATCGCGCACAGCCCGATGGGAGGTCAGAGGGTAAATTATCGGCTGTGACGACCGGCTTTTACTGTAGTAGTAGTAGTAGTACCACTCTGCTGCCCCGGTGTTCTCCCGCGAACGATAATAATTATTTAATGAACCGCGGCGGCGGCGGCGGCGGCGGCGACGGTTATACGAGTGGTAAACGTGCTGCCGCGCCGTCGCCGCCGGTCGGTGCTCGTCCGATCGGAAACGCGCGGCGAACGAACGCCGGTGTCGGCGAAAAACAAAAACCTACTCGGTGTAAGATAATAAATTATTCCGCCGTATACCTCTACCTTCGGACTTTTCTGTTTTCATATTATTATTATTATTATTATTATTATATATACCGGTGTGCCGCGATCTCGTACCGATTCGCGTTTTGTGGCAAATGGGTCGTTAAAACGGAGAAAGAAAGAAAGAACGAATTTCACACTCGCGCGAAATTCTAACGCGCGGACGTGAAAATAACACGTCGAAACTTCTGCGTTGTTTGTCAAAGAAAAAGTTCCCACTTCGTTTTGTGGCTGCGGCCCAACGAAAAGCAAAAAAAAACACGTTACGGTCACCCCGGCACAACTTGTGGGGAGGGGTTGAACGGGGGGCTTAAAACGTTTATACGCTCCGTTGAAATTTATATCGAATCCTTTCAAAAATCAAGACAATTTTTTTATCGTAGGATTTTTTTTTTTTAATATATTGACATAGGCGCAAATAAAGTTTGGGGGGCTAAAGTCTAAATCCGTCCCAAACACTCTTTAGATTTTTATATCAATTCAAAATTTTCAAAACATTTTGGGGGGGGGCTTAGCCCTCTAGCGTTCCCCCGCTATTTTCGCCTATGATAATTGAATATAATATATATATATAGGCGAATGTCGTGTACGATTTCCCGCAGCATTTTCACAATTTTCTCGTCAACCATACACGATCCTATAGTCCTATAGCTCTAACCGGGGTCGGCTAAAGTACCAGTGGACTTGCGATCCATCTCTGAATCTGTCGAACTCGGCAAGTTTTTCATTCGCGGTAATACGAAATAGAAAGAACAGAATAAGGACAAGGGCGGTCGTCTCGAGCCGTATTCGGTGTGCGTGTCAGTCAAACACGATCGGTATTTGATTTGGAGTAAACACGAAACGGTTGTCTCGCACAGATACGTCAAACCGGAGCGGGAATGATTGAAATCGGCGTACTTTTTTTTTTTTTTAATCGGAGCATTCTTCCTCGCTCACCGAGTGCCGAAAGTTATTTTTACGAGTTTTATCTACCGGTCGATTTATATTTCGTATTTCTGCAAACGTTATAAGAGTCACAATAATTAGAGACGGGATTTATACGCGTTTAAAATCTTAAAAATATGGTCTATAATTTCATCGGAATGGTGCACAAGTGTTTCATAAAAAATTTTATTAAATACTGAAAAAAATTAAAAGTAACAATTCATAAAAATTATAAGATAGTTAAATTAAAAAAAAAATCGAAAAAAAAAAACTTAAATAGCCATAATTAATCTATACTTGGTGCGATGTATGCATGTTGTTTACGTAGATTTCATTTAATAAAAAAGAAATAATAAATTATGTACATAATATATATTATGCAATAAAAGTAATCTAATTCAATATTATGAGCTGAAAATAATATGTAACAAAAAAAAATAAATAAATTTACTAAATAACGTTTATATATCGCGCGTTCGAGTTGAACGGTAAACTTCACCCGATCTAATCGTGGCGTCATGATTAGATCTGGCGTCTAATCATTAGGGGGGAGGGGGCGGTAGAAAATGACGGAGGTCACAATTATTATTATTATTCTTTTTTTGTAAACCATTAAATTTTTTCGTGAAAAGTTCAAATTAAACCGCAATATATTCACAAAAAACATATCACGATTTGCACAAAATATTCTCTATAACCTTGAAATATGCTTTTTTATGCGATAAAAACGTTTGAATATCAATCAGTAGGAAAATGAATCGTCGAGAAAGCTCGTATCCAATCGGAGCTGTTTACTCCCAGTAAACATAATAATATGTAAGAACATAAAAATCCTGTTTCTAGTCATAATTATTAGCAGTCGATGCGAGAAAACCGATTACGTACACTGACATTAAGTACACTGTATACATCATATTATAGTCTCTTGTTCCGAGTCTATAATTTCGTTTTATATATATATATATATATACATTAAGATATTTAAATAATATTATTTACACTGAAAACCAGTTCCACGGAAAGACGGAACAGAGTCACGGATCGACTCAAAAATCGCGTGGCGATCGACATGTTGGCTGATATTCTACGAACGCCTCCTCACGGCCTTTTTTTACTTCGTTTCTTCGCATACAGCGTGTCCGAACCATCGTAATCGTTGTCCATCAACACCGACCGGTCGCACCTTCGGCTAATTTCTCGTATTTCTTGTTTTCCTCTATTTCGGTGCCATATTCGTGTACAGCATCACACGGATCTTTTTCGGTATTTTTTTTTATTTCCAAAGGACAATGACTTAAAAAAAAAAACCATAATTGTTCCGGCGAGAGATGATGATTTGTTCTGTTCTGAAAAAAAGCGTTTAAAATTGTTTTGGATCGACAACGGAAAATGCATTGGCTATTGCGCTAAACATCGGAAACAACTTTTTAAATGCGAGGTTAATACCGTAAATAATTTCACCGCTGTCATCGCATAAACGAATTTTCCGGCCGACAAAGCCAGAGTAGAAAAAAAAAAAAAAAGTTATTATTATTTTCGACGATACGTTTAATTAAAACCGTTTTTCGAGTAGTTGCTCGTGTTTTCATTATTTCGTATTGATTATCAAAAAAAAAAAAAAAACCGTTCAAAGTGATAGTCGGGGTACGCGGTGTGTGTGTGTGTTTCGTACCGAGGCATTG
The DNA here is from genome assembly GCA_032441835.1 of Slavum lentiscoides. Taxonomy (NCBI): domain Eukaryota; kingdom Metazoa; phylum Arthropoda; class Insecta; order Hemiptera; family Aphididae; genus Slavum; species Slavum lentiscoides. Next base: position 8,598,245 of record CM063720.1, on the reverse strand, counting down.
CCTAGAGGCGCGCACGTTTCCTTAAAGCGGCCGTTGCAAACAGTTATTCAAAAAAACATAAAAAAAAAAGAAAATAATACTATACTTACGAATAATCATTATATTCGAGATAATATCGTGTTTTTTTCAAACATTTTTTTCCCGAGTGGGGTAGAGGAGGGCATTTCAAAATTTCGGTGTATTTCATGCGATGCTTTTCTCCTCGGATCCGTACGTTTCATGGATACGCGATAAAATTACACAGATCAGACGACAATAATCTTTAATAAAAATTAGCTATAATTTGTGCGAAATAAACGGAAAAATCGCTAAATCGTTATTACCGCATAACGGGCCGGTTTCACCGAGATTTGTTAACGATTTAACATTTTGTTAATTGTATTTTAACAGTTAGTTAGTGAAAATTAGGCTTCACCGAGATTTGTTAACCTTAACACGTTTTTGAGTTAATCAGCTTGTTAAAATTCATTTTAAAACGCCATAGATCCATGATAGTAAATCGCCTATTTTTGGTGGTGCATATATTTTATCGGAAAAAATAAAATACGGAAATCGTGATAACGGATTTTCGATGCGCGGACAGTACAAACGCGGAATTATATTATGTTCCATGACGTTTGTGGCGTCAGCGTGTTATCAGTGTATTGTTATCAAACAAACCAAACATGCGCTCTCCAGTAACTTTAGGTGGTTTTTCATAACAAATCAATGGATGTTTTTAGTTCAAGTTACGACAGGAGCTATGGACTCGTTAGGATGAGTATAATAATAATAATACACTGATAACACACTGACATCAGAAATATCGTGGAACATAATATAATTCCGGATTCGCACTTTCCTTCACATCAAAATTCCGTTGTCACGATATCCGTATTTCATTTTTCAGTAAACTATATTATTCCGTGAATATATAACCGTCCTGTTTTTAATATTATTTTATCACTTATCAGTTATTACGTTCCGTGATAACCAATGAGGAGGTTAGACGGTCAAGGTAACCGTTTTGGTAACCCAACTAACATTTTGTTAGGTACGTAGCAAATAGAAATTAACAATCTATAAGGATAAACTAATGTATCAGCGCACACAGCATAAACCGCTGGGTCTAGAGACTTTAAATTTTGCACAGAGGTTATGTATATAATAACATACATGTACAGCTATAAATAAATAAAATTCAAAACTGTTTTGTTTTTATTAAATTATTTACCTTATACGATACACAATACAAATTATTAAAATATTTTAACCGTTGTTTCGGGCGGTTAAAAAAGCATTGCTTCCACAGTTGAACACACAATATTGTTTTCCCGGGCAACGCCGCCGGGTAATTCAGCTAGTAATAATATAATTTTTGTGAAATTTGAAAAAAATTTGACCGTATGTTGTTAAATTCAAACAAATCGTTAACCGACACGGCGTTTTGAGTGCATTTAACAATAGTCGGTGAAACCGGCCCGTTATATTTTTGCCGCATAAATCACGTTTCGGACCACCGTGTGCCGCCCACTCCCCTGGACGATTTACCCAGGGCCGTAGACACGGGGGGGGGGTTTAGGGGGTTTAAACCCCCCCTTGAACATCGGATACTGGATGAATTATCTAAGAAACCGAGAAAAATTGATATATTGTTATAAATTAATTATTATAGTAAATAAAAATAATATAAATCATTCACACTTTCTTGATGTTTACCTCAATATTATAACTAATGATGACCTCACATAGGCCATATTAAATTTCTATCTATAGCACTGAACCCCCCATATAAAAATCCTATCTACGGCACTGGATTTACCAGTGACCCGTGTACATCTGGTCGGAACCGTATATTTTTCATCTCGGTCGTGTGCGCGCGGTTTCGTCTGAAGAAAACCGTCGTCGTCGTCGTCGTAGGTTTATTAAATTTCTCGTATACGCATACACACGAGCGTATATTTTAACTTTCAATATGTATGTATGAAATCGTTTCGGTCGACTCGGTAGTGTGAGAGAGAGAAAGAACGCCAATAAATACGCATATATATATATATATATACGACGACGGTGATACGCGTACGCGACTTGTTATTAAACCATCAACAACGGTGTGCGTCGTAACTATATAGGCACTTTCGGCGGGGTTTTCTATGCGCGCTGCGGCGGGGACGGTACACCGCCGACGCGGTTGCTGCTGCTGCTGCTGGTTACCGGTTATACGCGATGCCGCCGCGGTGGTAAACAGACAAAATGTAACGATAGTCGGAACGCAACAGAGCGTATAATACACTAACTTTGGACGTGTACGTGTGTATATATATACACATATATGGGCGATAAAAACAAAATCCGATCCAACGCGTGCGCGTCGCACATAGACGAGACAGGTGAAATGGCGAGAGACAGAGAGAGAGAGAGAGAGGGGCTGCGGCGGGAGAAAACAAATAATAATATACCGCGTTGCCGTCGATGGTGTATCTGCCACTACCGCCCTACCACTCGGCCACAACCAGCACCACCGCCGTTGCGCTGCACGGGATAATAATCGACCGGCGGCGGTGGCGGCGGTCGGTTTGCTGCGAGGCGAACGGAATGCTATCACCCCCCGTCGTCGTAGCACCGTGGGCGAGAGGAGAAAAAACACACCAAAAAAAAAAAAAAAAATGGGGAAAGAATTGTGCGTGCACCTCGAGCGAAATAGTAGGTAATATCGCGTTGGTGGTGGTCCGTGTTTTAGTTTAGCGTAGTCGAGCGAAAAGTATAGAATTTTACAAAAAAAAAAAAAAAATGAATTTTTTCTAAAAAAAATATACCGAGAACATTTTTATTATTTCCGTCGAAATATAGTGTCTGTTAAAAAATTATTGTAATAATTTTTATGCGCGCGGTTTTTCTTTTCTTTCTTATTTTTCCCGTAATCACTGTTTTAATTGTTGGGGTGACGGAGTACTTCTTCTTTTTTGAAATATTTTTACCGTATCCCTTCTAATTTTTCATAACGGCACGCTCAGAACGGAACGGAACGGTCCAGTAAACGCTTTTTACGGTTTTGTTGAATTAACGAAAACCAAAAAATCGTCTGTAAATGCCGTTATCAACGCATCGCGTTTATATTCGATTTATTTGATTGAAAATATAGCGATGGTATGCGGGGGAATTTTCAAAACATTAAAATTTTTTTTTTTTCTACACTTTTGCGTCCTTCTTTTAATTTTTTTTCCAATTCCAGCCAGACGCGTCATTTGCGGGATACAGGGTATGACGCATTTGCATCCCGTCAATTTGTAATTCATAAATTAATTTTTGAAAAATCACAAGAGGTACCTAATAATAATAATAAAAAAAAAATAGTTTTAGATGTTTTGTTTGTTTGACGAATCAAATAATAAATTATTTTATCAGTCATCACAGTCAGGTAACAAAATTTGTATTATTATTTTTATAATATTGTTGTAATTAGTGGACTGATAACGAGCGAGCGGCTTCGATTATGTTTTTAGTGATCGGTAAACTATTTTGCGTACCGTGGAATATTTTGAAACGACGACCCCGATTTCCAACACTGTCCCCGTAACCGTCATTTAATAAATAATGTTCTATACACATAATATTCTAAAGCGAGAATATTCCCCTTTCCGCACGCATTAAAGTCTCATCAAGTCTGATTTTTAAATCACCCGGATCGTTCGTTTGAATCGTATTTTCGTAAATGAAAAAAAAAAAATTTTTTTCTCCTCCGCCGCGTAATCGAATATTAATTATTTATAATTCGTATAATACGACGCAGTCACTTCCGGGTTTCTTCGAATGTTTTAATAATTATTAGTATTTTTTTTATATATATATATATATACTCGACGTTTATGTATTTTTATACGCGTTAATGTTTTTTTTTTTTTTTATAAAGCGATTTTCCGCGTTCAATTCGGAAATTCAATATATTCCACGCGAACAGAAAACGCGAAATTTTCACTCTTTCGAGAACGGAGGGTTAATATATAACGTGCGACGTTAATAATAAGTTTTCGAGCGGCAGGCGGCTATCCTTCCGCGGTGTTTCAACCGCGAGCTGCAGGTTGTCGCCGCCGCCGCGGAAAAGTGTGTAATGGCCGGGCAGAGGAAAACCGACGGGTAATATATCCGACGCCGCGCCGTCAGTACACAACGCACTTGTATATTTCATTGTAAATATATCGCGGTTGTGACGTTTGCAATGTACCCGTGGCGGCGGCGGCGGCAATGAGTTTTCTACAACACGTTTTTACGTGTAATGAAGTACGCGCGTTGTGATATCGTGTAATGACCAGGTACACGCGAGACGAGTGTTTCGAGCTACGCGTTTCCTCCGGCGTCTCTGTCCCCCGGTGGTTTACTGTCCTGGCTCCTCGGCACGGGCTACGGGCTTCCTAGTTCACTAGGAAATTACGTGTCATCGTGTCAAGACCGAGTGTGCGATACACTTGTGAAGTCACGAACACCGAAGTAAAGCGTAAAGTGAAGTGCTAATCGAAGTCAGGTGAACGAGTATATAACCGTCCAAAGTCCTGACAATTAGTCCTGCACACGAGGTGTGAAAATGAACAGCGTTCGCGGAATAAATATAAACCTAATTACGCTGAAGCGGTTTTTCGGGTCGCTAGAAAAACGTATTCGGATAAGACATTGGATTTTACGAGTGTAAAGAAACGGACGCATTGCTTTTAGAAGAACTCCGCCGTGAAGATCTATTTTGACGCCGAACACTATCGATATCCTGTTGAGTCTTGTGACGCCAAAAAAAAAAAACGCGTGTCGCAACGAAAGTGGTCTTATCTGCAGCAAGTGTAAAACTGGAGATCGCTTTAGATTGTCTTTGGGGTCTGGCACCAGTTAAATCAGGAGACTCCGTCACTTTTATCGTGTTTCGAGAGCTTTAGTATTAAAATTTGTACCTGAAGTATGCGCAGTGCTTGAATTGGGGGGGGACGCGGGGGGACGGAGTCCCCTTTCTTTTTTCAAAATATTATAGCGTACCCCTTCTAATTTGTAATACCGGGACGCAGAGGACGGGACGGTCAAGACTCAAAAATATTATTTATAGGGAGTGGTCGGTAGTTGTCACAATATACAAACAATATATTTCTTGAAATGACAATCATTAATATAATTAATTATTATAAAAAGATAAGTACACCAAAAAGAAAGTAAAAAAACCTGATTTTCGAATGGATGAAACTCAATGAGCTTTTCATTGAGTTTCATCCACAAAATACAAGGGATACTCGTACGATAAAGTTTTCTTGCGCAAAATACAAATAATAGTTTTTGTAAAAATAATGACGAAATATTATAATTTTGGCAATGACACAACAACAAATTTAAATATCAATACCAATAATAATAATCATAGTATTTGCTTAATTAAACAAGTATATAAACGTAATTGTAAATTAATAAAAACAAAAAAAAATAATAATAAATGCTCCTTTACTATGTGGTGCGAATGTTTACAGTTAAAAAAAAAAGATGTTTATTTATTATTGTATAATGAAAAATATATAGTGGGGGGTGTGGGGGGCGAAGCCCCCCACGAATTTATAAGACATTACAATCTGCTGGAACGCACATTATTTTTATACTTTTGCATCCCCCTTCTAATTTTTTCCAATTCAAGCACTGAGTATGCGTCGAAATCTGTGTAAGAGAGAAGTGGCGCTACCAGCTCTCAAAAAATAGAACCTCATCCTAACACTAATAATTATCGTGGTTCGTGACACTAACTCCCTAGCTTAAAAACGGAGCTAGTTCTGTTTACACGTAGCTAATCTAGTTTTCTATAACTTACTAGCACTATAGCTTCCTATCCTAGTTTGAAAAACTATAGCTTCGTGTTTACCCGACATAAAAGTTACTCTACTTATTACGAGTAGTGTTTAATTTCGGGTAACGTTTAATTCGGGGGTAATGTTTTATACTTTGTCCGGATAACGACGACGGTACGATGGCAATATCGAAAAAGTAAGTACTATTTAAATCGAAATTATCCAAACGTTTTTATTTCGAGGCGTAGTTTAATGTACAAAACGCAATATCAATTAATGAAATCTCTATGTACGCAAGTAGGTAAACATTTTGAAAAAATATAGTTTTTAACATTCACTTCTCGCGGTTTATAATTTAATATAAACGAGCGCAAAATTCAAACAACCCGTTTACAGTATTTTTATGGCAACAAATAAAAATCGGTAGTTTTTTTTAAAAAATCTTCAAGAGAAATCGCTACTGCTCTGTATTTAAATAGTGATTAAGGACCGTACAAAAAAAAAAAAAAGGCGCTTATTTAAAAAAATATATATACGAATATACGAAAGTACACGACTATACAAGCAACTGTGCAATTTTTTTTTATAAAATAAAAACCTGTCTTATTATAATAACAATTTTTTTTAAACGTTTACAAATTTTACGATCACTTTTAAGTGTCCAATAAAATAATATAGAATTTAAAAGACGATGTAACTGTTTGGTTTTCTTTTTTACGGTTAATGTTACCCGGATAAAATCTTCAATTTTTCGTATCCACGAATTTATTCGTATATTTTTCGTACATCACTCGTAACATTATAATATTATGTACCTACCTCTGTTTTTTTATTGAATGTGTCATTGTATCGGTATAAAAAAAAAATTTACTTACACTATTGGACTCCTGCATTAAATGTTATTTAATTAAACAAATCGATACTGATTTTGCGAAATACACGCACTGTAGTTATACCATACTGTACACAGTACACACACACAAAATGCTGCATATTAGTAAAATTAAAACCAACTGCGGGGAACCGTTGCAAAAGAAATCCAGTTATTCTTTTTTAAAATTTAAGTGCATAATATATATATACAAATCCATCCGATGATCGGTTGAAGGCTCAGTCGCCTCTAATATCTTTAGATTTATTCAAATTTAGCGTTATTATATGGACGCATGACAGTGTATAATATCGTCTCCTGATTGTTCAGCTACTGCGATTGGGAAGCCTAGCGTTAATTGAACAACGTGAGATAGATTCGTACTCGTTATAATTATTTTATACGTGTACGTTTCAAAATTATATGTACTTTTAGTTTAACGATTTTTTTATAATTGAATGGGGTTCAGGTACTATTGTAGTCGTGGAATTCGGGTTCGAAATCTCGAGTATACGTTGTAAAACGATACAAATATAGTCAATTATTTTCAACGAAAAGACTTTTTTTTTTTTGTAACAAACCGTTTTTCTATAATACGCGTCGATTTCTCGCATATAGAAGAAAAAAAATTGTATTTGTAACGCAAAAAAAAAAAAATTCCGAGTACATTTTCATAAAAAAAAAAAAGTCCCGGTAATATAATAATGTAAAATGTTTCGCAACAAATGTTTTCTGTAAAAAAAACGATAAATTATTATTTGATTGGAATACGGTTTAAACGGTGTTCTTATAATAAATAAATAACATTGTTCATTCAGAACGTTTCGACAATATTCGCGGATTGGATATCCCCTCATAGCCTCCTACAGAATATCAATGCCATACGTATTCGGCAATTTTTCTATACTTTGTCCATTTATTTTTTTTTCTTCTGTACATTACTTAAATGCATATATGTATTTATGTATAATAAATACTCGCTTGTTGAAATTTTCCGAAAAAAAAAAAAAACACTATTTCAGTTTTGTCTGTACCGCCGTTGCGTGTCGGCCAAGCATTTGTTTTCATTTAACGCTCCCCCGTGCTGTTACCGTTATTTACTTTGAGCTTCCTCTCGCTCTCTCTCTTTTTTTTTTCTTTTTTTTAAACAAACAAGTAATAAATAAAATAATGTACACCCCGGATATGGCCACTCTGCAGACCACTACTAGATTCTATAATAATAATAATAGTAATAATAATAGCTCCTCCATATAGCGAGCAAAAGTCTATGTCTCTCTCACCCCGCGCGTCTGTCTCGCGGAAAATATATAGATATATATATATATTTAGTTTAGGCGGTGGTTAGCGCAACGTTAGTTGATGAATATTTAGTGGTATATCTGTTGGACAGTACAGTACAGTACTGCAGCTACTCCTACTACTATTATATGGGGGTGGCTAAACGATAAATCTTTCCTCTCGCAAGGCCGCCCGCAGCTTTTTTCCTTCTCTCTCTCTCTCTCTCTCTCACGCCCGTTTTACCGGTCTACATATACAAACCGCGACCACACGATACCACACACACACACACACACACGCGCGAGCGCACGCATAATAATAATAATAATTTAACTATAAAAAAAATAAATTACAAAAAAAAAAAACGATTTCCGAATAACAGTGGTAACGCATTTGATTATCGCCGTGGAATTTACAAAAATTTAAAACATACACTTGTAATAAATCTCGTATTGGTAAAACGAATTCGAAAACGAGACATGAAGAATGTTTTTTTTTTTTTGAAAATTTTTGAAAATCGAAATGTAATTTAAAAAAAGCTAATCCGAATACATATTTCGCAAAAAAAAAAAATTATCGCGCTATAACTTTTAATGTACAGATAATGATTTGTACAAAGCGTAATTTTTATATAAATTCAGTTTCGAAAGAATTAAATGTGTATACAACGTAATACAATGTTTGGAAATATTTTAAATATACAAACGCATTTACGAAAACAACATTTTATACGTCAATACATATTTAATAATATTAATAACACGACACAGTTGTTTTTTAATAATGAAATAATAATAATAATAATAATAATAATAATAATAATAATAATAATAATAATAATAATAATAATAATAATAACATCCTCTTGTGTACATGTTTGTATATACGACGTACAATGAACTATATGTCTGTACACACGCGAACAATTCCCAAGAAACAACACTACTGTACTGGAACTCTAAGATAGATGAGTTCTGAGGTTAGGTGAATTGTGCGAATGTGTGTGTGTGTGTGTGTGTAATGTATAAAGGCGTCGGTATATCGGTAAATTATCATCATCCGACAACATCCGTATATATAATACGGATATATATATAATATATATACAGGCGATATAAACTATTAAAATGCCGTCCACACCCTTCTCTTATGCCAAGTATATAGATCGGAAAGACAAAAATGTCTTTAGTAAAACGTAACGTAATTAATCATGAAAATCAAATGATGTCAATGATGTTCTCATTTGTATACCTAATGCACGAACATTGTTTTAAATAAAGTTTTATATTTCATAAAAAGTTTTTTTTTTAAATATTTTATTTTGATTTCGTCGTATAAATAATACGGTTTGAGTATTTTTTTTTTAATCAAATGAATAAACAAGAACATTTTTTTTTATGTAACATATATACACATTTAATTATTTTATTAATACATAATGTTTGATTTATAGTGCACGCCCATTTGAAAATAACGCTTTTTTTTTTAATTTTCTTTTTTTTTTATTGTGAGTTGATCAATGTATGTGCATGTATATATATATATATTTTTTAATCGGTTTGTCGAAAACACAATTTCCTAAAAATTATATCGCTCCCCCCAAAAAAAAAATAAAAAAAAAATCAACTGATACACGCGTATTTTCAATTCAGTTTTATTTTTTTTTTAATCGGGGAACCGGAATACGAGTAAAAACAGTGTTTTAAAACGTAGTTTTAGTTTTAATAAACAATAACACGTCGATACTTTGCTACAAGAAACCAAAAATATAAATTTGTTCACGCGATCCACACGGTCTATCGAATCGTTTTAGGACCGTCGTTTGTTTTACGATTATATTCTGAGATTATAACTTTAAACATCCGAAACCGAAATCTCAGTGAAACAGTACGCAAACACTAATACAAAATAAAATCCAGGTTTAATCAGTTCACTCTCATATAAAATGTTTTGTGGCGGCCGTGGTGTATCCTATACAAGATACGTACACGTATTTGGATATTTGGGTAACAACGTGTTTAAAGCAATTTATTTTTGCCTACATAAACGTGTTCCGGTTAATTCTGGCCTGTTATAACTCGCGAGATGGTCACGTAATGATTTACACGAAAAGTTTTTTATTATTTCCGAATTAAGTATTAACAACATTACTGTTTAAAAACGTACGTTTCTGTGATGTTCTTGCATAGGCACAGTGTATTTTATCAGACATTTGTAGGTGTTAATTATCAAGCAGGCGATCTCATATTTATTATATCGTCATACCCGCAGTGAAGCAATACATTTGTTTAATCATTAGTCTTATAAAAACGTTTTAAATCTCGAGAAGGAAAATGAATAATTCAACAGATACTACTTTACGGAACAACCGAGCAGGCTGCAACTGTTATTTTTGATTAATTTCGCCGCAACACTTTACATTACGAAATCAAAACGGTTAAATTCGCATAAAAACAAAACAAAATTTTTTAATCGTCAGTGTGTATTATTATAGTTCCGCTATAATTCTGATAGAGATAAATGGAGAGGAGCGGTTGAGGCAGTGAAGGTCCTACGTGGACTGTAAAAGCTGGGAAAGAAGAAGAAGATAATTTTGTCCTAGTGTATTTGTTAAATATGCAAAAAAAAAAAAAACGGGATATTTAATACATAATATGTGTTCTTTATCAACGACGAACAGTTGCATTTTATATCAAAACATGTAACTCTATTTGTAAAATTTAAATCGTTTTAATCGAAAATAATGTTTACTTCTATGATACGAGTGAGTTTTTCGTTAACAAATATTGTAAATTGCTCGCGTATATGGGAATTTGTTCAAAAAACGTGCGCTGCGATAAAATTCAAGTTTTCCAATTTTAAAATAATTGATACGGTAAACAAAATACCCGCAATATCAAACGCTGCGTATGATTTGTTTGTAAAATAACGTTCTGAAAGTGTATTTCAAAATATCCTCCATCGAATAACTTGAAGTCATGAAATAACATATTGTATAGACGTTTATTCATTAATCTCGTTCAAACACATTAATCCCCCCCCCACATAGGTATAAAGAGATATTTGCGAACAAATAGAATTTGAATTTTTATTCATCTTCGATTCGTTGATTACATTATACTGACACAGTGACACGTGTTAACCGATATTTTTTTTTTAGGACAAATATCGTGTTTTGGCGGATTTTTTTCTTTTTTACACGATTGTGTTTCGTTAGACATTAACACTATAGTGGTTAACGTCAAGACAATAATTCGTCTTCTGTTCAATATTTGAATGTTTATATAACATTGTTCACATGAAAAAAAAAACTAATCCTTTAATACACTACCAATGTAACACGGGATTTTTCGATTTTCATCACTTATAACACAATAATATTATTAACCATATATATTAGTGTAGTAATTTATTCGATAAATTATAAAAAAAAAATTATTCTTATGATTTTTTTTTTACAAAAATTAATCGGTTATATATATTTTGTTTTTTTCAGGAAATATTTTATTTTTATAAAAATTTCAAGGTTCCCACGATGATTACTCTCGACGCGTTTCACCGTGTTACAATGGTATTCAACACTAGGTATATGTTATTCGGTGATTTTTCGCATTCGACGATTCCGGGGATTCAATTTAATCGGTCGGTGGCGACTGTGATTCGTAATTAATTAATATTATTAAAAAAAAATTACGAAACGTCGGATGGGGAAACGAGCAAGAGTCACACGCGTAAAAGCCGCTGCTACAACGTTTCAATAGTTAAACAGTTATTTTATTTTTGTATCCATCAGATAACAGGGGGGGGATACGTCGATCGCTGTGATTACTGTTTAATGGATTGATTTAATTCGAACAAGTAAAACACAACAATATCGATATCTGATTACAGTGTACGATGATGCTGCATACACGATGGGATGATAGGGGGTGTACACAAAAAAAAAACAAATCATTGTGGTCGAAAGGCAATTATTTGTAGTAGGCAACTCGCGCGCTTTATAAATAATAAATATGAAATTATACCGCTCGTATCATTGTGACGTCGAATCATGCACATGGTGTTGCGGTGTAACGGTGGTGTACAACGGAAAAAAAAATTCGTATCACGTTCACGTATAAACAGCAGCACCACGCAATCGATTGAGGACGTTTTTTTTTTTTTTTAATTACAGGGCGCCTTTAATTTTGTTTGTTTGATTATTTTGTGACTGGAAAAAAAAAACGTCAAAACGCATTTAAATCGTTTATAACGCGCGTTTGTTCCGAGCAACATTAGAAGTAACTACTGATGGAATAGCGTTCCTGATACCTTTTATTTTGTCAGAAAATCAGCAGTCTCGTTGTTGCCAATTTTCTTTTCAACTTACTCTTGCAAAAGTCTCTTTTCTGTATTAAACCATGTGAATTCAAAGACTAGAAACAGCGAAAGATTCGGCAACACGTAATCGACAACACAACAGGTCCGACACGAAAAAGATCTTTCCTGTAAAACGGAGCGAAAGGTTTTTAATACAAAATAAAAGCCGAATTTTTTATAATTTTTTTTTCTTACTTATGTATCATTGATTTTTATATTTATGTTTTGTAGCGGTTCTCTGCGTTCAATAAATATTACTACAAATTACCTTAGATAATTTTGTTTATAAAAATAGTCATTGGCACCGGTGAAAAAATTGTTCCCGCAATAAATAATAATATACAACTATAAAAAGGCGATTAATTGAAATCCCGTGTTATTATTCATGTATATACTATATATATATATATAGACCAGGGGTCGGTAATACGCGGTCCGCGGTCCGAATTCGGACCGCGGATGAGGAACGGATGGACTACCAAGAAATGTTTTATTTTAATGCTGGTTTTTTTTTTTCAAATGAAAAATATTGAATTACAAGAAGGTGGAGGATATACGAAACTGCAACTATCGAAGATTTTTGGGCTAAGCATGTTTTGTATATGAACTGTAAAAAATTGGCCATCGACTTAGCTAAAATGTTTGGCTCTACATACGCATGTGAATCTTCGTTCTCCAAAATAACCATTTCGATGAACAAATATTGTTCGTGATTAGCAGCTGATCCTCGCCTTGAAAACGTTCAGCGCATTAGTCGTTCTCCGAGAGTACTAAGTGAAACAGACCATTCACTACTGACGTATCGTCTGAATCTTTTAACATTTTTATGCGTTTGAATCGACTGTCCGATTTATCGTTCGAACGATTCACTGACACCTCTGACTCGAAATCACGTAAAATCCGAATTTCCTTATCCGAGTTCTGCTAAAAACGTTAGCGTTTCTCTTTATCCAGTCAGAGTGAGTAAAGGTAATATTAAAAAAAAAAGAAGTCGTTTCGCGCGCGTTCATACAAATTATAATAAAGAAGAATGATAAAATATAACAAAAAAATAATTGGTGGTTACAACACTTCCACGTATAAGAATATATTTTAATAACCGTTTGTTCTCTTGTATAATACGTATTACACGCGCGTACCTAATAATGTTTTGTGGAAAATTGTATATATTTTTTTTTACCTTTATTATGAACATAACGTGTTGAAGTTTCGTACGTGGCACAAATTTAAAATCAGTTTTTCTTTTACGAACGCTGAACGTAGTGTTGTATTCTACACGTGTCTTATCAGTTTCTGGTCAGGTACGGTGCGATAACGTTCGTGGAATGAAGTCGTTTTCGCGGACGCGTTCGACGGCGGTTGATATTACTGTAACGACTCACGGCTATTATTTGTGAACGCTCAGCGACTTGCTCGAAAAAAAAAAACGGCCACCACGCAACGGCGCCAGGACACCCCCGAAACAGACAAAATCGACAATTTTCTCGTTTCTTAAAAGGGATTATAAATTTTGGAGAAAAAAAAACTGATTTTAGAAATCATTTGTTTTTTTTCCAGAAAAATTTAATTTTTTGATCGATTTTGTGATAAAAAAAAAACATTTGATAGCTGGAATGTCGTTCACATAAAACCAAAGCTGTTGTATACGATACTTTCTTCTATATATTGACTTTCTAATATAAACGTTAAAAATAAATATTACACCGAACACACGGGTAATTATTATTGTTGACGGTAAGTAGAGAGAGAGAGAGAGAGTACATAAATTATTTTTAAACCCTTCCCCCCTCAATAATAATAATAAAAAAAATTCTTCAAAATACCGTCACTGCAGCGCAGACCTAACCGCATCAAGGACGTGCCAGCTGGTCTAGCTGGTCAATAAACAAATATACGGTCTCGGCGTGTCCGGTCGAGCAGTCACCCCACGGCACGCGGAGGTCGTATATATATATACGTATATATTATATAGTTTCCGGCGACACGAAAAAGCTACGCTGATGATTATCTTTGCACGGTATATTGTCCTGGATGGAAAAAAAACAGTACGGCAAATAATAATAATAATAATAATAAAAAAAACGAATTAATTACTAATTGTAATAACCACTATCGACAAACGTAATTAATTCGGGTTATATTTACCCGAAGACGATTAATCATCGTCGATATTTTGTTCGGTTATTTCTTTGATTCCGTATCGTCGAATGTGGTATAAATTGGCGAATTCGCAAAACTACTCGGACAAATTATAATAACCCGACCGCACTTCGTTCGTAAAAATCGATTAATTATTCAAATTATTATACACAAAAAAAAAAAATTTAACGTTTTGTAAAAAAAAAAAAAACAATACTCGTACCCAGGCGAATTTAGTGGTTTTAAAAATTAGAAACGGAATTATTTATAAAATTGTTTTTTTTATGTACGTATAACGGACTATTAGTTTTCAGAAATCTGTATGATAGTATTAAAAAAAATAATAATAATAATAACCGTAAGGTATACGCTCCACGCGTGTAATTATCTCCGCAGCAATCGGACATTTTTCATTCGAGGTTTTTATTTAGAAAAAAAATTCCAAATTTGACGACAGAAATTTAAAAAAAAAAAAAATAATAAAAACGATTACTGACGTTTATAGAATTTTTAACCATTAAAATCGCCGTTTTGTTATATGACTAGGATTTATACGCATTTAAGCTACCAAAATATGTACATAAATATGTGCGAAAAAACTCAAAATACGTATTTTACTAATACGATTTAGTTATTAATATTTAATTATATATATATAATATAGCCGTACGAGTTCCTAATGAAACAAATTACGTTTTAAATAATAAAATTATTGAAAATTATAAAGTATAAGTAACAAAAGTTAAAAAAAAATATATATTTATTATCTTGATTACGATTTATGATAACATGCATTTTTAAATTTTCAAATTTAAACGATAGTCGATTTGGTCGTAAAACTGCGTAATACCGACTAAATGATCTTTCGACTTCGACTGATGTTATTGGACAGTATTGCATTTTGACTATGTCTGAAGGAGTAAGTTTTACGTCCAATGAAAGTTCAGAAGAAAGACCAGCGAGAATACTTTTGATAGCTATAATTTTCACATAAAATTGTGTCGAGAAATAAATGTATGAAATTTATAACGCTATAGCAGTCCATATTGTCAAAATGGACTAAACGTGTAAGAAAAAAAAAAATGGAAAAATTAAGAAATAATATGTAAAAACGTGTATTCATGACGAAATATGTAAAATCAAATATAGCTCATTTAATCGAAAATCACTCGAAACAAATTTATCACTTGCCGAAACTAATTTAACGCGTCACAGGGAAAATATGCATTTACATATAAATCCGAGCTCTTGTTATAACCCTTATTCGGATAGGTACTCAGTTTATTATATATAAAAAAAAAAACCAGTGAAATATAATTATGTAGGCGAATCATCGAAATCGAGTAACAATTTATGGAGTTAAAAACGTATTTTTGTTTTTGTTACGTTAACAATAACACGAAAATTGAATCTGTCGCAGTCGTTCAAACCGTCATATTTTCAAAATAATTATTTTGACGAAATTATCATAATAGCGACTGTCGTCTTTCGTATGTTTAACTGATTTTAAATTGAATTTATAACTTCATTAATAACGAGTAATGGATATTTTCTTGAGGTCATTATAAAAAAGACCGCGTTAAAAGTGAATTTGATTTTTTTTTTAAAAAGACATTTCAAAAACACTCAACGCGCTGCTTTAGATAAAAATCACTGGCGTTTGTCTTTTTATTCGGTAACGTTTTTCACGAGTAGTAAATACATTTAATAGATGTGCGTATCTATTATTATGCGAGTAATTTATTTTTTCTATATGTCTAAATAAATTTAAAAATATATATATATTGCGGTCAATTGAGTTTTCGATGTATGTAAAAAAAAAAAAACAGTAAATGAAAAATCGTTAAATTTGGTGATTTTTATGCTTGTTAAAAATGGTAACACTCCCTATACAAAAAAAAAAGAAGAAAAAAAATTCTAGATCAAACAAGTGACGAAACCATAGGCTATGAGTTCCAGCGGATTGCTGTGTGTAAACTTTCGAGTGAGCCTAAAACGAAATCGAAATAATAATATTTTATCATTGCAGTCTGATAAAAGTTCTTAGAGATAAAAAAATTTTTTTTTTACAATATATTACAGTTTTTTTTATTAAATTTGCATTTAAGAACAATAGGAATAAATGTAATAATAAAAAGACAATGATACATTTATGTTAAAATTTATTTGTACAACAACTACTATATATAATATAGCGATTATTGCGACAACAAAAGTAACGACGAACGGACATGGAAAAATAAAACCGAAAACAAATTGTTTATTTAATATACAATTTATACAATTATATATATAAAAAAATGTGAACAGACAATGTTTCAATTGTAGTTAACAACTACTAGTTATAATTGACGTGTTTAGCTGGTTTTTATTAAATATAATATTATTCTATCGGTCGGTGTTTATCATGAAATTAGTTTGAATTATTGTGCCGGACTTGATGTGTGCACTTCGGGTGATACAAAAACAAACCATTTAAAAAAAAAAATCGTACTCGAAATTTTTGGAAAACGTTGTTTACGAGTTATTCAATTTTAAAGTTTGCAGTGGCGATTTCTCGACCAATTAATTTTGAAAACTGAATAGTCTAAAAACAAAAAAAAAAAATGAATATCTTTGGTTAAACGACAACACAGATTACAAGCTTATTACTCGATATACCAGGACAAGAACAAAAAAATGTTAAAATTTTTTTCAAATATAGAATAAAAGCTGATTTTAACGCCGGCATTGATTTTTTTCTTTCTATAACTGTTACGATAGAAATTACAAAAAAATTATTTGTAAAAACAATATTGTGTGTTGCTTCCAGAAACTTTGAGAATATGTCCAACAAACTTATTTTAATAAAAACATCAATTATTATTATTATTATTATTATTATTATTATTATTATTATTATTGATTTGTGTGACGCATACGAACGAATGGGAAAAAAGAAAATAATATTACGATTATACGAATAAATATAAATACGAAGGACGTAAAACAATATTTCGTTATAATATATGAAAGTTCGTGTTAAAAAATAATCGTTATTGAATTTATTCAAAAAGTAGGTACACGTCTAATTATTATGATAAAGCGCTTGTATTATAATATTGCATATTTTATCGACTCGACCCTTTTGGACATTCAAAAATCATACCGAGTAAATTATTATAATTAACATTTTCTATATATTATATTATTATCGGTTTTGTTGAAGCGTGCGGAATGAGCTCTTGAAAACAATCCGTTGCCCAATTAAAACGCTTTTGCAAACCGAAAATAAAAATCATAAAACACGCGTACGGCGACTACTTTTATTGTTTGGAAACACAAAATTTTCATTGTAAACGGTACACACGTCTGGAACCCACAAACGGTTCTAAATCATTTTGAAACTGTATTAATTTAGGAAATAATTGTCGAAGAATCATTTTTTTTTTTCTATGTACGTTATAATTTATTGTTCACTTGCTTAACGACTTGGCTATTGTGCATTTGTTACGGGAGAAAACACTGTAATATTAAATTTAAAAAAAAATTTTGAACTCTACACGGCGGCAATGGTCTGGTAACGTGTTGAAGTGTAAAGGACCTCCGCACTGATACTCGTATTCCGGTCCGATGAGTTACTTAGAAAATTACTCTGTGAGCCAAATATAATTATTTGCGTTTTTTTTTTTCTATAAAATTTCAAGTTTTATATGTGCCTTGGCCATGTAGTAGAAAAACTATTATTACGAATTCGTTAGGATTATCGGTAATTTTAATTTTACCACTTCGTTAATGTAGACAGCGACTAATTAACGTTAAATTTGTAATCTGTTGACTTTATAAACTTGTCACAATATTATCTAGTTCGGTTTACAACGCGAAGACGAGTATTACTCGCTATCGGAGTTTGAAACGTTTTTAATTAGATTTTTAACTTTATACGTACAAATATATTTTATACGGTTGTACAGGACAACGTTATTTACACACATTAAAACCGGTAGTCGATTTCGTTGACTAATTTAATTAAACTTTGTTTAACTTAATGTTTTTTTCCCGTTTTCACTTAAAACTCAACTTTTCCGATATACGATTCTGAGTGAAATTACGAATTTTACAACGGTGTCTTTATTTGTTTATTTTTTTACTTTGTGAGCACGTTTGCGTAGAAGGAGAGCGCTCGGAAGATCGTGACGTACGTTACGTTTTGGTAACAGCAATTTGCGTATGTATTTATTTGGTATTTTTTTTGACACGGTTTTTGTATTTTTTCAATAGTTTTCTGAAGCGTAATTCAAAGCGTCGCGACAATTGCAAAATCGTCAATATAAGAGCCCTAAAACGTTATACAAGTATTGTTCGTTTTATTTGATTAATTTAAATTCCTTTTCGTTAATTCGCTCAATTTTTGATCATTTTAAACCGACAGATGGAGAACAATACGCGACGTGCACGATTATCACAATATCTCTCAATACATATGCAGCGCAGGAGAGAATTTTATGTATTTATCATAAATATTTAAAAATAATAGTAATTGTTAAAAAAAAACGCCCTCCCCATAGGTAATTTGTTATTTATCGGTGTGTATAATAGCAAAAGTTTAGGTCCAACTGAAAAATGCTTGTTAAAAAAAAAAAAAAATGCTGTTGGTGTTAAATCACTATTACAAAAATACAAGAAAGGGTCCGACACCAACTTATAACAAAATATATTACATAGACAATCCCGCACATAATTCACTCACGTACCCTTTAGTTTTTTTGTGTCATACTTTTTTTTTTATTGCCGTTTGTTCTCATAGTCCATTCAGTATAATATAATAATATAAAATATACCGTTTAATGAATAATGTTAAAAAAAAAAAAAACGTAGATTATATTATTATTTGAACCGAATATTTCTCGAAAAAAAATATATATACAAAATATCTTTTTATCTTTCCAACATACACGAATGTACACATAAATATATTATAATTAAAGCGTAGTATTTACTTGTAGGCATATATATATAAACAAATTTCTGTAAAGGAATGTTATCAACGGTCCTTTAAAATTGTTGAATTGAAAACAAAGTAGATAAAGTTTCACGACGATAAGTCAATCTGCGCGTTTCTAAAGGACATTTTCGTAGTTTCGTACAAATAAAAACCATATATGTTCAACCCAATAGGTATATTTACAAAAGCGTAACGTGTCATTTATAATTCATTTCATCAGTCCAAAATATGCTACGATGAAAATTATTAACACTTAATAATAATATAAAATAAATAAATATAAAACAATGTAATACGATTCTTTTGCGAATTTTTGCGACCGATTTTACATACCTTTATATTTATTTAATTGTAATTTATAAATAAAAAAGCGCATTACAATCGTATTAGGAAATTATTTTTTAACTCCTTTTACTTGCCACGCAGTTGGTACTAATTTTACACGGAATGCACTTCTCACAAGAATGATGCGCGGTGCTAATATACGAGTTTCCACTATTCTCCTTTTTTTTTCGTTTTGACTTCTTTAGATACACCTTTATTATTAATATATTTTTTTTTTTATTTTGTTATCTTTATTAATATTATATATCAAACAGCCGACTGACGTTGATTATTGAAATAAACAAATTATATGAGTATAAAAATTTCATCGTACATTTATGAAAAAAATTAATTTTTAATTATACGATTATTCTCACTGTTTATAGATGGGTTCAATGTATTATATTTTTAACTGTGCCATGTATAAATGATCCAAAAGACCCAATACCCGGGGGAAGCACATCATTGTTGAACAATTACAATGAGTCATTAGGTATTTATGTCATATTTTAAAATTTATTATTATTTTTTATTAAATACAAATTTTTAAATAATAACTATCATCTATATTGCCCATAGGTCATAATAAAATGGTTCCAGATATACATCCTGATGATCCTAAAAATGATATTCCTAAAAATCAGATTGAATTCAGACTAAGACTTTTAAAAGGCCCATTTCAACCTGTAATGGACATTTTCCCAAGAACCCTGTTTAGTGGCGTAAAACGTAGTTTTCAAAAATCATGGTACCAACAGTTTACTTGGTTAGAGTACAGCCCAAAGGAAGATTTAGCATTTTGCTTCCCTTGTCGGATGTTTAGCGGATCAACAGGACTTAATGTTGGACAATCAGAATTGGTATATTCAAAAATTGGATTTAAAAATTGGAAAGCCTCTACCTCCAAATTCAGTGCACACGAAAAATCCAAAAATCATTTAAATAGTTCAACATCATTGACAAATTTTTTAAATTCAAAACCTATAGATGAAGTTATAGATGAACAGAGAAAAAATATTCACAGTGTAAAGGAGTTGACTCGACAAAAAAATAGAGAGATTATGAAACGATTAATTGATATAACTGTTTGTTTAGGGATTGGTGGTAAACCATTCAGAGGACATACAGAAAGTATAAATGATGTTCATAAAGGTTTATTCTTAGATATAGTATATCTCTTGCGTAAATATGATCCAATTTTAATGAACACTTTTATTAGGACCAAAAATGCTTTATATACAAGTAATCATATACAAAACGATCTGATTTCATCTATTAACCAGGTTATCAAAATGCAATTAAAAGATGTAATACTTAATGAAAAAGTATCTTTGATAGCAGACGAGACCAGTGATATAGGCCACCACGAGCAATTGTCCATTGTGATACGTTATTTTAACAAACATACAAATTGTCCTGTAGAACAATTTATTTGTTTAAAACGAATAACATCAGTAGATGCACAGAGTATTTTAGTTCATTACATGATATTATTCAAGAATATAGTATTAAATGGGAAAATATAGTTGCCGTTTGTTTCGATGGAGCATCAACTATGTCAGGATGTACAAACGGTGTTCAAACAAAATTCAAAGAGAAAACTTAAACACATTTTTGTTCATTGCTATGGACATTGCTTGAATCTCGTTCTAGTTGATTCTGTCGGGAGAAATAATCGAACAACGTTTGATTTTTTGGAAATATCCCAGCTCATTTATAATTTTATTGAGGGCAGCTGCGTTAGACATGCAGTATTAGAGAAAATTGCCAATTCAATCAACTTAAAATTAAAAACTTTGAAGTCGGTTTCTACTACACGATGGGCTTGCCGTTATGAAGCCGTTAGTGCGGTCAAAGTAAATTACTCTGCTCTATTTACTGCTATTAGTGAAATCTCAGAATCCACTAGACAAGCTGATATTCGTGCTAAAGGTTTGGGTATTATTTACCAAATGAAAACCTTCGAGTTTGTTTTGCATTGGAAATGCTGGAGCCTATATTATGTTCAATATTAAAAGTGAGTAAATATTTGCAAAAATCTGATATTAATTTGTTAACAGCAGTACAGTTAGTTGAATCGTTGAAAAGACACTAGAAACTATGAGAAATACTGAATCTAATTTCGATAATATTTACAAAAAGTTTTTAAATTATGTGAAGACAATCAAATTGTAATTCCACCAGTTAAAAAAGAAAAGTTTCAAGTAAAGTTAATTGTTTTTCTAATACCCAACATTTCATGGATACTAAAGAAGAAGAAATGAGGATTACAGTTTATAATGTAACATTAGATCAAATGATTCATGGTATTAATTTGAGATTTAGCCAGGAAACATTGAATATGATAAAAGCATTGCCAATGTACTAGAATTAAATGTTGACGACAACGATATCATCATTTTAACCAATGCCTTTGGACAAGAATTAAAAAAATGTACATATACAATACATACACATTTTATTTTCGTCTTATTTAAACTCTGTCATTAGAAAATATACGGATTTAAAAATCAAAAGCCGAAAGCGCGTGGCTGTTATTTCAACTGAAACGGTTAAAAGATGGAGTAAAACCGAAAGTAAATAAAGAAGTTCCTTACTGTCCGATAGCAATTAGGTCTTATATAATAATAATAATGAGAACTCGAGTGGAGTAAACCAAGTGTGTGACCAACAACTTGAAGCTTATCGACCATGGTTAAAAAAAAAAAAAAAATAGACATTAAAAATAGCCTTACACTTCACTGATCATTCTATAGTTAACGCACGGATGGAACACAGACAAGATGATTCGAAAATGCGAATTTCCAATAAATACATTGAGGTTTTAATGGATTTTAAATTAGAAATAGCACGTGAACGGTTAGGTGCGTCCGTAAAAAATAAAAGACCTCTAACGTATGATTCTTAAGTCTTTTACTAAAGACTCACTCAGAACACGCTTGTTACCTTCTGAACACATAATACGATCAGTGGTACTGACCAGTTGTTGACGATCTGAAAATGGCGAAAAATCGTAGAGGAAGAGATTGTAAAAGTCGCATCGGGGGTGGGATATACGTGTTTTATATTTATTAATATGTAAATTATTTTTTGTTAACTTTTTTTCAAATATTTCAGTTATACAAAAATATACTTAAGAAGTGCATTGGTCAATTAAAAATTGTATTTATTTTTAATTTCCACCTATTTATTATTTTATTACACTATATTTAAAATTTTACAACTAACCTACACAAATGTCTGGGTTGTTTTTTAGTGAAACTATGCATTCTAATTTTTTTTTTTTTAGTAATAGTGTTTTCATCATTTCGCGTAAAACGTAATAGGACAAATATTTGAAAAGACCACAGGAACGTTTGAAGAACAACTTTAAGAGCTTCGATGGGTGAGACATTATTCACGTAAAAAAGTGTCCGTAATTATAGATAACTTTTATAGAAAAAAATTAATAAATAAAAAATTTCCTTGGTAACGCACAAAATAGTTTTCCATACAAATGTGTGTGTATTAGTGTTGAAAGGGTTAGGTAAATTATGATAATAAGTATGTTGTTTAATTAAAATAGGGTATTCTTTAATTAGGAGTAAAACACTGTTTTCGTAACATGATACTAAATAATCCTAAATAAACTATTCTCGCTAGAAACAAGACCGGAATAATGGTGCTAAATTTTAATCAGAGTATCTCGTGTAGTCCCGTAACAGAACAGTTGAAATTCTATAAATATCGAATATTTTTTGGGAAAACTTGCCTATAAGAAAGAACACATTTTGTTTGAGATATTCACATTTATAAACTACAAATTGTAATTTAACTATTTTGTAAATAATACATATATATACGTATATATTTAAAAAAGGTATAGCGAGCTGCGGGGCGTTGTGAATGCCGCTTAAGTGAATTACTTGGATAAAGATTTTAGAGTGTATTGTGTTATCACTATAAATTTGAAAGCAACGATAAATCATTTCGTTCGATAAAACGATTCTGAGCGTAGCATCGGTGTGATACAATTTGTGTCGAAAAATTTGAAATGGTTATAAAAAGAAATTGTGACTTAACGATTTTTAAGATTTTTTTTTTGAATACAGTTGGAGTAACAAACGTTTGACATTTAAAAAAAAACTTTTAAGCCCTAAAACCAAAAATTACCCGTTTTACGAATTAAATACTTCAAAATCTAAAACTGCTATAAATAGCCCAAAATTAAAAGTAAGCTTTTGAAAAATCCGTCTCGTTAACACAGTGCAACGTTACATATCTGTGTTTGGTGAAAATTTCAGGTTTCTATGACCATTAATTTTGAAATTACGAAGAAACGACGATAATCGAATTTGAAGAAATTGCGTTTTTACCTTTTTTTTTTTTTATGTAATTTTTCGGTAGTTTTTTCTAACGCTTAAAAAACTCCTGTGAAAATCGAAGAATCAAGTAATAGTAGTTTATGTTTTTAGGCGCTTTTGAGAAAAATCGAAAAATCACCTCTCTAAAGTACCCAACTATAGGTGCGATTTACTGCCGGAAACAAACTGTGACTGTAAAGATCGGACTACTTCTGATAGAATTTACGGGTACAGACATAAAAAAGTTAAAAAAAAAAACAGCTTTGTAAAACCAATAGATTCCTTGCTCCGATCACAATCTAAAATGTAAAATTCAACCGGTGCGTGTCATCACGTCCGTTGTTCGTCGCGATTGTTACGTCGTAAAACGACACCTGTAGTACATAATATAAACCGCTATTTGTATAGTTAATTGTCGTCTCGTTATTAGCAGAACTGTAAGGCAACAAAAAAAAAAAACGTTTTAATAATGAATAACAGATGTATATATATATATGTATACGCGTATTAGTGATACACTGCTGATACCTACTATATAATGGCTGATTATCGCAAGCTGTGCCACGTCAAAAACGATACGATAGCGCCGAGTTACGTCGAGTTTATTTATTTTGGTAAGCATAACCGACAGCGAGACTTAATTCAATAGGAAATAACACTCATCACGACCTATAATAAAGTACACGCGATGAAGTGTTTAACTTAAAATATCGTCGTTAATAACGATGACGAGATTATGAAATAACCGGCCAGTCATCTCTGCTATAACAGATCGTGAGTAATCCAATATTATCGCAGCTGCTACACTATAATATACTCGTATAGTAACGAATTTCACACAATTATTGTTTTCGTAGTTTTGTGTTCGTGTACCTACAGTAGTTTGTTCGGTAATTTTTTTGTTGATATTCACGACGGGATTCGGATCGGCTGTTGTTCGAATGGATACGACATCGTTAAATACACGACGATAATAATATTGTCAATTAGTGGAAAATTTATTTTATTTTTTTCTGAGTATCGTTTAATATCACGAGTATATAACTCCGTTATAAGGAAATAATTGCGTTACGTACAAACGTAAAATACAATAAACGAAACTACACAACCCGACTACAAATCTTGAAACACATAAACGCAGACCAAGGGAATTTAAATTATTTTTAAAAATATAAGAGAATAGAAATAATTTATACGTTTTTTTTTTTTTTGGGGTGGAGGGATTACTACACGTACACAGGTTGGAACACTGCAGCGTTGGCTATTGTGGTTTTATATTCGTTATCATTCGCGAAAGACAAATTCTCGTATAATATTTCATTCGTACATTTCACGTAGTTCTGTAAATATGTTTTTTTTTTAATCTGCCCAATCAATACCGTAAACATACATATATACATAAATAAATTCTTTTCTCGCGGTCGTGTACAACTATTTCAGTATATTGTTTTAAATTCGATGTAAGATTATTTTAATTGAACAAAACATTTACGACGTGTTTCGCAATTCCGAGTGATTGTCGATAGTGAATAAAATAATATACCGTTATAAAAAAAAAAAAAAAACCATGTATAAATATAAAAATCCATCGAAAATATTGTCAAGCGTAACAAAATGCGAGTGTATTTGAATTGATTAATTTTTTTCGTCGATGACTGGCGTCCCAGACATCCAGTCAATTTGTTAAGCTCTATAGATGTGTTTCAATAAATACGAATTTAAATAGAAACCTTTTTTAATATACGTATACCGTGTTTTATTTTCTTAACAGAAGTATCTATATTCGTACCGTCATAATTATGATTTGGAAGTCGCTGCGTTTTACAATTTTTCGGTATTTAAATTAGCACGCGAATGTAAATAACTATTTTATTTTTGGAATTTTTAATTTTTAGGTTTTTTTTTTTCTGTACATCTTTAGGTGATTTTCAGTAATTTTTATTATTTTTACCAATTTTCCGCTAGTCGAGAGGAAATTAACGGATTTATTATTATTATTATTTAATCGGCGGTTATTATAAGTTTTTTTTTCTTTATATGTTCGGTATAATATTTTTTAGAAAAAAATGCCACTTTTTTCCCGTCAACTAATTGTAGGTACATTTAAAAATAATCCTTTCGCTGCTCAATGGTTTCTTGTCGACCGCCATCCATTTGATAAATACCTAAATTACAAAAATTATATTATAATTTCTTTAAATTGTTTTAATAATCATAAAAAAAATGGATTATAAAACATATATAAATTAATAAGTGTTATCAGTGCCGTCTTAAGGCATGGGCCTGGAGGGCCCGGGCCCAGGGCCCCCAAATTCCAAGGACCCCATTTTATTTACAAAATACCAAATATTAATTTTTTTTTTTTACTTAGATGTTTAAATTTTAAAATGTTACTTTACAAAGGTTATTATAAAAATCGGCATTTTTTTATTTTTATTAATAAATTATCATTTTTAATAGCTAATATAACATGTTATGTGTCGAAAAGAAAATAGTATTTAAAGGCCCCAAATATTTTGGGTCTTTAGGCCTCACATAACCGTAAGACGGTCCTGAGTGTAATTGAATTAGAAAAGGATCAATAAAAAATAGGTAGCTCCGCTCAGAATCTAAAAACTTTTTTCATCGTTCAAATTAAAAGTAATTTTTTTTATATTTTTAAAAAAAATGTTTATTTCCATTATTTAAACACATTTTCAGGGCGTTTTTGAACACGATCAGGTCACGCATTTGCATTTTCTTTAGGTCATTTTTTAAAATATTTTTAAGGTCATCAACTCCCTATAGTATAACAACAGATCGTCGATACATGAACACGTACAGATAGGTTTTTTTTTTTTTTTGGTGTTTACCCTTAGGCTATCTGCGAGCTACCACTGACACGTGACGAATTAGCTGGTACATACGTGGTAAAAACTGGAATAAACGCGTATTATTAAAAATAAATAATATTCGTGTAATAGTCGTGAGGTAGGAGGAGGAGGACGAGAGGCGTCGCCGACAACGGTGGTTTTCGTTGGAAAAGTAGATGCACTCCTTTATTGAACGCTCTCGCTTTTTTTTTTCTCTCTCTATAATAACAATAATCTACGATTGGACCATACGCAATAATATATAATATTACTGTGCGAGAAACTGTATTCGAACGCGTTCATTACGAGAACCGTAATAAGCTCGCCGACATTAGTAGCGCGGCGTCCCTTTGGGATTCGAGTAATTATACATTTATCTATTATACGGGAGGCTGCGGCGTAACAATTGATACGAGAGAAAAAAAAAAGAGTAATGTAAAAAAATATATATATATATACCGGGGCCGTACTCCTCATAAATATATATATGTTGTCCGCAGTAATAATAATACGCGCGCGGGTCTGAACAGTAATAATCGAGTCTAAAGGTGTACACTCTGAATACGCCGGGGCCTATGACTATACTATTATCATCACACACCGATCTCGCTTGATGAATATAAATCACTGCGCGCTGTATAGTTAGTGTATTTATACGAATCGCTTACATAATAATTACACGCATTTCGCCGCAGTCGTGCCTACATATTAAAATGTGTACTATGTAGATGCGTTGATGATGATGATTCGATGTCAAACGATAAGGCCGCGGCAGGATTTTACTGAGTTAATTTTGTAGAAATAAATTTACGGTTTAGTGCAGTGCGTGCGCACGACGACGTAATAAGGATCTCTCTGTTGGTCAATAGATTGTCTGACTTGTAAAAAAATCATTACAACAATAATAATAATAATAACACAATTATATAAAACCACCGCGGTGGTACGTTGTTTTGTGTGTGTACAGAGATTAGACATCGACACGAAAACATAATAACGGCGTAATAAAATATGGTCGGAATAAAAATCAAAAAAAAAAAAAATCATAAAATCCTTCTCTCTCTCTCTCTCTCTCTCACTCTCGTACCCGGCCGTACAATATCGGCGAGGTGTATTTTTTATTTCGTTATTCTTAACAACTCAATTATCAACGCCCGTGCCGTGCAACACTATTATATTATATAGATAGTATAACCACGAACTCGGGGGGGAAAGAAAACGTCGAAACACGTACATTTTTATTTTTTTTTATTGTCTGACTCACAACCGCCCGTTAAAACAGAAATTTGAACTTATATTTTAAGTCGAAAAAAATCGATTTTTGGACTCCGAGCGGAACGAGGAATGTATTAGTGCGACTGTACCCGAAAAATCCTATCAGAAGAAGTGTTTCTTCTGATACAGTCATAATTTGTTAACGGCAACAAATTTCATCTGTTTGGTTAGCAGCTGTAGGAGAGGTGATTTTTCGATTTTCTCAAAAGCGCCAAAAAAAAAAATTATCGATAAAAACACGATTTCGTCGAATTCCAATTTTTTCGTAATTTTGAAACTAATGCGGTTATGAAAACTTGAAATATTCACCAAATATTATGTAACTATGTATTATATTAGGGGGAAAAAATTTTCAAAAAATTTCTTTCAATTTTCGACTGTAAATAGCAATTATAGATTTCGACCTATTTTCAATTCACGAAAGAGGTAATTTTTGGTTTTAAGGATTAAACGTTTAATACAATGTCACAAGTACCTTAACTACATTAGAAAAATTTTTGAAAATCTGGACGACGATCGAAATGCACAAGACTTGGCAAATCAAGTTGGTGTTTCAAAGGCGGTTACACGGGTAAAGAAAAAGCATGGGCTCCAATGACAATAACAAACGGCTTCAAAAAAAATCAGGATTTGCATTCAGCAAACCCACAGAAATAGGCGTGTGAATTGATCGAATTGTTGTACCGTCTCCCGTTGCGTGAGAATAACGATTTTGTTGATACACACACGGTAATTGGGCTACCGAATGCAGCTCAACTGATGTAGCGGTGATTTCGGATGACTTTCGCTTTGAACCGAATCCCATTAAAGCTGATGGTGAGCATGAACGCCCTGAAATTGAGACGTTTGGAAACTATTCAGAAGCTCTACAGGACAGCAGCTTATTCGTCTGATGGAGTTCTATTTATTTATTTTTTTAAAGGCGATGACAAAGTGTTTTCACGCGCCAGCGAGTTAATTATCATCCATCATGTGCCGGATGAAATGATTAAATTCATGTTGAAAAAGCAAACATCGATTCAATCATTTTTCTAGAAAAATATCAAACGCAATTATGTACGCGCGCGTATAATTAACAATATTAACGTATGTACGCAATATTAAAACGAAAAAGGTCTGAATACACAACCTGTCTACACTTTTGATGGTTTCGCGGCACTGACTGACAGCGTTTTAGACAGAAACCACTGTATAAATCATTGTGCGAAATTAAAATTCTACTGTAATCATAGTGCATTACTATAAATGTATCGTATGTGTACCCTTTCTTTTTCAGTTATTCTACGCGATGTTATAACAACGTTAATTATACGAAACGGGTAAATTTATCACGTGTTATCATAATGACACCAGAGTACCTACCGTAGCGGAGGAATTTATTTCGAAGGCTGGGATGGCACTAAATTTCTTATCACCGTTTCCAGAAGTGCAAAAATACTATACACAGCTGGTCGCGTCAGTAAATTACTAATTTCGCCCCGAAAGGATAAGTTACAATGTTTTTCGTTTTGATAAAACTGCGTTAACGATACGCGTCTTTGTTTTAACAACGCGGAAATTTATACGCGGCGAACACAATATAATATATTATAATGTTATAACCATAGATAATACATAATGGATAGGCCATGTGTGTACAATACGTGTAACGGGCAGCGTTCCTGAATAAAGAAGAGAGATAGCAATATTAAAATCACATCTTCTATCCTACTCAGCAAGAAATTGTTTTTTGTTCCATGAAATAATAATTTGTTCCACGACATAATAATTGGAAAAATAGTACATTCTGTTATCTACGCATCGATTATTATCTAAATATTTGCTGAGTGAGTGACACAGAAGATTCGGGAACGCCTGATAACGAATATGGCCTATCCATTTTGTATTGTCTACGGTTATAACACGTATAAATATCGAGGCAAGTATACATTTTAAATACACTGGCACGGATAATCGGAAACACGCGAGAAACTATAACGTGTTATTTCCTATAAAATACGCTGGTTTATTAGTAAAAATAAACATTTAGACAACACTCGTTAAATAAACGTTTTAAAAATCTGATATTTTTTGTAGAAAAAAAAAACTGAACTCGCGTATTCGAATAATAATAATAATAATAATGAAATTTTAAAGCCTTGTGTTACAAATGTATATTAAAATAAGCGTCTTATACAGGACGCGGCACAAATTTATAAGCCCGGATTGTTTTTTTCTTCTCATAACTCGGATTATAAGGCACTATATACGATCGTAAAAACAGTTGATATGAAAATTGTTTAATAAAATCATATTATTGTATTCCAAAATATTTTATCCGCTTCAGGAGTCTTTCGGTAAAATTTGAATATACACATATTTTTTTCCCCTCTCGAATATTTCCCCTTTTATTTATACCCGGTGGCCCCCTTATGACTAACCGATTTCGTTTTTTTCTTTTTTTATATAAATTTTAAAATGAATAATCAATAAAGCGTTAAATGAATATATAGATATATTATACATTGTACGGTCATTTAAAAGTTGGCACTGCAGCGCGGAACTCGACGACGACCCCAAACGGGTTGTCGGCATCGACGTTTTCTGTATTGTATTTTATTTACGTTTTTTTTTTTTTTTTGTATATTATTACGAAACGTTCTGTATGGGTATTGTGTCGTCGCGTTATTATATTAAATTCATTTTTTTGTCTCGTAAACGCGTTTGAAATGTGCAATGACACAAAAAAAAAAAAAAACGATAAAAATATTTTCGCTAAAATAATGGAAGATAACGCACAGCAGACGTTGAATATCATAATATTTAAAACGATACAACTGTTTTATACCTTGCATTCGATAAAACGATTCTGAACGGAACTTCGGTGTTATTTATTATTAATACTATATAATAACAGAGTATGTATATTAGAGCGTATAATTAATAATAGTAATTTTTAATATAATTTCTTATGACCTCTATAAAGTACCAAAATAGATGCGATTTGTTGTCGGAAACAAACTGTGACCGAAGAGATCGGAGCATATTCCTTCTGGTAGAATTTTTTGGGTACAGACATAAAAATATATATATAAATTATTACTTTTTCGGTGGTATTTGAGTTATGTTTTTAGGCGATTTTTGAGAAAATTAAAAAAATGATCGCTCTAAAGTACCAAAATAGATGCGATTTGTTGCCGGAAACAAACTGTGACCGAAGTGATCGGAGCATTCCTTCTGGTAGATTTTTTGGGTACAGACATAAAAAAAAAAAACACATTGTAAAAGCAATAGATTCATCGCTCCGCTCAGAATCTAAAATACAGTATACATTTTTCGTATTCAAAACAATGTATTAAAATATATTTAAATATAAGCCATTGAATAAATATATTTAAAAATAATTTTCGGAAGTGTAAACCGATATAAATTTTTTCATTTGTAGTGATAATTATTAAGTTCAGTATTAAATAAAGCCGTTAAAACGAGTAAGTACAATAAAAACGTCGTTAAATATATGCCTATACCTAAAATTCTAATGACATTAAAGTTTAAAGGGGGGGGAAATTTTCGAATTTCTGGTCCGGCAAAAAAAAAATTTTTTTTTTCACTATGGCCCGCGGTAAAAAAAATTTGGCCACCACTGGATTAAACAAAAACACAATAAAATACTTGCGATTTATTGCTTGAATTAAAAGGAGTTTTTTCGGTTTTTTTCTCTACAAACAGACTGGCACACGTATACAAATGTGTGTGTGTGTGTGTCGCGAAATTCCGTTGACATTATTAGAACGATATTATAATAATATTGAAATAACGATACGGGAGAAATATTAACGAAACGCTCGGGCCTAGAGACCGTATGAAAATAACAAACGCTACAAAAAAAGTAACATCTGAAAAGACGTAAACGCGTGTGGGATAAGATACAACCCCTAACCCGTATGTTCGCGTACGTATTTATTGTCAAAAAAAAAAAATAATAATAATAATAACTCGCACGTGTAAATGATAAAAAAAATATAATAATATTTGAAAGAAATAATATGGAATAAAACGCTCCGCCGATGTACGGTTAACGTATTAAACACGTATACGTTATGAAAAATAAAAATAATCAATTGACGTACCGGAGTCGGAAATTTAATAGTTTATTATTTTCTAAACGTATACGATAATATTGTATAGAAAGCAGTATTATGTAAAATCGTTGTTTTCGTCCTGCGGCCAGTCAGTAAACAGTTACAACGAGGTCATAAAAACTCGCGGAAACGAGCGCATAGAATTACATAGATGATTTCAAAAAAAAAAAACAAACACACATAAGTAATAGATTTATAGCGAGATCGCTCTCGAATATTTTCCGATTCCTTCTGTTTATAATACGTTTCAGTATTAAGTATTATACGCAACACTATAACCTCGCATATAAAGTTGGTAAATTCCCCGTTTTAAAAGCTTATAAAAATACTGAATGCGTTTAAAAAAAAAAAAAAAAAACGTACGGCTTATAACACGTAATAACTGTTAGCATTAAAATTACTACACCGTAATAGTACGTACGACTAAAAGTGGTTTTACTATAAATAAAATATCAGAAATATGTTGTGTAAAACATTTAAAGCTCATTAAAAAAAAAAAAAGTGTATATAATATATGTTTTGATTTTCGAATTATAAAACACGGTAAGAACATAATATTATAGCACTCGATTGACTTGTTAAATAGTGTTCGTCATTACACAAACGTCGAATTATATTTTAAAAGGTTTTTGGAAAACAACGAGTTTTCTATGTATGCGTACGGATATGTTTAAATAACTGTAATGTGTACGTCTTATAGACTGTGTTGTAAAAGATACTTTTTAAAAGTATACAAATACAGATACAGGAACTTGTTTTCAAAAGTGTTTTAATACTTAATGAGAAAAGTATTCGAGTATATAAATACAGATACTTAGTAAAAGTATTTACAAATACTTGTAACTAAATTTTGTTTAACATTAGTTTTACTGATGATCGGACTGTTGAAACTGAAATCACTTACTCCCTTGCACGTTAACACTGCCTATAACTTTTTGTGTGACTAATAATTATATTTTACACAGACGACACGACTCGCGGTACACTTGAGTACACGACACACGAGGATGGAGTAACATCGGGGAAAGAAAAATTACAAAAATATAATTTCACGTATTTTTTTTTTATTTATTTGTTATGTTATACGTATAAAATATTCGTTGACCATTAACAATGTATTTAGACCTGTCGCATGACCTGGGATAACAGTATAATCGGTTTAATGGGGATTATCTACATCGAGTTGAACGGAAAAATCACAGCAGTGGACAACGATACCCACGATCAAAATAATCATAAATAATTATTGTAAAAAAA
Organism: Slavum lentiscoides; assembly: GCA_032441835.1. Lineage (NCBI taxonomy): Eukaryota > Metazoa > Arthropoda > Insecta > Hemiptera > Aphididae > Slavum > Slavum lentiscoides. The sequence continues at coordinate 8,564,656 of CM063720.1, read as the reverse complement.
TGGATGCAAAACCACGCTTAAGAAGTGGAACGTATTAAGAGAAGAAGACATTAACCAACTGTAAATGTGGTGAAACACAGACAATGGGCCACCTACTACAATGCCCCTGATAGGAACCACTTGTGATAAAAATGACTTGGACCTGGCAAACGACAAAGCGTGACAGCAGTCGTGACTTTTTGGATGACCGCGATTTGAACGACACGAAAGAAGAATTATAAAAAAAATGACAAAAGTTTTGTTTTTATCATAGTTCGCGTCATTAAGAAAGATTTAAAAACACGTTTGATTTTATAAACACAGACACTCTAGAAAAGTGTTTCAAAAATACTACTCGCAAATACTCTTTTTAAAAGTATTTAAAATACGTATTTGAGTACCATAAAAGTATTTGAATACTTTTACTCAAATACTTTACAACGCTCTGCTTATAGACGATATTATTATTATTCAGTTTAATAGTAGGTACCGTTTGTGTTTTTTCTTTTTCACTTTCCAACACAATAAAGAACATTTACTGGAAGACACTGTAATAATATAGTATAGCGATGCTTTTATCCGCCAAAGTGCAGAACGCGAACGAAATAATCGTTGAAAAAATATTCACGATGTCGTGAAACCAATAGCTTCCTCGTTATCGCTCAAAATGTAAATATGCGTCAGACTTCTTGTGTATATATACTCGTATGTAAGTAACGTAATAACTAAAGAAAAAAAAAAAATGTAAATTAGTAATAATATATTCTTCTAGAAACTTCCGTTTTCATATTTTCTTTTTTTTTTTATGTTTTTTTTTTCTTTTATACATTAGATATTATCTATAATAAATCGTGCACATCGTTTGCACATTTCATTATTTACGCGAGCTACAAAAGTATTTTTCTAATTTAAATAGGTATAGTCAGAATTGTACGTTTAGCGGTCTTGTGGATATAAAGTAATACAATTAATTTAGTAGAACAACCTGGGGCAAGGTGACGTCATTTTTCGTCAATTGCCGTTGTATCGAATAGAATTCTATTTTTTTTTTTTTTAATTCATTTTGTTTTTCTTTTACAATTCATACGTAAACGTCCGTTTGTCAGTAGAAATTTGATTTTGCCAATGATACGTGTCACTCGAAAATTTTTAAATAGTTGACTAATGGAGAAATCTTTATGAAATTTGCTTTTTTCCTATTAAAATCACGTAACTATCGGATTTATTTATCTCAAAGCGGATTAGTGTACATAGATTATATAGTATTTTATACATTTTACTCACATCCATATTTGATTTATCTGTCTTATAGAATATTTTTGTTGTTATTTGAAATAATATACACATTATCAAACTGATCACGTAATATAATACATTGTTATGTGTATAAAAAGTTGGTTGATTAATTACTGCCTATTCTTTCTCCGAAAACTTACTGCATCATCATACCCAAATAAAAATATAATTTCTTGATATGTTATCATTACTTTCCGGTATTCGTTGTGTAATTTACACTCGTACAAACTAAACAATTAAATCGACAATTAACGTGTTATCGATATTTGTATGTACTGTTACTTTTGTCCTGTACATACACATATTACACGAAAATTACTATTAATAATATTAATTCGTCTCGTATCGAAATCGGCACTTGATCAAATTAAGACGTTTTTTTTCCTCCGCGTTTGTGCACTGATAACGGAACGATAAAAAAATTACAGATTTACCAGAAATAAAACGGTGAATTATTCATAATCCATATTACACTATGTGCTATATCGTATCCCAGGTTATTCTATATCATATAAAAAAAAAAAAAAATCGCGACGTTAGTTTAATAAACCGATTCAACGATTTTTGCAGTCATTTACCAAAAGTGATCAGCAAACATGTAAAATATTCGAAAAAATGTATAAGAATTCTTTATAAAAATAAAAATTATTTTCCTACGCGTATTCTGAATACTTTAACCGGTGTGTTTTCGTTCTTCTAAGAATACTTTCGTTTCTCGACAAAGTACAATAATAATACTTTATCGTCTTTTGACAAAAATTAATACGTTTTATGTTGTTGTAATAAGTAAATCCTTGCAGCTAATATCCAATGCCAGTTTTTGAACAGTTCACGATATCGTGAACAAAAATAGTGAAATGTACACGTTAGAATTTTGTGATTATATAAAATAGATTAAGAATTATTATTGTAAAAATAATTATTAGTGCCGTTTTTATGTAATCATATTGGTAGAACACTAATATTGATAAATTTACGCATTAATCCGCAACAGCGTTGGCTCGCAGGTCACGTAATTATATTTTTTATTGACATTTTTGTATAATTTTAATGATTTATCATCGTTTTTCAACTCTGATGATTCGAACAAAGTAAAATTCAAATAGACACAGTATCCGAGAAACTTGTAGAACTGTTAATAAACTAAAAAAAAAAAAAAAATAGCTGTAATAATTTTTTTTGTAATATTCGAATAGATATTTATTTTTAATGTATTAGAATGTCTACACCGAATAATTTTACCCGTCTATACGAATACGAGTAATTATTCCGAATATGAAATAAAAGTAACGTTTACGAGTCCTGGTGATTAGTAGTAACAATTTAAATTTTACCAGTGGAACGTTTTTATTATTTAAACGCCTTTAAAATTTAGACGAAACAGAAGAGAATATCTTTGTGTTCGATCGAAAAATTCATATAGTCCAGGTCGTGTTAAAACTTGTTTTTCTCACCGATACGCGTATTCATTTTGATTATAAATTGTAATATTACTCTACCCGATGTAAAATAGAAATCGATTAACACATTTCTCGTACTATACAGTAACATCGACACCTAGTGGGCAACACGTACATATATCGGAATTTCGACTGAAAATTACAAAATGTATGTTATACTGTCAAACTTGTTAGTCGTTTGTCTGATAAAAATCTACTACGGAGTTTTTTTTGGGTCACGGTAGAAAACGTTTTTAGAAGGGGGATGAATCATTTTAATAGTGTTTATTATTTATGATATATGAAACAGATACAGGTTATTTATCGCTACTATCTGTTCTATAATTTTTATGCCGACCAAAAAGCGTTTTTATTTAAATTTACAAAAAAAACCTTCTTGCGACCGGTGACTTGCGTTACAAAACCGTTTTATTTTTATTAGAAGTTTCAAAATTTAAACTATTCCATCTGGTCCGATAACTGTGCGATGTAAATGCGAGTCCGTTTTCAATTTCTCGAAATAGGTTTTTACGCGTTCCAATATCGAAAACGTATTATTTTGCCCCGGTAACTGCAGTCGATACTCGAAATTGTGGAGATAATTGTCAATAAATGTTTGTCTGGATATATAGAAACAGACATTTCTTCTATAGCTTACACTGACGCTGTAAAAATCAATGAAAAGCTATTGAAAAAAATCAACCAGTTTTTAGTTTTCGTGTACTCTTATTTTATACACACGGCAATGTTTCGATAATATACGTTTTCGCCAACGGAAATCGATTGATCGACAACGATTTAATAAAATATATCGGTGGAATTCGTTTCGGAAGAACAAATATTTTCTAATTCTATTCGTGAATACTGGAATGTGCCTGTATTTACAGTGTATAATGTGTTAACCGTCTGATATATTTATAAAAAAATGACTGTTCATAAATGCATTCTTCCAGCGTTAAAAATTCAAATTTATCACGATTACTCGCTTTTTTATTTTTTTTCTCTCTCTACGTCAGACCGTACGTTGATACGCGGCAAATATTATACTTACCAAATTTTTTTATCAGTCGCGTGGTCCAGCCGGGTCAGAGTCGGGTTTTCGGAAAATATTTGGACGGTACAAGCAAAAGTCCAAAATGAATTACTCTTTCGAATAAATGTTTAACGTCAAATACATGTGTGTTCACGTAAAACCCGCGGATGAAAAAAGAATATATATATAATTCGACATAAATTAGAAAAACTGTTTTACAGAGTTTTGGAATTTAATTATTTACAATATCTTCTTCGAGCTTTGAATTTTAAATTATTGGTTAACAAATCAATGATTAACGTTTTCAACCGATTAATTTTCCTACATTAAAATCAAAACATAAACACTTGTTATTATTATTATTATAAAATGTTTACTATTTCAGTGTGCAAATTCAAAAATAATTATTACGGGTGTGATTTCACAGAGTCAATATTCAGTCGCAATAAATTCATTATCGTTTTTTTTTTTTTTATAATTGTTTATATAATTTTAGAACCGATCGCAGTTTTGTGCTTTATTTAAATACCTATTTACTTTAATAAATTGAGACTATTAGACTCAAATCATTGTCTATGAAATCCACCAAAAATCACCGGACGGTGATACGTTATTTAGGTTAAATTATAATAAATTGGAGACGTATAAAATATTTACGAGCGACAGACTACAAAAAAAAAACTAGAAAAAAAATTCCGTTATTGTAAAAATAAAATTTTTTTCTTCGGCGCAGTATCTAAACAATATATATATATATATATGTATCTACAAAAGAAATTTTCAAAAAATTATCTAAATTCTATATAAATATATATGAAAAAAAATTATTTAACTTTAATTTTATATCTTTTAGTATCTAAAAATTCTCATTTTTTTAAACATATCGATATTTTTCTGTATTCGTACGAAGTCATTCAATTAAAATAATAATACACAGATAATCCGATTTTTATAACAGTAAATTACATTTTAATATAATATATATATGTATTTAATGCGTGACTACGAATATACACCGTCGTCGTATTGCACTTATACACATCAATTGATTTGTGAAAATAAAGAAAACGACACGGAATTATGAAATTGAAACAAAACCATAAACAGTAGTACGGAATGAATGAAATCGTTGTGAATTACTACCTATTGTACCTTTAACAAATTTTTCGAGTTGCAAACTCTGTCTTGTCCGTTTCACGTCTGGTCGAATGAAATATATTGATAGATTGGTTCGTCGCGTTAGAACAGTTCGTTTTCAATCGAATCAAAAGTGTGCAAATAACGTGTACATAACAAAACGTGCTCAAAGGTTTATGTCTCTGACGATTATTATTCATACACCAAGTGAGATTTGGATAAATTTTCTTTCCCCCAATTTCTTCACTACCTACTTATTATTATAATGTCGGCAGTAATAATTTTTTACTCAATTAATTTCAAATCGAAGTCGCTTTTTATTCCATAAAATACACGAATACGAATGAGAAATAAAAACGATTTGTAAATATTATGAATGGCAATATTTTTAGACTCCGTGTGGGGAGCGAGTACAATCTTAAGTCGGTCCCCGTGGGCCATCATCCAAATCAATTGTCTGTCAACGCGTGAAGTTTGTCTAAATTTTATCCTTCTGTCTACAGAATTTCTGAACACAAACTGGCGAAATACACGTGTAAACGTGTAATAAATATTAAAGGATCTGAAATAGAGCTCTCAACAAGGCCGCATATAATAGAATTAAATTTCGCAATACGTTCTTCGTACGCGCATATGTGTTTTTAATTTATAATGTTTATTTTAGAATTCAAAACATAAATTATTATTATACGGATTAAATGTTAGGAGCGCATTGTGTTATTTGAATTTTATGAAATATAACTAAACGCATAATTTTTAAATCATAAATAAACTAATAAATAATGTATTTTTGTGATATGTTAAGAAATATTGTGTCATCGAAATGTTCTACAATAATTTTTAATTACAATATTATTAGTATTCGTAAATTACGAGAGTCAATTAAAGATATTGGAGGTATATTTAAGTAAGAAATTATAACAATGTTACATTTTTTAATTTAAATATTTTACAAAAATAAGCTAATATATTATAGGCTTTTAAGAATATTTTCTATTTAAATTTGGTAATAAGTGTTTCAACTCTAAATTCATCTTAAACGCTGCAATTCAAATTTAAACTATAAATTGATGAGTGTGATTTACTAATTTGAAATTGCTCATAGTTATAGTTATTTCATTTATTCTGTGGTTATAGCCTATACATTATACATATAACCTATATATTATATACTACATAACTTATATAGTTTATATTATATACGTACACAATACACCATTGCCGTCTTAGCACACTACGAAAACATATAATTGTTTCGATATCATAACTTATAAATAAAATACTCTTGCCCTGTATATTTTATTATTAGGTGGTAAAGCACTAAAGAGATTTCCGGGAATCCTAGTTAGTTGGCTGGTAAATATAGACTACAGAATTAATTTATTATTCAATCGTTCGGTTATGATAATCGCCGGTACACCTATAAAAGGTTTTTGGCATATCAAGATACAGTGGTGCCAATCAACTTCGTCAACTATGTCGTTGCAAGGTTGGTCGCGCTGTGTCGATACGATAACATTGAAACTCGCGAAAATGTTTTATACGTTCGTTACTGTTGTCTTTTTGCGTCCGTACGCCTTTGAGTTCGTATTGGTATTTTTCGTCGTTTCGGTCGTTTCAAAGCACTGTGCATCCCGCCATAGGGCATAGGTTTATATAGGTAAGTATAAGTTATTATAAATATATTCTGTTAGCAAGGCCGTAGCCACAGGGGTTTTAGGATTCAGATCATATCCTCCTAAAATTTTTCTTAAAATAAAATTTAGTGATTTTAAATATCTATTACATTTGAAATTTGTACGTGTATTTTTTCATGTGCTTTCGTAACAACAAATTTGTAGCTCACCGTACGGTATACCCACGACAAAATAGATATTTTGTCATGGGTATACCTATCTAATTTTAATTATTTTAGTAACTGACATTAGTCGAGCAATATGTTGAATTTCGTTTAACACGGACACCTTAATATATATATATATATATATATATATATATATATATATACAGTGGTATATTGAGGTATACCTAGATCCCTATTTTCGGTTTTCTGCGTATACCTACCATGAAATGAACATATTATGGGTATACGCTAGTTAATTATTATTTATCTTGTTGGCACTAATTTTATAGGTTTTTTTTATATTTATATAATTTGTCAGTTATCCATAGTTATACATTTTTCTTTATAATTTTAACGATTTTGAGCGAGACATCACCATTGCAGTTCTGTCATTCTGTGTATGGTAGAAAGCAACGTACACATAGTTAGGTTATTATAGTATATAGTGTTGTGTTCTAGTACATATGTTCTTTTACTATATTTTTATTAGTGTTTACAAATTTACAATCGTATTATATGGCAAATGAAGGTGAAAACGTAAAATATGAAAAATGCACAACAAATTACAAACTTTTCAAAAATTTGTTCGGTATGTGTTTAGAAATGTGTTATATACCTTAAATTTATTTACCATATACACCACTGTATATATATATATATATATATCACTGTATAATATATATATATATATATATATATATATATATATATATATTGTATATTAATGTATAATAAATTATAATTAGAGTAGAAATGTAAAATAATGTAGTTACCTTAATTTTAAAAAATTTCATGTACTTAATTTAAATAATTTCATATTTTATTGAACATGTTTACATTGTTTAAAATTTGTTAATCAAAAACATATATACTCTCAACTCCTCCCCCACCTCAAAATTTTTTTGCTCGCTTCGGCCTTGCTATTAAGACTATCTACTGATCACTCATTTAAAATACTCATGTAAATGTGTAATAATAGCATTGCACGGCCACGTCGTTGGAAGTTACGAATAACTTCCATTATTTCAATAACACGTAATCTGGCCAACAACCGCCAGATGTAAAGACACCTTCATCGCGACCATCTCAGAACACTGAATGACCCGGCAGCTGGCAACTCTGTGCGTGTTCAAATTATATTTTTGATGGTGGAACACTCTTATTGAAAAGGAAAATAGTCAAAATTCAAAATATATACAGACTGAAGTGCATCTTTTCCATACTTTTTAAGAATAAAGTAAAGTATTCTTACATATACTATTAAGTATACTTATCTATGGTCATTCTATCATGTTATTCTGTCTATTATTTATTGTAGTACCTACCTATATGTAATATATTAATATATTTCATAGATATACGTATAAAAAAAAGATAATATCTAGTAGATAGTTATTGAGATATATTTCAAATTAAAAAATTAATTAATTTAAAAAAAAATTGGAATATATAGGTATATAATAAAATTAATTTTTTTATCAGGTTAATGGTCTCCGATAAGTCTTAATTTTATTCTGAAACTGAACAGAAACTGTGAATCAAATGTAAATATAAATATTGAAAGTCCTAAATTAGCTCATGTAAAAATATTAGATTTTAATGAAAAAAAAACTGAAGATGGTGATAAGTCTACTTACAACTACAAAAACGAAATACTAGGTAGGTAACTAATATATTTTAATACAATATAATATTACCCTATATCTTTACTAAATATGTATATTTTTGAAAACTATTATTCCTTCATAGTTTTAATATATTTTGTATATAAATATTTACACAGAGTTTTTCATCCTAGTTTTAAATTATAATCTTATGTACTTAATCCATAACTATAGTTGATGTATTGTGATTTTTTAATTACAATAATTTTTATTTATATAATGTCAAAATAATTTTGAGTGATTAAGCTATACAATTTTTCCTATTGTAAATAATAATCAAAACATTTTTTATTATTGTTTTTTAATATTATATGTTGTACGCCTGGCACATTTTGTAGTCTTTTACTCTTCATAAATATCCATCTGCATTTACCTGAGTAGTGTATTCACATTATGTATATTGTTTTAGATTTGAAAAATTACCTGGTAAAACTCTTACTGGTTTGAAATATCGTATTGATGGTTTGGAATTAGTGACACAAAGAATTCATTTAAATGTTGAAAAACTTTGGATTATAATAATAGTTTACTTACTGGTCAACGCTCTGCAATTTTATCAAATGAAGATTCAGTAATTGATTATATGGATTCGTTTTTTCCTGTTAAAAGTGAAGATGAACTACTGATCTTTGAAACGTCAATTTCTGATATACATATTCGTCACACAGTGGTAATATTTATTTTAGTATTCACTAATACTTATTTTATTGAACTATATATTTGTTAAAAAATATTATTTATTAGTTATAACAGTATAATAGATATATAACTATTCAATGTTGATTCCTTCATATATTTGTTTTAACATAATATGTTTAAAAATTAAGTTTAGAAATTTATTATTATGTTTTTAGGTACCTAGGTATTTGTATTATTATTAAAACTCTTCAGTCTAAAACTAATGCCTAATGAGTAAAATAAAATTATAAATTAAATTTAAAATTATTGATAAAAATATTTTAAAATTCATAAAAATGTTAATACATGTAAATATGTAATTGCCACTGATTAACTGTATATATTTTGTGTTACAGATATCTAAACTGTCGTTATTGATAAGTGGATCATTGGGTAACAGTGTGAGGCGTATTCTTGGAAGAATGTTTTCTGATGAATTGTTACAATTTTATTCCTTACTAGGATTTAAAAAAAAAAATTTTCAAAACTCAGTGGCTATCGTTTGATCATTGGTAATGCTTAAAAAAAAAAAACGACAAATGATTGTATTTTATTATATTTTGATATATTTTTGCAGACGTTATAAGGAGTAATATACAATTTTAACAAACACCAGAAAAAGAAATTGACGAATGTATTGCAATTTGGTTATCACATGCTAAGTTTAGGCTTAAACAGAAAAATAAAAAAACAATTGAATCAACACCCGTTCAACATGAATAAAAACTACAATATTATATACACTGAAAAAATTTATTATATTATAATAAAGAACTATTAATAAATTTTGATTATTAAAATGAGGTTGTTTTAATATTATATTAAACTGTTCTATTATATTACAGTAATATTACTATGTTATTGAAAACTTTAAATTCATTATATTTGTATAACATTACAATTATATTTCTAAAATGTTAAGTAAAATTACAGAATAATATTATTGCAATGTGAATATTGTAAAAAATAAGTCTATAATGTTATTACAATATTATATAACTTTTTAGTAATTTTGTGGTAATATTAATATTAGAAAAGTAATATTATTGTAAAGTTACTATAATCTAAAATTGTTGTCTGGGTTATAGTATCTAAAATTCTCATTTTTTAAAACATATCGATATTTTCTGTATTCGTACGAAGTCATTCAATTAAAATAATAATACACAGATAATCCGATTTTTATAACAGTAAATTACATTTTAATATAATATATATATATGTATTTAATGCGTGACTACGAATATACACCGTCGTCGTATTGCCTTTACACATCAATTGATTTGTGAAAATAAAGAAAACGACACGGAATTATGAAATTGAAACAAAACCATAAACAGTAGTACGGAATGAATGAAATCGTTGAGAATTACTACCTATTGTACCTTTAACAAATTTTCGAGTTGCAAACTCTGTCTTGTCCGTTTCACGTCTGGTCGAATGAAATATATTGATAGATTGGTTCGTCGCGTTAGAACAGTTCGTTTTCAATCGAATCAAAAGTGTGCAAATAACGTGTACATAACAAAACGTGCTCAAGGTTTATGTCTCTGACGATTATTATTCATACACCAAGTGAGATTTGATAAATTTTCTTTCCCCAATTTCTTCACTACCTACTTATTATTATAATGTCGGCAGTAATAATTTTTACTCAATTAATTTCAAATCGAAGTCGCTTTTTATTCCATAAAAATACACGAATACGAATGAGAAATAAAACGATTTGTAAATATTATGAATGGCAATATTTTAGACTCCGTGTGGGGAGCGAGTACAATCTAAGTCGGTCCCGTGGGCCATCATCCAAATCAATTGTCTGTCAACGCGTGAAGTTTGTCTAAATTTTATCCTTCTGCCTACAGAATTTCTGAACACAAACTCGCGAAATACACGTGTAAACGTGTAATAAATATTAAAGGATCTTTTAAATAGAGCTCTCAACAAGGCCGCATATAATAGAATTAAATTTCGCAATACGTTCTTCGTACGCGCATATGTGTTTTTAATTTATAATGTTTATTTTAGAATTTAAAACATAAATTATTATTATACGGATTAAATGTTAGGAGCGCATTGTGTTATTTGAATTTTATGAAATATAACTAAACGCATAATTTTAAATCATAAATAAACTAATAAATAATGTATTTTTGTGATATGTTAAGAAATATTGTGTCATTGAAATGTTCTACAATAATTTTAATTACAATATTATTAGTATTCGTAAATTACGAGAGTCAATTAAAGATATTGAGGTATATTTAAGTAAGAAATTATAACAATGTTATTAACGAATTCCATTTGTTTTTTCATTCGTATTTTTATATATAAAAAAAGCAAATAAATATTAACCCGTAAAATAAAATATGTGTATTATTATACCATTATTAAAATTCAAACAATATTTTAAGGTACCTACCTACTTGACGGGTATTATTAACATACAATTCTTATTTGATCTCGTGATCTAATACATGCAGCAACGCGGCGCGTAGTTATTAAAATAATTATAAAAGTACAGTTAGTTTAATTTTAAATAAAGTGATTTCAACAATTTATATATATTTTTTTTGTAGAAAAAATAAAATTGAAAAATTAGATAGTGAATAATTTTTAATTTTTTTTTTTTGAAAATTGATAGAAAAAAATATCAAACGACTATGATATTTATAAAACAAATTATTTACACATTTTCTTATAAAGCGTAAAAATATTTTACATTTTTATTTTATCTGTTTATTATTTTAACTATAATAAAGTGAAAAGTATGCATGAAATTGTGTAAAATTAATATTAAAATTTACCATTCTCATTATAACTTGTAATATATATTTTTTTAAATAGAAAAAAAATTGTTAAAATAGAGTACATATAATAATTATTTCGTTTCAGTTCGTCATATTCGCTTTGAAATTTGGTCGAAATTTATCATAAACAATTGTTAATTTATAGGTTTTCAATATTGTAGAATTGCGATGAAATTGTTATGTTTTATTATGCATAAAATCACATATTAAAAAAAAAAATATTAATATTGTCGTTAAACGCATACTGAATCGTACAGTTGGTCAAACTTTTTTTACTATTCGTAATAATGGGAGTTCAAAATTTATGTACAATCCTATTTATAATTTAAATAATATATTACACGAAAATTATTGTTCTTCCTTTAACACTTTTTATTAGGTTCGCGATTTAACGGCAAATTCGTAAGACATTTTATTTTCGGTGATTTTTCACAATAATTTTTTATTTTTTTTTTGACTATAATAAACATTTGAAAATTTACCTTTTACACTGATATACGTCTCTGCTTTCTAATTAATATATATATATTTTTTTTAAATACTTTTATTGCATCAAAATGGGGGTTTCTGTAGAAAAAAAACCGATAATAAAATAATTGCAAAGTGAATTTGTTATTTGATATGAACACAAAACACATACATCGTTGCAGTGCAACAACATGTAGGTTTCCTTAATAATCCCACTCAATGTCCAAAATTAAATTCATTACGATTTATATATTATATTTTTTGATGTTCACGAGTGCGATTAATTAAAATTATGCAATAATGAAAATTTTCTACGTTACGTTTTTAAGTTTATTAAATTGAATAAAAAAAAAAAAAAAAAGGTACAAACGACGATCGAGTACTTTTAAACACAATTTACAATAACGTTCTGAACGAGGAAATCGTACATTTGAAATACGTCACGTGCAACTCACCTAAAAAGTATTTCATTTGATATTGTTTTGACTTACATATATATATATGAGAATAAACAGGGATTTTCGTTGCATTTATTATACCCCGTATACGTATGTAAATAAAATATACTTTGTGAGCATCTGGTATATCGTTTTCACGGTGGCCCCTGTGTATTTTAAACACTCGTGTTTGTAATAAAACCAGTGGAAATTCGGTATTTTTTTTTTGTTTTGTTTGTGCGTGTTTACAACGTCAATGTAAGCAAATAAAAAACGTACAGATGATTCGAATAAATCGTAGTATTTCCGTGGTTTCGTCGGACACAAAAATGGACGAATTCGACTTGGAACAGTCTTCGTATTGCTTATGTCAATTGTTTTACATTTTACCCGTGTAATAAATACCGAAAAATTGAAATTCGACTTAAGCATACGTATTACTTTGTGAACAAATACTATTTGTTGTACAACGATGACGTTTGTGCTTTAGAAATTTTTATTTTTTTGTCGTAGTAATAACAAGACTAGGTACTAGAAAATTTCATTTCGTTCCGTCCTCGTGAGATTGACAAATGAACCGCATAAAAAAAAAAAGTACTTTAGCTGGTGGAACTACCAAAAGGTTAGTCATTTTAAAGAACATTTAAAAAACACCCGACAGTGCACATTTATTTCGAGTTTCACGCAAAACACTACAATATTTTCGTTCAAAGTAATTTTAAAACGGAATTCCAATTGATGATGATAATACGCGTATATATATATATGATCGTAATTCGGGTAGTTTTAATATTTAATGAACTATATTAAATAAAATATTTTTGGTTTTGAATACAACAACTATAATAATATTTAAAATTTTCAAAAGAAATGTGCGATACGCTCACGTTCTATGCATACTCGTCCTAAGGTTTAGGATAACCGTTTGATCGCGTTCACCGAATCAACGCGTTAAAATGTAAAGCTCGACGAAGTAATATTGAAACATTCAATACATCGAGATATACGCACGAAACTTTGAGAAATAGCGCAATAATATAAATTGTAAAAAAAAAAAAAATTTTATTTTATTATAAATTTGTAAAATTAATCTTCTTGTTTTTAATAGTTTCGATTTTCAGTAACAAACCAGTTTCAGTATTAAAAAAAAAAAAATTGTTTATAAACGTTTTTTTTTTCTTATACAATGTGCGAATGTTGTCCTTTCCGATTTCATCTATTTTTCCGGTGTTATACCAGCCTATACATTCGGGACAAATAACGTTTACAATTTAACGGTAGTGGATTTCAGTGGACGACAAGGCGATCTTCACTTCCAACAATTGAATTTAAACGCTTGCTTGTCTCCCGTGAAGCGGTCTAATGCCCCGTCTATGAATACGGCGGTTAGACAAAAAAAAAAATAAATTTTTCCCTTTTTCTCTACAAATAACGTTTCTAAATAAAATTAAATTTTGAAAATAACGTACGCGAGAAAGGAGCGGCGGGAAATTCGTTCTGAAAGCGACAAAGAATTTCGTTTGATCGCCATTATACTGAATGATCGATTTGTGTTTGGATACTATAGATACAAGGTACGCGATTATTTCTCGCGAATGAAAATTAATTAATTAAATTGCTGTCGTCTACGGGAGACGATGGAAATACGATTTCTTCTCGCTCTTGTACACCGCGGGAAAATCATAAATCCAAGAGTATCGTACGTTGCGAAGATAAAATCCGCGTCGCAACGGTAAACGCCGACGTTTCTTTTGTAAATCTCCGGCCTTTTCGGACGGACTGAAACGCCGGGCTTCGTCCTATTTTCCCGGATTAATTTCGATATCGTTTGTAAACACCTTTTTAAAACCGAAACGCCGGATCGCGCGCCGTATTCGCAAAACTTATCCGCCCGGACATCTACGACCAGTGTCGTCCTGGCACACCGTAGGCCTCTGGATCTTTCATTCTGGGGCCCCCTGCCCATTGGTTTAATACGAAGTTAAAAATACTTATCAATAAAAACAATTCATTATAATATAGGGTGTCCCGGATCCAAGGGCGGAGTGACTCTAAAATTCTTAACGGGCAAATACGATTTTTCCGGGCCACTTATGAAAAAAATTAATTTTTTTGGACTAGCGCCTTCTGTTTCTATGTAGAGTTAATACAGGTTAATAAAAGAGCCTACGTTGAAGTTAGAATTTGGCGGTCGGTTTAGTTTTTTAAATTAAAGCAATTTGAAATTTGGCAATTTTACCGTGTTTCTTTAATGGGTTTATTATTTCCGTCTTTCGGCTCGTACTATAGTAGTCCGATGGATAAATAGGTACCACGATATTACGTGTACGGTTCGGGGTTCGAAACGCTGTTCTCGAATCAATTTTTGCATTTTTTTTTTTTTTTGTATACATTATAACAATACAAGGCAAAGATTTCAAAACTGGTGGAGACATAGCGTTCAAAAATATTGGTATAAAAAAAAAAAGACGGGGCCCCGATCCTGTCTACGACCGTGCGTACTCCTGACTTCTGAGTCTCGGGCTCATAGTATATCAATTACAGATACCTACGTATATACAGACACACCTCTTATACGCGGACGTATCACCGTCGACGACACGACGATACGTGCCAGTGACAATAAAACGCGAAAATTCACTCACCGAATTCCGTGAGTGCCGCATTGCCTTCCCCTCAGTACACGCAACGGTCTTCACGCGAGATCTCCGGACACGGACGTGCCGTATCTGTCAGCGAACCAGCGCGGCGGAGGTCCTCTCTCTCCTCCGAGCAGGTTATCGTCGTCGTCGTCCTTTGTATCCTTTTCGCCACTCTCCGGAGAGGTCGCGGCGCCTCTCCGTCCGGCCGGCGTCGGCGACGGGCCCCCAACGCTAACGGATCGCTATCGCGGCGTTCGCGCGCGTTTTGTAAAACGCACGGTGCCCCCTCCCACACCTCCCCTCCCCCCCGGGGACGGAATCGAGAAAATCGACTGCGTCTCGTCTCTCCTATCGTCGTGTATCATCATCATTAGCTGCTGCTGCTGCTGCTGCTGCTGTTGGTATCGTCGACAGACGACAAAAAAAAAAAAATGATACAAATTCTGTCAAAAGTGATTTTCCATAAGTCGAATTAAAAAAAAAACAAAATAATAACAACGATTAAAAAAAAAAAAAAAAATGTAAATAAATTGAACGATACGAGAAAACACGTTTAATGTTCGCTTTAATAACGTCGTTATCGATCCGTTTGTTTTCCCATTATAAACATTTCGTTTACGCGTTATGACATATACAGTATAAAATTATTTGTACGTATATCATCGCCGGTCGTGGATTTCGATCGAAAATTTATAACAACGCGTTACGATTTTCACGTTTCGTTTTTACCAATTTTTACGTTCTGACCGGAGCGTCGTGTGTTTTGTATACCCGATTTCTTAGCTGTGTTAAAAATTTTTTTTAATTCTATACATATTTTTATTGTAATATTCATAATTTTCTCTATATACGCAACTTGTTCATTTTTTATTTTTTCTTCGGTTCTTGTACTTTTTTTTTTTCTTGCTTAATTATCTGATGACGACTTTTTGTCGTAGGTACCCGATAGTAAATAAACATATGGTTAGTGCTTATTTCATCACCCCGCTGTATTAGCGAGAGGTTATTAAATCGTGATAAGTGGCGACACGTTTGAGCACTAATTATAATTTGATATTTTCTGAAAGCACTAAATATTGGCAGTATAGCGGGAATTAGTGTCTTTTCATCACAATAACTTCACGGACTTCATATTTAATACAAAATTCGTTCTGAAAGCGACAAAGAATTTCGTTTGATCGCCATTATACTGAATGATCGATTTGTGTTTGGATACTATAGATACAAGGTACGCGATTATTTCTCGCGAATGAAAATTAATTAATTAAATTGCTGTCGTCTACGGGATACGATGGAAATACGATTTCTCCTCGCTCTTGTACACCGCGGGAAAATCATAAATCCAAGAGTATCGTACGTTTCGAAGATAAAATCCGCGTCGCAACGGTAAACGCCGACGTTTCTTTTGTAAATCTCCGGCCTTTTCGGACGGACTGAAAGGCGCCGGGCGTTCGTCCTTTTTTCCCGGATTAATTTCGATATCGTTTTGTAAACACCGTTTTAAAGCCGAAACGCCGGATCGCGCGCCGTATTCGCAAAACTTATCCGCCCGGACATCTACGACCAGTGTCGTCCTGGCACACCGTAGGCCTCTGGATCTTTTCATTCTGGGGCCCCCTGCCCATTGGTTTAATACGAAGTTAAAAAATACATATCAATAGAAAACAATTCATTATAATATAGGGTGTCCCGGATCCAAGGGCGGAGTGACTCTAAAATTCTTACCGGGCAAATAAGATTTTTCCGGGCCACTTATGAAAAAAATTAATTTTTTTGGACTAGCGCCTTCTGTTTCTATGTAGAGTTAATACAGGTTAATAAAAGAGCCTACGTTGAAGTTAGAATTTGGCGGTCGGATTTAGTTTTTAAATTAAAGCAATTTGAAATTTGACAATTTTACCGTGTTTCTTTAATGGGTTTATTATTTCCGTCTTTCGGCTCGTACTATAATAGTCCGATGGATAAATAGGTACCACGATATTACGTGTACGGTTCGGGGTTCGAAACGCTGTTCTCGAATCAATTTTTGCATTTTTTTTTTTTTTTTTTTGTATACATTATACAAGGCAAAGATTTCAAAACTGGTGGAGACATAGCGTTCAAAAATATTGGTATAAAAAAAAAAAAAAACCTACGACCGTGTGTACTTCTGACTTCTGAGTCTCGGGCTCATAGTATATCAATTACAGATACCTACGTATATACAGACACACCTCTTATACGCGGACGTATCACCGTCGACGACACGACGATACGTGCCAGTGACAATAAAACGCGAAAATTCACTCACCGAATTCCGTGAGTGCCGCATTGCCTTCCCCTCAGTACACGCAACGGTCTTCACGCGAGATCTCCGGACACAGACGTGCCGTATCTGTCAGCGAACCGCGGTCCTCTCTCTCCTCCGAGCAGGTTATCGTCGTCGTCGTCCTTTGTATCCTTTTCGCCACTCTCCGGAGAGGTCGCGGTGCCTCTCCGTCCGGTCGGCGTCGGCGACGGGCCCCCAACGCTAACGGATCGCTATCGCGGCGTTCGCGCGCGTTTTGTAAAACGCACGGTGCCCCCTCCCACACCTCCCCTCCCCCCCGGGGACGGAATCGAGAAAATCGACTGCGTCTCGTCTCTCCTATCGTCGTGTATCATCATCATTAGCTGCTGCTGCTGCTGTTGGTATCGTCGACAGACGACAAAAAAAAAAAAATGATACAAATTCTGTCAAAAGTGATTTTCCATAAGTCGAATTAAAAAAACAAAATAATAACAACGATTAAAAAAAAAAAAAAAAATGTAAATAAATTGAACGATACGAGAAAACACGTTTAATGTTCGCTTTAATAACGTCGTTATCGATCCGTTTGTTTTCCCATTATAAACATTTCGTTTACGCGTTATGACATATACAGTATAAAATTATTTGTACGTATATCATCGCCGGTCGTCGATTTCGATCGAAAATTTATAACAACACAACGCGTTACGATTTTCACGTTTCGTTTTTACCAATTTTTACGTTCTGACCGGAGCGTCGTGTGTTTTGTATACCCGATTTCTTAGCTGTGTTCAATATATTTTTTTTTAATTCTATACATATTTTTATTGTAATATTCATAATTTTCTCTACATACGCAACTTGTTCATTTTTTATTTTTTCTTCGGTTCTTGTACTTTTTTTTTTTCTTGCTTAATTATCTGATGACGACTTTTTGTCGTAGGTACCCGATAGTAAATAAACACATTAAATACAAAAATTATATATATATTTTTTTTATTCTCCATAATGCTCTTTGGCTTGAACGTATATTCGCATACACATACATATTTGTGTATTTGTACTTTTTATACGAGTATACACGTATATACAAGTTTTTTAATTACGAATATTAATTTATAGGTTGTTTTCCTTTCTATTTCATTTACATATCATTTTTATCTTTAATTTATTTTTTTGTTTTAATTTTTTTTTTTTTTGTATCCAAAAATATTTCCAGAAAGAGTGCTTCGATATTTACAGTCATACCACGTGTATATATATACCTTTCCGGTAGCCAATCGCATTTATTCGGTACTTTAAAGAGGTTATTTCTCGATTTTCTCAATACTTTTTCCAATCGACAGAAGAAACTAACGAAAAATTACTAATAAAACGCGATTTCGTCGGAATCGATTATTTCTTCGTAATATTAAAACTATAATATACTGTTATAGACACTTGAAGTATTCACCAAATATGTGAGTTTATATTGTACGGGGGGAAACGTTTTCTTTTTTTTTTTCAAAAATTAATTTTCAATTTTTAAGCTATTTATTATATCAATTATATATTTCGAGGTATTAAATTTATAAAAGACGGGTGATTTTTGGTTTTAAAAAAAATTTAATACAATGTCAAACGAACTTTAACTATACGCTCTACAAATCTTGAAAATCGTTAGTCACAATTTTATTTTATATCAAGTTGTCATTCTGTACTGCTGAAGTGTTTTTTTTTTTGTTGACTTTTTAACGTTAACATTACACCAGTTGATAGGTCCATGAATGATTAAAATACAAACAACAAATTTATTGTAAAACGTATTATTTTGTAAAAAAAAAAAATACTCGAAGTATTGTGGTAATCTCAATAATGAAAAAAAAAAAGGCGCGTGTTTTACATTTCTGAAAATATTGTCGTTCAAGTGAACGAATACGCAAACGGAATCGTGTTGCATGAATTTGAAAAGTGTTCTCCGTTAGAGGTTAGATTAAATTTATTATATTATATTTTATAGCTCTTCGGTTTAATATAGGTTTATACCTGTATAAAATACTCATTTATTTTTAATTGTTCCAAAACTATAGGACGGTAAAATAAAAAATAATAACTTCCAAGAACATGCGAGTTTGTGCCATTAGACGTGTACGAGTATACGTGTGTGTCGAATATACGACGTTTATTTTATGTGAATTCCTCGTTTTTTTTATTATTATTATTATTATTTCACCGGGTTCTTGAATAACAAGCGAATTATGAATACGTAGTATGATATATAAAAAAAAAACTTGATCTGCAAACTTGAATTGTTAATTCGGAACGAGATTTATATTTTTACAGTTGTTTTTATATGCGCGCGCGGGGGCATTCGGTAAAAACAATATTTTCGTTGTAAGCTTCGAATTAAAGTGCTGCAAGTGCGTTTAGCGAAAAAAAAATTTTTGTTTATGAAAACAAATATTTTGCAATTATACGCATTTAGTTACTTTAATTATTAATTTTTCATCGCTTTTAAAACGTTTAAATATGCATTGTAAAACTTTTTGAAAACTTGTATTTCGCATTACGTCTTTAATGTTTTGTGTTTGTATTTCGAAAACTATTACTGCAATATTATTTCCTTAATTTTCAGTCGAAAAACGATTTATAGTAATAAATAGCTTACGAAATCGCGATGTTTATTTGAGAAAAAATTTAATATTTACGAAATTTACAGTCGGTACGTATTTCAGAATCTCGATTTGTAAACGTTCGAAATACTCGAATATTGAACAAAAAAAATTATATCGTTATAACGGATGAGATTCCGCGTAAAAAAATATTAACAGTTTTTTTTTTTGTGCAAAAACTTATAAAACGGAAACAATATCGTTTATTTTTAGATTCTGAGCGAAGCGATGGATCTGTTGTTTTTACAATGATGTTTATTATTATTTTTTTTTTCTATCCTGTGCACAGATTTTCGACCAGAAAGAGTGCTCCGATCTCTTCGGTCACAGTTTGTTTCCGGCAGCAATTATTCGCATCTAGTTGGTACTTTGGAGAAGTCATTTTTCGATTTTCTCAAAAGCACCTAAAAATATATGAATCAAAAATGCTAAAAATGCAATTTCGTCTTAATCGATCGTTGCGTTATTTCTTCGTAATTTTTAAACCAAGGCACTCCGCACACGGAGACACCTAAATAGAACCGATTAGTAATTCACGTTACTAATAAGTTTGTTTTGCGTTGCTGGCAATTTAATCGAATGGAGTTCCGCACACGACGCTACCTGTCTGTAACGCGTTGTAAACTAGTTGATAGCGACGCGACGAACCAGTATCCCAGCTATTTGAGTTTCCTAGTTTAGATTGTAGACTATATCTATTCTAATAGTAGCTCATTTCGTCGTGCGAATTTGCAATTTTGGTCACTAATGAGTAGCTTCGTGTGCGTCTGTAATCAATTTGTAATTGCATAGTGATTCAAATCACTTACTAGTTTAGATTCTTTTTATAGTAGCTTCGTGTGCGGAGGGCCTAATAGTCATAGAAACCTGAAATTTTCACCAAACACGTAACTCCAGACAATATTTACGAGAAAAGTAAGCACCGCTCAGAACCGTTTTATCATCGAATGCAATGATTTGTCATCGCTTTCAAATTTAAAACAAAAATCTAAAAATCTTTATCCGAGTGATTCACTAAAGCGATGTCCACAACACCCCGCGGCTCGTTACCATTTTATTGATAAAATTATTGAATAAAAATCGAAAATTATTCGAAAATCAAACCACGGTTTATATACAAACATTGTTGACTCCTAAAATACCGAGTATACGCGTATTATTAGTGTTAGTCAACGGTGCGGAATTCTCGACACAGTCCCGTGAAAGTCGGCGTGCGGAATGCTATCTGACAATATTTATCGGTTTTGTATCGCACTTTAAATTAATAACGGTCGTGCTGTTTATTTTTTCGATAAACACACAAAAAAACAAAACACAACTATACCGCCGTAATTTATTATTTATAGATATAAATCTCGTTTATTAATATCTGTTTTTATTATGGCTTACACTGCATAATGTACAACACGTGTATCATACGTGTAATTTTGTTCGATATAATTATATAGCGGAGGTTCATTTCTTTTTCAATTTACCGGCCGTACAGGTGCGTACGTACAGGCGAAAGGTTTGAAAATATACGATTATTTACACAGATACAGCACGCGTACAATGCATATAATTAATATTTATCCACTACCAGCCAGTCATTATTACGGATATTACAAAAATTGTGCGTACCGTGTGTGTAAATATATATATATATATATGTACTATCCGCACGTATGCAAGCGCGAACATCTGGTTTGCTCGATGCGCGCGTAACGATTCTGTTCTCGGAAATATACACCTTGAGTGTCCTGTGATAATCGTTAGAAATTGTAATAATTGAAAATAACGGCGAAATTCCGTTGAAAAACGAATTTCGTGTACACTAGAGCTGGTCGCACTCTTAACGTTATCGGCGTTCAGTGCTGGCGAATGAAAGAATAGTTTTAAGGGATTGAAAGCGGGTATTTTCTCTCTTTGTCTTACACACATGAAACATATAAAAATACATATAAAACATAGTAAAATAGACGTTTCGTACTTCCAACGTACCGATCGATCTATTGGTGCGATAAGAAATTTGAAAACAGATTTGAATTCCTCGTGAATTTTACTACAAAACGACTTTCCCACTTTTTTCATAAACCCTTAAAAAATTAACCGAACAAATTTAAAAAAAAAATTGTTAATAATTCATTTTTGAAGGTCTTAAAAAAAAGAAATAAAAAAGTGGGAAAGTCGTTTTGTAGTAAAATTCACGAGGAATTCAAATCTGTTTTCAAATTTCTTATCGCACCAACAGATCGATCGGTACGTTGGAAGTACGAAACGTCTATTTTGCTATGTTTCATGTGTGTAAGACAAAGAGAGAAAATACCCGCTTTCAATCCCCTTAAACTGAAAACCATAGGCGGAACTAGGTCTCTGAACTAGGGTGGGGGGTTAATTTTTATCAAAACATTTTTTTTTATATAAAAATTTTTTTTTTTGAAGTTTTGTAGAAAATATACATTTTTAATGTAGTCAGGTTGCCTTTTTTTGGGGGAGGGGGGCTAAGCCCCTCCTGGCCCCACTCTAGTTACGCCTATGCTGAAAAGCGTTTTTATAAATAATACTCTGCGTTCGCGTAGACGTGTGCAGATCATTTTGGTCGATCGTGTACCTCATTATCTGCTTGCGGACCCTTGCAAACTGTATTCACAGTGTGCCGCCGCAGTGTAACACGCCGTCCACAATAAAAATGTAAAATATTTTCGCAACATTTAAATAACAATATACGAAAAGGTAAAAAAGTGTAAAGAAAGGGATACCTACCTACATATTTATGTTAAAATAAAACGCCTATATACGATATTATATAAATGAGAATATTTGAATTTCCGAAAATTTATTTGAAATGTACGGGAAAAAAAAAGACACGGGTATTTGTTTGCATTTGAAATGGAATTGTTTTGGCAGAGCCTTACTGTCCGGAGGCGATGCAGATGTCGACCACTCGTTTAGGAGTGACACAGGGTTTTCGCTTCGTTCGAGATCGGAGCAAAAGATAATTTTCTTATCATTTTAACGTGTTAAAAAAAAACCATTTAATTGAAAAAAAAAAATTATACCGAATAACCGAGATCAGTTTTTAATGGATTTTATTCCATTCCGTGTTTGAAAAGAAAATATGCATTCAATTTGTAAACACGAATATTAAAAATAATATCGTCACGATTTTTGGTAAAACGTTTAACATATCGTTAATGCTCTAAAATTGTAATTTATATACTTAAAAAAAGCATAAAACCGAAGTGTTTAAAACAATATTTTAATTGACTTCGATTTGATGAAAATTAACTTTAAAATCGTATAATTGAAAATCGGAAGGCTTCTTTTTTTTTTTTTTTTTTAAATAAATATAATAACTGGTTAAATGTAGGTATGTATATATCGTTTCTTTACACAGTTAAGGAGCCTTATTCACAAAATTTCAAAAACGACTTTTCTTAACTCTTGAGTACCAATTGTATTCAATTTTCAATGGATGCACAGAGAGACTTTTTGGAACGTTTGGAGATTTCCTCTAGAAAATTTATTCTTTTAAACACAACAAAAAATACACATCATTATAAAACCTATACATTCAGTTCTCGTTGATCTCACTGATAATGCGCATATGCACAATAGGCAACTGTCTGCTCATGAAATGCTTACGACTAAAATACACATTTTCGTTTTATGTACTCAAATATTCGGCAAAATACTAACGAGGAGAATCATTCAAAATACTCTTTTTAAAAAAAAATACTCGTACATACGTAAACGTTATAAAACCATTAATCGGTAATAATATTCATGACGTACAAAGTAAACAGAGTTCAAGGACTACAGGAATACATATCACGTTTCTTAATCAAAATAATAATAATAATAATAAAATATTAAAAGGCAGTTGCAAAAAAAATCGCAGTGATCATTAATTTACTATTTTTATAGTATCCTGTATGAATCGATTTTAGTGATGCTTCGAAAACTATTTCGATGTCCATCGATATTTACTTCGGTGCCCGACAATACGAAATAATATGTGTCGAACAATATGTGTGATATATTATTTTTCCTATATTTTCGCCGTTATTTTGTTTTAGTTCCAATACGCGCATGTAGTCATCGAATCGTACTTTGTAATTCTCGCGAGAGGAAATACGTCACATTATTATTATTGCTAACACCGGGAGAAAACTTTATTTTCTACGTATGTTTTTCACGTGAAAACAATTCGCTACAATCCCAAATGAATTTTAACCATCATCACCGTCGTCAGTACGCGGAATATTAATAAACAGTTGAGTTTATCGAAATATTTGTATAGAATTTATCGACACTTCGAGGCGTTTCCAACAAATGTTAAAACACAAAAGTAATCAAATGATACTTGTAGCTTTCATTTAAAAAAAAAAATATTTATACGATTCCAAATAAGAAGAAAAGAGTAGGTGTCAACAACAGATTGAAAATTATTCTAATATTAATGTATTATACGGTTATAGATATCGCAGGAGTGGTGTACTGCAATTTTCGCCTGGAGAAATTAATCATTTATAAGTGCAACCGCGCTACGAAACGAAAACTAATTGGTAAAAATATAAATGATACAGAAGATTATCGTGATAATAATAAACTGATGTTTATAGAAACCGTTATATTTACCGAGTGGAGGGCATACGCGACATATACATTTGTATCTTTTTGATTATTCCCTACCAATTTAAAACAATTTTAATTAGTCGTTTTTTCGTTCCGTTTTACGATGAATTTCAGAATTATAGTGTTCGTTTAGTCTAATGCCAATTTCGAATCTCCGTTTACACTTAAAATACGTGAAAAAAAATCTACTATTCGTACGAAAGATATATTTTTTTTATCCGTTCTGTTTTTTTTTTTAACATATTATACGAAATGTAAAACATAAATATTTATGATAATGATTATTGGAAATGTAGTTAGATGTGTAGTTTTAATTACAATTTATTACCGTCGTTACCATGGCGAAACGACGGTAGAAAGTGCCGCGATACGTATGGCGCGGACCGATATTTGTCCCGATTAATTATTATTATCATTATTAATGGTTAAACAAACTCATAACGCGTACTATATTCATTAGTCATTACGTATTCGTACAAATTCAAACGTATTGATGACTACATCAAATCGCTGATAAGACCGGAAGACTTTTTACCGTTGGTCATTTGAATTTCGTCGAAAGGGCGAAAATTATTTTAAATGTTATAACCGCGACGGGAGAAAATTTTTCATTAATAATTTTGTTATATTAGCGAAACAATGTCTCTTAAAGTCGATTAATGACAAATTAGACACTTTTAAATACCTCGGAATGAATATAAACCAAAGAGGAGATTGGAACATAGAAATTAATAGTGTAATACAGAAAACAGGAAAAACATATTATGTCCTGCTAAAACATATTAAATCGAAGTTATTCTCGAAACGAACAAACATAAAAAATTTTACACAGCCGTGGTGAGACAAACGTTAACCTATGGCTGTTAAAAATACGGCCAATAAGAAAGAAAATGGAACGAAATTTGATTACGTTCGAGAATAAGATGTTAAGAAAAATATGTGGCCTTATCTTTGATACAAAAAGAGACAAATGGAGAATAAAAGAAAACACAGAACGTATGAAGGCAACGATTAACTGGATTCCAAATGGAAAGAGGTCAAGAGGTAGACCTAAGGAGCGTTGGAAGGACGAAATCGAGGAAGACATGGAGAGCTTTTGTAGCAGCCGCAAAGGCTGTTGAAAAGCCGTAAAGCGAAAGAAGAAGAACAAGTGTTACGAATGCCGCTATATGAGTATCGTGTCAAAAAAAAAAAAAATCGTTTTATTTATAGCTAAATGCGAAAACGATAATAATAGTATTTATTACGTAATAAATTCTGCAAAATTTACGTATTATTAAATAAGACAAAAAGCGGAATAAACGTCTAAAACGTAAGAGATTAAAAAAAAAAAAGTATGTACTTGTGTAACTGGACACAATTTTTTTACGTAAATTACAGTTAGTTTTTCCAGTGAAGTGTATGACAATAAAATTTAACGCAATATAACGTGTGCGAAATGAGTACATTTTATGACATAGCCGTAAAAGAAAATCACACAAAACAATATGACCGCTTCGAAATAGTGAAAATAGCGGTTTCAAATGTTTACACGGTCAGTGTATGATGGGTAGGTGGTAACCACAGTTTATTGTCACTATGCGGTCCAGTGTATAAAGTAGTTCCGCGTTTGTGAAGGTACATGAGCTTTGGGAACATCGGCGTAGTTCATCACCGTTTTTCGCCTTTTTTTCCGAACGCGACGCGGCCTTTTCGGATATTTTAACGACTAAACAATTTGCCACTGTCAAAAAGAAAAGAACAAAAAAAAAAAATTCGTTTCACTACTATAAATTATCGTTTCACAATTACCCTAAAGGTATACGCATTACAAAAGCGGCGTGTTTTTAAGTAAAAAAAAAAAAAATTACCCGAAAATGTATACTTTGAAAAATGCAAAACAAATGTTTTCCTCTACTCGTATAAATAAAATCGTTATTAGAATGTCATTGAAACGCGTTCAAAATCATTAAAAAAAAGAACCATACAATGTAATATGTACGCGTTTTCATGAAATATTAGTGAAATTAAATCGTTTACAACTGTGTTTCCAAATATAATGCGAAATTTTCTGTACTCCGAAAAACGCCAACATAAACACTGAATTTGATCTTTTTGCCGGGTCGTATCGACTATCGGATTTATATAACGTGTACATAATAAAAGTGTTTTGTTTTTTTATCTCCGTAGGTACTCCAGAAAAATGTTTTTTAATAGAAAGGGGGAGATTGTACGGGAACATATATGGTATAGGACTTTTACTATGTGAAATTGGTGATTGTGGGATGGTGAGGGGGGCGTATGGTAGTATTTTTGTGAAGTAAATTTCTTTGCAAAACGCTGTCCTTTTTTTTTTTTTTATTAGCAGAACTCTTCCTTTTTTAATTTTTCCAATTCGAGCGCCGGTTAGGACGTATTTACTGAAGACTTTGTTTGCGGCGAATACACTCGGAGCGTAATAAACCTTTGTCGCGATATTGTTTGGCGTTGCTAGACGCTACACTGGTGTACAGCCGTATGGGACTAGAGGTCTGTCAGTTAATTTCTCTTTGCTGCTCATTGATAATACTCTATACTACAACGCGGTAAGGCAAGTCAAAATTTCGATCAGTAATCAAAGTTTTACAGCCGAACGCGCAGTAGACGATGCGCCGCCAAAAACTATTGAACAATATTTCATACGATATTTCATAAGATTAGATGAAATCCCGTTGAAAACAAATCGTATTATTTCAAATGAAAATTACAAAAAAAGGTACTAATTGATAAATGATAACAGTTAATTTATTCTTTTTTATTTAACGGTAGTTTGTAATATACGTATATTTATAATTTGTAACTTCGTTTTTGATACACAGAACGCGAATAAGGACGCGCGTGACAGAAATTATACTTCTAGTACGCTCATAATTCGCGTAAGTGAATTTAATGAATTTTTACCAATTATTATTATCTATAGAATACTAATATGATTTCGAAATACGCGTCGCACAGTTTTAAATTACAAAGTCGTAATTAAAAATCAAAGTTTGATACGAAACAAAACTGTAAAACAGTATCATTTACACAATTGTAGAAATAAACATTAATTCATAATTAATAGTTTTAAAACAGTCCATCAGAAAAATACCGAATAAATTATTGGATGACAGAGCTAAGGGTTCTGGTAATAAGTGACGCGTTTTCTTGGAAAATATATCGACAGTTTTTTTTCAGAAAAAAATTTGAAAATTTGAAATTAAATTAAAAATTTGTACATAAAAAACGCGATAGTTTAACCGAGTTCTATTAAAAAAAAAAACCAAATCGGTAATTTTCCTATTGTATATTTTCGAATATAACGTGACCCACTGTAATGTTTCTTTTTTTTTTATATACTTGAATACACTAATTGTATTATAAAACAAAATCTCTTTTGGAATAAATTAATTTTTCAACGTAGTCATAATATTATATTGTATTTGCGTATAAATTTAATTAATAGAGCCGGCGAACACAAAAAAAAAAAAAAACTAATTTTATTGTTGCAAAACAAATTCGGTTGTTCCAAAATGCTATACAGTAATATACGCGCGGTGCTGCAAATACGGTTTTATTTATTTTTTGTTGCGTTAAAGTACCGTTGGCGGTGCAAAGTAAACGATGAATATTGTATACATTTTAATTTAAAAAGTTTTTCTACCGTACAGTGTTTCATATTAGGTACAGAGTAGATTTATACCGAGTACGAATTACGTGTACCTAACCGTATCGAGGCGACAGAACCGTTGAGAATGCAAAAAAATAACTGTAATCGTCTCGGAATATCAACGTTAAATCAGTAATAAGTGTCTTTTTAAGTATTGTTAATATTTTCGTTGCGTTATTGAATTTATGTTATTATATAACAACGCTAAACGTGATCAAACATTGAACGTTGAGTAAAAAAAAAAAAGAAGTAAATTATAATACATCTATAGAATTACTAAATATATATATGAAAAAATTCGCCAAAAACTTTATCCCGTTTCTTTTAGTTTTCATTATGTTTGAGTTGACCTACCAAAGTTAATTTTTATTTTAAAAGTTTTTCACGATTGTCACATAATTGTATTTATGAATGCTGTTTTTATTTTTAGAACAATGGTATCCAAAGACGTATTAAAAAAAAAAAAAAAAAAACTTTCGTCCGACGCTCAACAATTATTTTTATTTAATTATACATGTAAATTTATGTAACACGGGTACGTAAACAATTGAATTACCGTCTCGAATAATATCGAATTATTTATTTTAATACAATTAAGTGACGATAAATAAGAAGTGTGTACTACTTACTTAGCTGAAGGTACTACTACTATTTTAATCCGTGCGTTAATTTTGTGCGGTCTAAAATGCCCGACCGAATATTCATTACGGAATTATTAGATTCTGAACGGAGGAGCGAGGAATGGTATTGGTTTTACAATGATGTGTTTTTTTTATGTCTGAACCCGAAAATTCTACCAGAAGGAGTGTTCCGATTTTTTCGTGTAACACCTTTTCTGATTGCGAATTGCGTCTAGTTTGTACTCTGAGCATGTCGTTTTTCGGTTTTCTCAATACTTTTTTTCAAAAGTCAAAAAAAAAACTATCGAAAATTCCATATAAAAACGCGATTTCGTCTTAATCGATTGTCGTTTATTTACTACGCCGAAGCTCCGCTCAGAATCGTTTTATCATCGAACGCAACGAT